>OZ025251.1:1718331-2123349 GCA_964019135.1 Arenicola marina
TTGTTTTCTGCGAATCCCGGCGCCAGATCTGGGAAGGAAGCTAGAACATTCAAAGTGAGTTTGATTGGGCAGTAATAGGAAAGGAGGGCGTGGTACTTAGCAAGCGGCAGCCGGATGGCTCGGCTCTTTGTCTTAATGGACCTGCGGGATTCTGGGGCAGACGTGGGGGTTGTTTTTAGGTCACCCTGCAGTGGTCAGCGCCCCCCCTTTAACCCGTGTATAGGCATTCCGTTGTATTATTGTCCATCTATCTTAATGAGGAAGAAGACCTCGCTTGGTTCAGCCGGCGTTTCGCAGGTCCCGGGGACAACTGTGATTTGTTTGTATATAAAAACCTCTTCTTCGTTGAAACGACCCTTTTCCATCGATTTCTTTACGCTTCATATACTTTATCGCTGCAGCACAAAATGTAATGGCTATCTCTCAACTTCCCAACCACCCATATACGTTCATCCTTATTCACCAATCCGTCCATCGAATTAACCTGCCCCCTGATTCACTCGCCGGCGGAATGAGGTTGATCCTTACATTTCATTGTCCCCGGGAGGGGGGGGGGGGTTCGGGTTTAAGCACATGTGTGCACAAGCGTGGTCTAAAACATCCTTCACAGGGGGGCGGGTGATAATGCCTTCTGTGCGAGCGTCAATCAGGTCCCGGTAGGTGCATGCGCAACGGAAGAAAGTGGAAAGAAAGTCTGCTACAGGATTGGATGATTGTGAAACGAACTGTTAAAAAACATTTTTGCACCAACCAGCCGCAAGCAGTCGAAATGCAATTAAACATAGCGTCGCCTGATTGAACGCTGAAAGAACGTTTTTCCATCGTAGTTTTTTTCTTTCAATAATCGGTGTGTTAATTAAAGGACGTCAATAGAGAATTCCTTTCCAACATGCTTCTGTTGGCAACTACATTGGTTTGGTTTGATCGGTGTGATAAATTGGATGGTTAAATTTGCAACATAGGAAAAAGAGAAATCGTGAGCACGAGAGGTAGAACATGCATTTCTGCATGTTTGCGGCAGCAATGTCCCCTTCGCAGAGAATGGAACGGACCAAAAAGTTCGTATTCCTTCTTGGCCAATTCAAGCGTTAGCCTCATTCTACTGACTGGAAATCCTTCATAGGCTCGACCGGTTTCTAGGTGCAAGGCAGACGCCCACGTACAGAAATACATGGCATCACACGTGATTTTCATGCATTGAACTGCACCGCCGGTGTAATCATCATAATAAATAAATAAGAATGTGTATGTGCACGTAAAGTAATGCATTAAAATGTTGATGACGTAGTACACATTAAAGCCTTGCAGCGATAACAATGAACCATTAACGCTAAACAACTGTAAAATGCTTCGATCAGCTAAGAAAATATATATATCCAAAAAAATCACTGGTATATCTGTGAATATTCGCATCTTTTCATGCACAGTACCAATGATAATCTCCCTTATATGATATAGAGTCACCACGAATCGAACACGTCGAGTAAGTCTGAGGGATGTCACATATGGTATCAAACAGTGTCATCCGTTTTACGGTTCTCCTCATTAAAGAGAATTCAACCGTGTTGATTTGAATCGTCAGAGATAATCCAATATGAATCTCACGTGGGACCAATTTCCCAGCGACATGGGACATCATTGCGCTTATTCAACTTGCTTGTTCAACATGGCATTTTTACTTCCGTTCCAAAGTACCAAAGGCGGTATGCCACTGCTTTCGTCTCTTGTATCAATAGCGTACGATTTGATAGCCTGCATGATAAAAATAACGAAAGTTGCCATAAACCTGAGTGTGGAAACGAAAACGAGGCTGTGAACCCACCCCGTAGAGTCAACGAACCGGGTCCCTGTGGCGTAGGTAATAAAGTGAGATAGGGGCGCCCTCTGGAGGTATGGAAGAATGGCAGGGACATCAGGTATAACGACAATGAGCACTTGATTTCTCGGATGTCGTGAAAAATGGAGCTGTTACATGTTAAATGTCACGTTAAGGCTGCTCATGCAGCAACTACTGTAAAGAAAGAAGAAATTGATACGTTTTCAATGCTTATTGCTAAGATTCCAGTATGTGGTGTGCGATAAGTAAACACATGTTGTAACACTTTGTGTGTGTGTGACTTTTTTGTGTACTACGTCATCACAATCTGCCGTTTGTGGCCCATTCACATGACGACGACTGTCAATGCTAATGCATTTTTTTAAATGAACGCTGAAATGATTCTAAAAAGTGTCCGTTAAAGCGCTTTAACAACGATTGACTATCATGATATCAATGAGAAACTACTTAATCTGCCTAAATCATGAAGGTCTACAAGAAACACACCGCAGGGGTATAAAGAAACCAAAATACAAAATATATATCGTAAGATGTAATGAGAGTAGATGCCAGAATGTGTGTCAATTCTCCATTTTAACCTTATTCACAGGGCCACTCCACCCAAGGTTATTATTGAATTCTTTTAATTCTATTTACATTTAGATGCATGTTGGTTTTGCCTAATGATTATTTGCTGACGCAGCAAAGGTCCTTTGTGTAGTTTGACAGATTGGCCGATATCGACCTATACATACTTGACAGATCGTTGACATATATATTGGAAGTGTCAGTCATTCACTGGGAGGCGAGAATGACTCATGTAGGGTGAGTAAGGAGTGACTTGCGTAACAGTTTTCTTCATTGTCACTTGAAATATTGAATTTTGTATTGGATGCATCAAACGTGGTTGATGAAGTTTTCTTCTTCCCTCCGCTTGCTAGTAACGGTTCATAAAATACAAAGTGCATCAAAATACCGATCAGAGGGCGCTGACACAATCATCCAAATGTCTCATTTCACCTGGGGTTGTATATGGACACATCATAGGCTTTGTGCCTATCAGATTGGAACGAGAGAAGGTGGGGGGTGGGGGCTAAACAATATCCAGACATTATCTATGACCCAGAAAGGATTATAATACAGCCGGAAACGTGGAAAAGCGGGGCCGTCTATTCGCCCAGTGTCCTAGATAGCAGCCGTGTTCTCCATAAGCTAGGCTAGTCCACCGAGATTCGTTCGATAAAATTCCAATTGTATTTTTTCAGTGTTAATTATCAAAGACGTATTGCTTAGCAAGGCAAGGTCGAGATTAATAAAAAGTGACGTGTATTGTCATTGCTGGCAAAATTACGAACAATCGTCAATTTATTACGAGCTCGTAACTCTCGTCGCTGAATAATATAATATGATATCATCGTATTATACAACTGTCTCATCGCCTGCAGTCTATGATATCGCCTGACTGAACATCACACGCATGGACAGACGATCGAACCGCCCAGGTTGTCTCGCGTGATGCCCCGAGATCACGCTTCATGTCAGCTGTCTGTCAACCCACACTTCAATGACGAACGGGGACAAATGGAGATGGTCGCAAATTTTGCGTTCAATACAAGCAGTCTGTTGTGTGGCAGCCTGCATCATTACGTACGTACGTTGGTCGGGAAATCATTATTAACGTCAGGCCTATGCAACGTAGCTTGGGTTCTGCCCTAATTGAAACATCAAGTAATTGAACATCAATGTAACAGCAAAGCCTATGCACCTGGCTTCTTTTCTGGGATTCCATGTGGTTTCGTGATCACGATCCCCACAAATAAATTCACGGTCGTGGTAGGCCTATAGTGAGTAATTGTTGGTTGTTGCCTTACTTTAGGATACCATAGGACATCCTAGTCGCAGATTGGACGCCTCTTTGTCCAGAGCGTACGTCTGGATTAAATATAGATGCTTAGCTTACGAGTTTCTTGCACTTGCGTAATGAGTTAGAGTATCATCTGGGGTGTCTCATTCAAAATTCAGTTGGTGATTCTTTCAAAAGGCATCATGTCGGGATTTGAATGAAGTTAATGAGGGAGCTGTGACTATATGTCTGTTACTATGTCTTCTGTGAAGGTGTCCAGAGTTGTATGGACTCCTTTTTTCCGTTATAATACAGGATATCTTGTGTGAAAGAGCGGGAAGTGGAACTACTCCTTTCTTGTTCGCCGCCATTTTGAATTTCATGTTTATATCACTACGTCAAAGGTCAGGTGTGCTCCCAATGACTGCAGTCTTAGGCGGTCTAACTAAACTAACTAAACGATAAAGGTCGCACGCAAGAGAACTGACTCCATTTCTTGAGAAACGTGAGACAAGGTCTATCGTGCCTCACAAGGTATGATTTTAGTTCTCAGAAGGGGACAGACCCTATCACGTAAACACCACTTTAAAGACCAGAGCTGCCTGTGTGCCGTGCCGTGACGTAACAGTAGTCTATACCCAATGATTGGCTCCGTAGCCTTACGTAGCTGTATGGCACATAGCACGACAATGGCTGTGGCAAAGGTAAACATACCAGTAGAGACTTGGTAGAGTATTGGTTTGCTGTTTTAAGCTTAATGTGCGGTTAATCTCAGCGTGACCTGTAGGAACAAAAGTTGATTCTGTCGACGAAACTTACATTTCGTCTCTACAAAAGCGTTTTGCGTGGACATAAGGAACTTTTGTAAAGACACAAGTTCCTTTTGCAGACAAAATGCACTTTTGTAGGGACAAAAGTTGATTCTGTAGACGAAATGTACATTTTGTCTCTACAAAAGTTAACTCTGTCTACAAAATAAACTTTTGTAAAGACAGAAGTTGTTTTTGTAGACAGAATGCACTTTTGTCTCTACAAAAGTTAATTCTGTCTACAAAATTAACTTTTGTAAAGACAGAAGTTGTTTTTGTAGACAGAATGCACTTTTGTCTCTACAAAAGTTCATTCTGTCGACGAAATGCACATTTTGTCTCTACAAAAGTTAATTCTGTCTACAAAATGAACTTTTGTCTCTACAAAAGTGTTTTTGTAGACAAAATGCGCTTTTGTGGAGACAGAAGCCTCTTTGGTCGACGAAATGAGAGGGGTAACACTTGGCGCCTCATACCTTTCCACTAGCTGCTCCACATTTGGAAGAGGAGGGAGGGCGGCAAGAGTTCCCGGTAGAGGTAGCGTGAATTGTCTTTCGCGGAGTCAAATCCCCCCGAAGACATGGATTATTGCAATGCTTTGCTCAGATGCCAGTTCGGATGGGATCTTATTTTAGCACCGTAATGTTCTGCCGCTCAATGACCCACCGTGGTCGAGTGGGTAGCGTACACGACTGCAGACCGACCGGTTGTGGGTTCGAACCCCCCGTGTGTCTGGCGATGTTTCATTCCTTCATCACGTTGTCCCAGGGCTCCGTTTATTGCGTCGATGTGACCCGTGTGTGCAGAAAGGTGGCCTAAAACACCAAGCCAACTGCAGGATGGTGCTTTGTATGGTCTCTGAGCACTGGAGGTGTATATCGACTCGATATTGTTGTTACATATATATATATATATATGTTTAACACTGGAAGTTTCTGTTGTTAAGATATTGGTAGTATAAATATTATCTGGGTGGAGGTTCATATTGTAACAATATTGTTCATATATATATTGTCTGAGCATATATATTGTCTGAGCTGTGGAGATTTAAATTGTCCAGATATGATTGATGTATATATTGTCTGAGCTGTGGAGGTTTATATTGTCCAGATATTGCTGGTATATATATTATCTCAGTTATAGAGGTTTATACTGTCCGGCTGCAATAAGGAATCCAACATTGGCCGAGGGATTTCCGTTTTCGCTATAAACTTGGCACCGGCTGTCTGGCAAAGATTAGATGGAGGGTTCCGCGAGAGCAATTTCCATAGCAGCAAATGTCAGTGCCGTCTGACATGTTGAAATCCAACAAGTACCACATGTATAGAAGTGAAGTCATGTGGCCAGCAGGCGGTTTGGCTTAAACCCATTGCTTGCGTATTCTGTTGCTGGTGTGGTACCCTAACAGGAACTCGGATGCTATACCCCAACTGGAAACGATGAAGAGATGTTTTTGTACATTGGCTGGATCAACGTTTTTTTTTGGGGAGTTTATAACGTTTAACACGTAAACTGTAAAATGTTCCCCGTGATGTTCGAAAGGGGGGGTGGGGGGGGGGGGGGCGTATATGTACCCAATACACTTACATTGGAAGTCGCTTTAAGCTCCTGTGTCGACAACATATTGGAGATATCCTCCCTGTGGAAGTGTATTACTAGATCACGTTTTAATTGGTTGGTTGTATATTCGGGACGCTTTAACCACATTTGCTCATATCTATCGCGTCAATGGGAGAAGGAAGAGAGAGTGGAGCCATGTCCCCGGGGGTAACCCCACTACAATCCATAGGGACTGGGATTGGCTCGGTCAGAGTTTGGTTTGTAGGGATTATGTCCAGCAAGGAGGGTATTCGCGAGTGGGGACTTCACTGGTGTGGCTCTGGTCGCTTCGTCCGCTGAGGTTTTATGTCTGTGTTTTTTCCTTCCCACGTCGAAATCTACAGCGAGTCTAGTCGGTGTAATATTACCATTTCACCGAAATGCTCAGGTGGATATGTTGGGTGGGTGGTGGTGGCTGATGTAAGGGCGGACGAGGTATGTTGGGTGGGTGGTGGTGGCTGATGTAATGGCGGACAAGGTATTCTGGGTGGGTGGTGGTTGATGTAAGGGCAGACGAGGTATGTTGGGTGGGTGGTGGTGGCTGATGTAATGGCGGACAAGGTATTCTGGGTGGGTGGTGGTTGATGTAAGGGCAGACGAGGTATATTGGGTGGGTGGTGGTGGTTGATGTAAGGGCGGACGAGGTATGTTGGGTGGGTGGTGGTGGTTGATGTACGGGCGGACGAGGTATGTTGGTTGGGTGGTGGTGGCTGATGTAAGGGCGGACAAGGTATGCTGGGTGGGTGATGGTGGCTGATGTAAGGGCGGACGAGGTATGTTGGCTGGGTGGGGGTGGATGATGTAAGGGCGGACGAGGTATGTTGGTTGGGTGGTGGTGGCTGATGTAAGGGCGGACGAGGTATGTTGGGTGGGTGGTGGTGGCTGATGTAAGGGCGGACGAGGTATGTTGGTTGGGTGGGGGTGGATGATGTAAGGGCGGACGAGGTATGTTAGTTGGGTGGTGGTGGCTGATGTCAGGGCGGACGAGGTATGCTGGGTGGGTGGTGGTGGCTGATGTAAGGGCGGACGAGGTATGTTGGGAGGGTGATGGTGGCTGATGTAAGGGCGGACGAGGTATGCTGGGTGGGTGTTGGTGGCTGATGTAAGGGCGGACGAGATATGCTGGGAGGGTGATGGTGGCTGATGTAAGGGCGGACGAGGTATGCTGGGTGAGTGGTGGTGGCTGATGTAAGGGCGGACGAGGTATGCTGGGTGGGTGGTGGTGGCTGATGTAAGGGCGGACGAGGTATGCTGGGTGGGTGGTGGTGGCTGATGTAAGGGCGAACGAGGTATGCTGGGTGGATGGTGGTGGCTGATGTAAGGGCGGACGAGGTATGTTGGTTGGGTGGTGGTGGCTGATGTAAGGGCGGACAAGGTATGCTGGGTGGGTGGGGGTGGCTGATGTAAGGGCGGACGAGGTATGTTGGCTGGGTGGGGGTGGATGATGTAAGGGCGGACGAGGTATGCTGGGTGGGTGGTGGTGGCTGATGTAAGGGCGGACAAGGTATGCTGGGTGGGTGGGTGCACGAGCGCTTAACTTTTTCGTTCATTATTAGTCCCTTCGCTGTCATCTGCACTAAGCCCCACCTCTCATAGTCTATAAATAGCAAAGAGTATGCAACAAAAAACCGGCGCTGCCAATACCGCTTCAACTTCCAAGTCCCTCGGCAAGCTAAAATGCCATTATCCCACCATACGTTTCCATTTCCAACATCACAAATAGTTTATCTTCTTAACTAAACTT
This sequence comes from Arenicola marina, assembly GCA_964019135.1. Classification (NCBI taxonomy): domain Eukaryota; kingdom Metazoa; phylum Annelida; class Polychaeta; family Arenicolidae; genus Arenicola; species Arenicola marina. The sequence continues at coordinate 1,726,143 of OZ025251.1, forward strand.
ACTTTAGATCATAATATTCGCAGTTAATACGGCAAAATGAAGCATTTGTGCAAAACACAACACAATCCCACTTTTCACAGAGGGATCGCGATAGACGGAACGCGCATCGTTAACAATCGAACGACGTAAGCGAGCTGTGATTGGACGAAACGAGACACACCCACTGGATACAGAATCGCACGCGCTCTTTTGGAAATCGACTGTTCATTTCGAATCCGAAGGGGGAGCAACAGCTCTGGAGAATTCGTCACAGTATGGAGAGGGCTACTTTTTGGTAAGCGTTTTTTATTACAATTTATTTGTAATGTGGTCTATTAATATTTGTATTACATGGTAACTTCTAATAAGTCCGTAAGTTCTCTAAAATGTACCTTTATCCATATTCAGGTTATTGAACACATACGTTGATGGGGAAGGGCGCGTACAGTGCCAAGATGTGCTAACCGAATGCATCGTTAATACCGAGTACGAAGCGAAAGACAGTTCTGTAAGTTTACCCCGTTATTATAGTTGGTTATGCGACAAATAATGTCTAACCTAATGTATTTCATGTAATTTACATTTATTTTATCCGTTTTCTTCGTAGACTAGATCTAGACTATTAGTGTTTTGTTTATTCATCATATAACATTTACTTTTAGTGCTTGATGGCCCAAAAGAGCATCTGTTCTCCATGCTACGATCTACATTATAGAGCCGTAGTTTCTCCAGTGAGTATATAATTAATTATATAAAACTTGTCTATATAAAGGCGAATGCAATAGTATTTCTATATAACAAAGCACAATAAATACAAGTACAAGATAATATTAAAGAGAATGTTTACGAAGATATGGCATTAAACAAACATATGTATTCCTTCTTGATACATTATAAAAAAAATCTTGCACCCTGCTTCATTACACCTGTAGGCCAAGGCCAAGGCCAAGTCCCAGGAGAAGGAGGACAAGCCTGTCACCGATGTTGCCGCATTTTTAAGAGAGCACGGACCTCATTTGACAGACACAGCCGTGAACTGCATGACCGCTATGATCAAGAACAGTGCTGTTTCGGCATGTGGCAGGCGTTAGGAGCGTTCCGTCTTGCAATTTGCGCTACGGATTTGGAACAGATCCCCTGCAACATATGAAGATGCCACCAGCAGCGGCGCTCTCCATCTACCATCTGTAAGGTTACTACAATATTATAAAAATGCCGTCGATCAGAGCCCCGGATTTCGCCAAGAAATTTTCCGGTGGATGCAGGCTTCTGCTGAAGAGAAACGGCTGCCCCAGTCAGGGCGTCATGGCGGGATTATATTTGACGAGATGACAATCCAGCAGTATCTGGCCATGAGTCTTGAATGAATCTGCCGTTTGCTCTAAGAAAATGGCGTCATGCAGTTGGATGAAGAAATTAACGCTCCCCTCTTGAGACTCCGGTGCAGGTGGAAGCAGGTCTTCTTCCGCGGCCATTGTTTCTTCTAAAATGTGAAAGATATATGCAGGAGCAGGAGCAGGAGCAGGAACATGGGACTTTCGCGAGATAAGCGTTATTGACGTGGACAAGACGTTCCTGGATGCTACTGATGGTGTTGAAATTATCTTGCAATATAAACATCATCTACGGTACTAGCGAAGGGGAACAGTGACTATTCTTTTAAAATGGACGTCTTGCCGACCCCAGCTTGGCCCGTTATTAAAACGTTGTGGCCAGTCGCCGCCAAACGCACCGCGTCTTTCCACCCTGATTCCATGATCGCGAATAACGTTTAAATATTGTAAATGTACGTTGTTGTCATACAAACAACAAATAACAAAACAAAAGGCACGCGCACAAAGAATCTCTTCTCACGTGTATCTTGCTTCGATTGAGATTTGCCGATTCATTTTTTTACATAGAGAGTAGAATAAATATTTCGCGCAATTTATTTTCAATATTATAAAATGCCCCCCCCTCCCTCCTTAAGCTATTTTGATGGTAAATGACACGTCCTTAAATTTCGTCGTCAACAGCGCGTTCCGTCTATCGCGATCCCTCTGTGAAAAGTGGGATTGTGTTGTGTTTTGCACAAATTCTTCATTTTGCCGTATTAACTGCGAATATTATGATCTAAAGTAAGTTTAGTTAAGAAGATAAACTATTTCTGATGTTGGACATGGAGAAGTATGGTGGGATGATGGCATTTTAGCTTGCCGAGGGACTTGGAAGTTGAGGCGGTATTGGCAGCGCCGGTTTTTTGTTGCATACTCTTTGCTATTTATAGACTATGAGAGGTGGGGCTTAGTGCAGATGTCGAGATTACCGCGTGGGGACTAATAATGAACGCAGAAGTTAAGCGCTCGTGGGTGGGTGCTGGCTGATGTACGGGCAGACGAGGTATGTTGGGTGGGTGGTGCTGGCTGATGTAAGGGCGGAGGAGGTAAGGTGTCACAAAGACGAGTCGGCGGGAAGCGACGTGCAAATCCAAGATGACACACGGTAAACGGCGAGCGACAAATGTCATGGAGATAATGTCTCCATCAATAGTGATTGAAGGCTCTTCCATCGCAGGATGGCGCCGCTCTTATGTCAGAGCGGGGCGGCAGCGAATAACAACCAATACCGCCGGCGACAGTGGCGCCGTGGCACGGACAATGGGGACATCAGCTGGAAGTAGCCTGTAGGTGGTATAATGACACTCCATGTCACGCTGGGTCATCACACTAAATGTCAGATCATCGCCCGCTGATCTACGATGTGGCAGATCGCGGATTGTTCGTGGGAGGGAGAAGGCTTTGGGAGGGGAGTGGTGCTGGCTTACAAAGCATGTGGTGATAGCCCGAGGCCTCTACGTGCTTTGTTGATGCGGTATGGCCGACAACCTTTATGGCGGGGCCGCCGGAACCGGAAATAACGACGTGATATCACGATGGGTCGTAAATGGCGGCATTTCGTGTATTATCTTAAGCGGTGGTGATTGTCTCGCATTGTCGCCTCGTATTTATGTTGACTTAAGCCGCTATGTGACGTCTCCCATTGTCGCTATGTTTTTCCACATCATTCATACTCTTTTTTCAGTCTGGCCATATTTTGTTGAACGATTCCAGCGGATGTCTGTCTCGTCAGGTCTTGTAGTTTATCGTAACCAATTATGGCGCGATGAAAAAATACCCATATTTTACCTAAACGAATGTGACGTATTTTGATGTTTACGTGATCACGTAATGACGGTTGCTAGTGTCGTCATGTTTTCTATGCCATCTGAATCTACTAAGCTTATAAAGTTTCATAAGTTTGATGCGTTGATTTGCAAATTATTATCGGCATAGATGATGCGTTATCTCGGTGACACCTTACGTTCAAAATTCAAGATTCAAAATCGTTCTGTAATTAGATAAATTCGCAGGCTGAGGTATAGCATGACTGCTGTTTGAGGTGGGGCGGGGGAACCTTTATCCCTGAGTCAGCCAGGCTGACCTGGAGATTAACAGGCCCCAGATTCATCTGATCCAAGTCCGTTGTTTGGAGGAGTTTGTTTTGGCTCCTTAGCTGTAGCCTTCATATTCGTATGAGTGCTAAAACATCATCATGTCACATCCGATGATATTTGCTCGTTGCTTCTCATTATAGCATATAACCGTGACGTCACACATTAAGCCGCGTCACAATCGCCGGCCAAGGAGTCAGATAATTCCCTTGTTAAAGGCCCCATGGGAGTTGATACTACTTGACAGATCTGGAAAGATCTACTTTCAGACATACAGGAAAGCCGTACCGTTTGTTTTGATCACTTCGACAATAAGCAGAATTCGTTTTTCTCCGCGTTTTCCTCCAATTTAAGCATTCTCGGATTGGGATCCGTGGCCACAGATATGAGGTTTTGTACTGGACGGGATTTACAAAGTGTATTACTAGATCACGTTTTAATTGGTTGGTTGTATATTCGGGACGCTTTAACCACATTTGCTCATATCTATCGCGTCAATGGGAGAAGGAAGAGAGAGTGGAGCCATGTCCCCGGGGGTAACCCCACTACACGCGAAGAAGGACATGGGATCTTTATCCTGCGATCACACAGACATAACTGCAGCGGGGCTCGAATCATCGATCCACGTGCCGTTAGGCTCTCAGGCCAGATCACTGTAGGCGAGCGCTCTAACCCACTGAGCTACCTGGCCGGACCCAAGCCAGAATTAGAGCCACATGCAGAGTTTGCTCCCGTTTATCTATGCCCCGACCATTTTTTTGAAGTGTTGGTTTTTGTGCAACAATAATCGCTGGACAAACTCTGACGTCAACCCTTATGTTGCTATTTGTCTTGCAAGCAGTATATGACGTCATATTTGAATATTCATGAGCGTAGAACCCTCATATGATCGGGCTACAGGTCTATTGCGCATAGCAGTTTTTTTACCTGATGTTGTCACGGACATATTAAACCAATAAAATATCACATTTACCCTTATGTATATTTTTTTTACTTTCCTTCGCATATGGTATTTAAGGCAAATTTACTGTTTTACTAATTGCGCGTTCTGCTACATTTATTACGTCGGTTATTCATAAAATACAATTCCAATGCGTCACCCTCTCCTGCACTTCAACTCCAATCCATTTACTCCGTCATCGCGTTAAATCTGAAAGGCACCACATGACTTGGCCTGGCTCCTCACTCCCTCTTCCTCGTTTCACCAGCGTTTGCCGGAAGTGGAAGCCGGGATTACGTCGAATGTGGCCAGCGCCGCAGCGACGGGGCCGAGTCTTGAACCACCTCAAACCCCAAGCTCTCATAAACATGCAAAACCCCAGCGAAAAATAACGGATATTAATAGAGAGCGACGCCACCCGAGACTACAGCCAGAGGCCCCGCATAGGGCTATAAATCATTAAACCATGAGTAGCACAGCACAATGTTAAGGGACAGAAGGTTAGATAAAAAAAAACTGCTCTTCGCAAAAAGCCCAAAACCCTTAAGCCAAAACGCAGTTTTCTCGTCGGTTCCATCTCTTCTCTGATCTCGCGTGTCACGTAGTGTGCCGGAACCGGAAACACCATGCATCAGGCCAAACGGCATTGCCACGTGCTCCAATATGGATCGCACAATGAAACAGATTATCGTTCTTTTCGCAAGTGATATTGGCCAAGGCGATAGCTCACGGGACAGGAGCACGGTTTGGAGGCTACGATGGCGTTTTCCGACCACGTGGGGGTCTTAGTTTATGCTCGATCCGCTGTTATTAGTACGTGGAGCAGCGTCGCGGTCTCCACTTCATGCCGACCGGCAAAACTGACTCGGCCTTTCGCGTGAAAGCTCACATTATTTTTATCTTTCCTCCGAGGTTAACTGAGGAGCCATAAGTTACAAGGATCATTCTACAAAGAGGTTGTTTTGCATATTACGCTTCAGCCAATTTGAAATATGTTTGGTACCCGTAACGAAGAGAACGGTTAACAAATAACTCGCCAAGACATGATAGATAATGGGTACACGTAACGCCAATGTGACAGGAAGGGTATAACGTGGGACAGAGCTAACGTTACGATAGCGACATCAATTAGAGAAGTCTCGACAACGCTACTGTGTTCTGCTGGACGAAAACGTCGAATCGCTAACATGGTTCTGAATCCATTGCCGCCTTGTTTTTTCTTGAATGTATTGCTTCATGTGAACATGTTGCTACGTATAGTTACGTGCCCCCTGTTAGTCTGTTTCTCTCACCAGAGGAGGGGGGATTGGGGTAGGGGATGGGCGGGGAGGGGTGAGGAGAGACAGGCGGGGAGGTGGACCTATTACAGTTCAAAACTCTCAGCGTTTCCTGTCACGTGACGGAGGCGCAACGCTCTCCAGAAATGGCACCTGTGAACGGTAAACCTGGCTCCCCCACCCCATCCCACCTCACCCCACCCCACCTCACCCAACCCCACCCCACCCCACCCCACCCCACCCCAATCCAAACCACGCCACCCGACCCCACCCCACCCCTACACCAGCCCCCAACCTATATCCCCCAATCCCCTCATCCAATACCGTCAGTGGAGTCCACTTCAGCGACAGACACACAACGACAGCGGGCCCCAGCCGCGTTATCACCAACATAATTATCCAGTGCGCCCACCCCCCCACCACCTACCCTCCCCTCCCTCCCTCCCTCTCCAACAACCCGGGGTTGTAGTGGACCGCCACCATTATGCCAGCGCCACGAGGCTTAAAAAGAGCGCAAGGCTTATGTTCTAACACCGGGTGAGCTACAATATTGATCCAATTAAAGCACGGAAAAACCTTGAATGGCCGGCGGCGGGGTGGCGGGGTGGCGGGGTGGCGGGGTGGCGGGGTGGCCAATATGGAAGTCTTATTACGAACTCAGTCTCTTTTTCCCGCACTTGACCCCGACACACAGAGCTCCTTCAGCGGATTTTCCTCAGCTGTCACGCTTCGCCTTGGCGTTGTATTGTCTGTAAATAACGCTGCCTCTCCTATCAAGTTATTTCCAACTGATTGGATACCATGTATGACTGTAGGTATACTGGGGAATTCAATAGTGAATCAATCAGAGACCTATACCGCCCCCTGCCCCTCCCTTAATTCCCCACCCGTATGTATGTCAATTCCTCTTCTCGCAGCCACTGAGCCAAGGTCAACGGGGCAAGTCACTTCCACTTTAAGGCGAAAGCCATGGACAGTGAGGTCACTAGCCTGCTGGAGAAACACACTGTGGTCTACAAGTGGTAAGTATGGGGCCTGGGCCATCAGTAGGATATATATATATAGACGATGACCATCACAAACACATTTCTCACCAACCATCGAGCGTGTGTCATCACCAACGCATATCTCATCAATAACCATCGAGCGTGTGTCATCACCAACACATATCTCATCAATAAACATCGAGCGTGTGTCATCACAAACACATATCTCACCAACCATCGAACGTGTGTCATCACCAACACATATCTCATCAATAAACATCGAGCGTGTGTCATTACAAACACATATCTCACCAACCATCGAGCGTGCGTCATCACCAACACATATCTCATCAATAAGCATCGAGCGTGTGTCATCACCAACGCATATCTCATCAATAACCATCGAGCGTGCGTCATCACCAACACATATCTCATCAATAACCATCGAGCGTGTGTCATCACAAACACATATCTCATCAACAAACATCGAGCGTGCGTCATCACCAACACATATCTCATCAATAACGATCGAGCGTGCGTCATCACCAACGCATATCTCATCAATAACCATCGAGCGTGCGTCATCACCAACACATATCTCATCAATAACCATCGAGCGTGTGTCATCACAAACACATATCTCATCAATAAACATCGAGCGTGTGTCATCACAAACACATATCTCACCAACCATCGAGCGTGTGTCATCACAAACACATATCTCACCAACCATCGAGCGTGCGTCATCACCAACACATATCTCATCAATAACCATCGAGCGTGTGTCATCACCAACACATATCTCATCAATAAACATCGAGCGTGTGTCATCACAAACACATATCTCACCAACCATCGAGCGTGCGTCATCACCACCACATATCTCATCAATAACCATCGAGCGTGTGTCATCACCAACACATATCTCATCAATAAACATCGAGCGTGTGTCATCACAAACACATATCTCACCAACCATCGAGCGTGCGTCATCACCACCACATATCTCATCAATAAGCATCGAGCGTGTGTCATCAGTAACACATATCTCATCAACAACCATCGAGCGTGTGTCATCACCACCACATATCTCATCAATAACCATCGAGCGTGCGCCATCACAAGCACATATCTCATCAATAACCATCCAGCGTGTCATCACCAACACATATCTCACCAACCATCGAGCGTGTGTCATCACAAACACATATCTCACCAACCATCGAGCGTGTGTCATCACAAACACATATCTCACCAACCATCGAGCGTGTGTCATCACTAACACATATCTCATCAATAACCATCAAGCGTGCGTCATCACCAACACATATCTCATCAATAACCATCGAGCGTGCGTCATCACAAACACATATCTCATCAATAACCATCGAGCGTGTGTCATCACTAACACATATCTCATCAATAACCATCGAGCGTGCGTCATCACAAACACATATCTCATCAATAACCATCGAGCGTGTGTCATCGCCAACACCTATCTCATCAATAAACATCGAGCGTGCGTCATCACAAACACATATCTCATCAATAACCATCGAGCGAGTTTCATCACCAACACATTTCATCAATAAGTGAATTCCGACACTAAATTTTGCTAAATGTCCTATGTTGTGCCAAGACACTTCGGTCTTACTTCGATCTCTGCATAATGATGGGGAAGACTTCAAAACGTTATTTCGAGCATCAATGATTCAAAATGTATATTGGAATAATTATGTATTCTTTTATTGCACTGCGTTTGAATATTCTAAATGTGCCAATATGGCCTGATATATGGTGGCTTTGAATGTGCTTGTAATTACGAATTATACCAATTCGATCAGAACGCCGGAGCAGGACAAACATAAGCTTCAGATAATAGTCCAGTAACTGACGCTTTAACATTTATTAGCTTGGTGTCCTATAGCTCATCATTTGGATTGTCCTTCTCACATAAATGTTTGAAAGCGAACGAAGTTTTACGAAATCCTCTACCGACATTTAGCCATAAATAAGCTTGCGCTTTGCAAAACTTAATACTCCTCGGTAATCCCAGGACCAGCTATGGACGTTTGGTGAGCCTGCTAAAGCTGCAATGCTCTGCCTGAAATCAATTTCGAATACATCAAGCTTATCTATCTACCAATGTCAACAGAGATAAATCATCGGATTCGTTTTATTGGCCCAGCATTTAGACTAATGTCTATAAAGCTCGATATATTGAGTTTTTTAATGTTTAAATAAAATAAATAATTTTGCTTCGGGCGGATTGGAACAAACAAATCAAGTACAATATAATGGCTGCACCACAACGGTAGAAATGGGTACGGTGCACTTCGGTTGATTGCAACTTCAGCAAAAAATATATTCGGTAGCAGATACCGGCGCGTTAAGCCGGGGGTCCGAGGTTCGATCTCCGGGTGGCAAAGTCAGAATAATTATGACTTGGATCATCCATCATCCCAATTATACTGCCATCGTGTTTATGTAAAAAGACATTCTAATTAAGGCCTCATGTACTCTTGACCCACGTAGGGATGTTGGCTACGTACGTCGTTTTAATAATTACTATGTGATGCAATCCAACGTGTCGTTGTAATAGGCATTTATTAAATGATAAAAGCCATATTAATCTGTCAACGAATGAGTTAATGTCATTACACAGCAGATGCTGACTTCTCACGGGATCTGTATCATAGGAGGCTTCATCACTAAATTCACACAGTTCTGGAAAACAATACATGCATATTTTTGTAATGCCACAATATGACATATGCTTAGCTCCGACTAAGCATATGCCGTATTTTGTTCAAAATTAAATTGTGTTAAAATGTATTGTTATCTTGACGGTAGTGATAAAGTGAACCATCCAGAATAATCACGTCAATTTTAAGCGTACAGCTTACAGCTCCCTCCCCCCCCGCCTCTTAGTCCCCACCCTCCCTCTATCTGTCGTGCATGGCCTTGGGCGCGTGTTCCAAGGTCAGGACGAACACGTGACAGCAATAAGACCATTGAGGCCATCACCTGGGAGACAAGTCACGTGATTTGAGGACAAAGACCAGGCATCAGTCTTACCCGGGCCGCGACACCATCACTCGCCCCCCCCCCCCACACACACACCAGCCACCCTACCACACCCCCCACACACACCAGCCACCCTTACACACACCCCACGCCCTCATACACACCCGACACCCCCTTTCCCATAGAGGGTTGCCGCGCCTTTGGCGAGCTTCTCTCTTAGTGTCACCCGCAGCATGACCTTTCAGCTTTGTCTGATGTTGAATGCGGTGAGGCCATTGATCACCATTATAGAGGGCGAATGTAACATCCGGGGCTTGGGCCATGGATAGCATGTTGATGGGTCCTTGGAACGGATTCCGTCCGCGTGGGAGAGCCCCGAAGATGACGTCACATACATAGCGCTCATCAGCTTCGGTTGACGCGTGTTCATAACCTCACTACAGGTATTGCCGTCCTGTCATCTCCCGGGTTCGGGTAGAATGAAACACAATTGATGGGGGCTAAATATTTTCGCCAATACAAGGATATGTGGGAAGGACGAATGGTTGGGGTGCGTGTGTGTGTGGGTGGTAGGGGTGGGGGTGGGGATGCAGGGGAGTGGCGCGTTAGATGAGGGGGTCTTTTTTCGTAGCCCGACAGCCTCCTCCCCCCCCCCTCCTAACCACCCCGCCCCCCCCCCCACCACATTGGTCTGTGGACTAATCGCATTATAGGGCTGGGAGGCGTGAGGGGGCAGACTGGCCGAGCCTCTGCCCTCGCGACCCATCATCGGCAATACACAAATGGTCCACCAGGATCCATGCGTCACGTGACATCGCCACGGCTTTTCCCGATCAATCACGGCCGCCTCCGAAAGGTCGGTCACGTGATCAGCTACCAAGGATGAGCTAGCGGCTAGCCTCGCCCCCCCCCCACTTCCTCACCCTGGGTGACGTTATGGGTGTGTGGTCGGAGGATGGAAGGGGAGGGGGGCGCAGACAGAGAGGGGGGATAGAGAGGGTGGGGGTGGCGGATCAACGACGAATGGAAAGCGATCATCGCACATATATACGGGCATTTTACAAGTGCACACAACTCCCCTCCCTCCCTCCCCCCCCTCACTCCATCCCTTCCTCCCACTCTCTCTCCGTCCCTCCCTTCCACCCTCCCTCCTCCCTCCCTCCCTCCCTCCCTCCCATTCTCCCTCCCACTCTTCCTCCCTACCTCCCTCCCTCCCTCCCTCATACCCTCCCTCATACCCTCCTCCCAGACGCCACCACGTGGAGATACGTCAAACCTGCCCCTCATTATCGCCCATGGCCCTGGCATATTGGTCCCGGGATAAAGTTACTGCCCACCTGGTTCCGGTGACTGCTGGCCGCGACAGATTGGCTCCGGTAGAGGAGCAAGGCCGTCCGGCTGGCCTTAACGAGAGGACCGCCATAACCAGCAATGTGACAGGCAACCGCTGGGGACAAACGAGAGTCGACAGTTACACATTCGATATCGCCATCAATCATAAGCGGCTCATTAAATCAAGATACTTACATGCGCCATCTTACATTTTTTACATTTTAGAATCAAGACTAAAATTATCTCAAAATTATGATGCATGTATGTTTTCTATCTCTGAGAGTGTAAAACAACAATTTCAACATAAAACTGCGCGGTTTATTTATGTCGCACGCGGACGTGATAGCGAGCCGCGGTCGACATCACACACAAAATAGCGAACAGCGAACAGGCGCGCGGGGATATAAAGCCGGCCACCAACTTCTGCTCCGGTGAACAAATTCATTCTCTCCGGCTGGCCCACAGGCTTTCAAGATTTAAATTCAAAACCGAAGATACTTATTTGACATGGGGAAGAGGTTCGTAATACAAAAAAATACAGAATATATTGCTTTAAGCAAGCTCCGAGAAATAAGTATTTAAAAATCTAAGTTTCTGATTTGTGTGTTACTAAGTCATCAAAAAAAGAACCTATATATTGACTCATGAGCTTGAATTGTTATATTGCTTTTTTCACAGGGTATGGATGTCATATTAACCTAATTAGGATCGAGAAATGGATTTTGAGAAACATATCAATCTATTAGAACTAATATGAGCTTTACAAGCTCGTACGGTAGTCTATAAAGGCCACGCCTTCCCAGTAGAGAACGGTAGCCTGTAACGGACACGCCTTCCCAGTAGAGTACGGTAGCCTGTAACGAACACGCCTTCCCAGTAGGGTACGGTAGCCTGTAACGGACACGCCTTCCCAGTAGAGTACGGTAGCCTGGAACGAACACGCCTTCCCAGTAGAGTACGGTAGCCTGTAACGGACACGCCTTCCCAGTAGAGTACGGTAGCCTATAACGGACACGCCATCCCAGTAGAGTACGGTAGCCTGTAACGGACACGCCTTCCCAGTAGAGTACGGTAGCCTATAACGGACACGCCTTCCCAGTAAAGTACGGTAGCCTGTAACGGACACGCCTTCCCAGTAGAGTACGGTAGCCTATAACGGACACGCCTTCCTAGGAGAGTACGGTAGCCTGGAACGGACACGCCTTCCCAGTAGAGTACGGTAGCCTGGAACGAACACGCCTTCCCAGTAGAGTACGGTAGCCTGTAACGGACACGCCTTCCCAGTAGAGTACGGTAGCCTATAACGGACACGCCATCCCAGTAGAGTACGGTAGCCTGTAACGGACACGCCTTCCCAGTAGAGTACGGTAGCCTATAACGGACACGCCTTCCCAGTAGAGTACGGTAGCCTGTAACGGACACGCCTTCCCAGTAGAGTACGGTAGTCTATAACGGACACGCCTTCCTAGGAGAGTACGGTAGCCTGTAACGGACACGCCTTCCCAGTAGAGAACGGTAGCCTGGAACGGACACGCCTTCCTAGCAGAGTACGGTAGCCTGTGACGGACACGCCTTCCCAGTAGAGTACGGTAGCCTGTGACGGACACGCCTTCCCAGTAGAGTACGGTAGCCTGGAACGGACACGCCTTCCCAGTAGAGTACGGTAGCCTGTAACGGACACGCCTTCCCAGTAGAGTACGGTAGCCTGTGACGGACACGCCTTCCCAGTAGAGTACGGTAGCCTGTGACGGACACGCCTTCCCAGTAGAGTACGGTAGCCTGTAACGGACACGCCTTCCCAGTAGAGTACGGTAGCCTATAACGGACACGCCTTCCCAGTAGAGTACGGTAGCCTGTGACGGACACGCCTTCCCAGTAGAGTACGGTAGCCTATAACGGACACGCCTTCCCAGTAGAGTACGGTAGCCTGTGACGGACACGCCTTCCCAGTAGAGTACGATAGCCTATAACGGACACGCCTTCCCAGTAGAGTACGGTAGCCTATAACGAACACGCCTTCCCAGTAGAGTACGGTAGCCTATAACGGACACGCCTTCCCAGTAGAGTACGGTAGCCTATAACGGACACGCCTTCCCAGTAGAGTACGGTAGCCTATAACGGACACGCCTTCCCAGTAGAGTACGGTAGCCTGTAACGGACACGCCTTCCCAGTACTTCCCAGTAGAGTACGGTAGCCTGTAACGGACACGCCTTCCCAGTAGAGTACGGTAGCCTGTGACGGACACGCCTTCCCAGTAGAGTACGGTAGCCTATAACGGACACGCATTCAGCCTTTACTGATCAGACCCTTCATCAGACGCCCAGGCTGCTAGCCTACGACACCGCGTAATGTTCCAAAAACCTTCTCCATACATAACGATTAAGTCAAATAAACTACGATACGTTCCCAGTGGAATGCCTTAAACTTCAATACAAACTTTAATTTTGGGGCTTAACGAATGCTATAATGCCGCCGTATGTTTTTGACCGCGGTCTATCGACTAACCCGTTCCCCGGGATGGGCGGTTAGCGTAGGGAAATCTCAGCCGAGAGAGCCGTTAAAAATACGGGGAAATCTAAGTTCCCAGGATCCAATTTATGCAAGATTCATTGGCCGTACCTACTCCGACCGCACCGCGGCATAGAAACAAAAACGACAGCGAACAATCACAGACGGTCAGCCGAGTGGTGCCAGCAATGAATCTTGTTGGCTGAAATTGAGATTTTATCGAAGTTTTCCAGCATCCATACAAGGGTTGTTATCAATAATTGATGTACACCCGAGACTCGTGGCTCAGGTCCCTGGTCGCACCTCCATCACGGAGACCAGGTCGGGGCTGCCGCCCCCCCCCCCCCCGCGCCTCCCTCACCCCCGCCCCACCCTCTGGCTTTAGCGGCTTATTCGGTCAATGGCTGTTGTTGTTACTGGATGACAATTGCTACATTATAGATGCCCTGTCTGGCGTGTCGCTGTCGGCGAGCGCTTCACATCCGGGTACTGACCCGGCACCTTGCGTTCGGATCTCATCGGCTCGGCGTTGGCTTTGGTCTCACGTGGTTACTTATGGTCTCGGCTTTCGGCCGGTGTAATCGCCCGGCCGGGCTGAGGCGAACTTTGAAGTGAAGAGCTTTTTGGAGCCCCATTTTGGTTTCTGCGAAGCTGATAAATCCGTGGAGCGCTGTGTGACGAGGGATGCCGGGATTGAGATGTCTTAAGCAAGTCAGCCGTCTTTAATGGTGCTAGTTAAAGCCGTGACCGGCGTCCCATGACGGGCGTCCCATGACGGGCGTCCCATGACGGGCGTCCCATGACGGGCGTCCCATGACGGGCGTCCCATGACCGGCGTCCCAAGACGGGCGTCCCATGACGGCGGTCCCATGACCGGCGTCCCATGACGGGCGTCCCATGACGGGCGTCCCAAACGGGCGTCCCATGACGGGCGTCCCATGACGGGCGTCCCATTACGGGCGTCCCATGACGGGCGTCCCATGACGGGCGTCCCAAACGGGCGTCCCATGACGGGCGTCCCATGACGGGCGTCCCATTACGGGCGTCCCATGACGGGCGTCCCATGACGGGCGTCCCATGACGGGCGTCCCATTACGGGCGTCCCATGACGGGCGTCCCATGACGGGCGTCCCATGACGGGCGTCCCATGACGGGCGTCCCATTACGGGCGTCCCATTACGGGCGTCCCATGACGGGCGTCCCATGACGGGCGTCCCATGACGGGCGTCCCATGACCGGCGTCCCATGACCGGCGTCCTATGACCGGCGTCCCATGACGGGCGTCCCATGACGGGCGTCCCATGACGGGCGTCCCATGACGGGCGTCCCATGACGGGCGTCCCAAGACGGGCGTCCCATGACGGGCGTCCCATGACGGGCGTCCCATGACCGGAGTCAATACTGTTAACCTGAGAAACAAACCCCCTTCCACCACCACTCCCGTCCCCATCTGATCACCGCCCCCCCACCCCGCCGAACCACACCCCACAATAAGTCAGTTCACAGATAATTCTACGGGGTAACGCCAACTGGGTTGCGATGGAGCTAGATGGGATCCGGTGTGACGACATTGTCTTGCCATCCCCTAGGGAGTGTTATCGTGTGGCCTCAAACAGGCCCCTCCCCCATACACCATCTCGCTCCGTGGGCGCACCGACCAGGGGTCCACGACCCACCCACCCTGCCCCTACCGACCCATGCCCCCTGCCCCCCTCCTCCCCTCCCCACCGACCCCCCTACGCCCCCCACTCCCCTGCGTCTTCTGGCGGCCACCGACGCATCGAATCATCTAGGCTAGAGAGGCTCGACTCAGGTTATAAATACAGCTGGCTATAGGAACACCCCAAAAACACTGGTTTCCGGTGCAATGGCGTTAAAAGCGTTAAGTGCCATGGCAAGAGGGTCCCTTCGGTCTGGCGGTAGCGGTATACTTGACCGGTAACAAGAAACAAGATTTACCTCTACCGTCAGCGGACATTGGATCAATGAATGGACTGACCGCCCCCCCCCACTCCCCCCACCCCTTGTGGTCCGCTATGGCCAGTCCTTGCTTCCGTCCCTGCCCCAGAGGGTGTCACTCAGACTCCACCGACTGAGACAAAGACACAGTTCAAGAGTTGTTCCCAGACATCGTTATAACTTGGCACTTTTTTTTCCAGCTCTATGCAATCGTTGAGTCGGCACTAATCGTGCAAATCGCTTGACACACCCCAAAAGTGTTTATTCCACTTAGGCCTACCCCCTTTCGTCCCTCTGTTCGCAAACTAGACGGCCACCGCATAAAACCCCAATGGGTTATTTTTTATTCGGCGGGGGGTGGGGTGGGGGGGGGGAGAAAGGAGTGTAGCGAGGGGTGAATGGAATAATTACCTGGAGTGGACTGAGGAACAAGCAGCCTGAGCGACTAGTCTATTTGAAGCCTACCCTCAGACTATGCCGCATGGTGGCGCCGTGCCAGCCACACTATTACAGGCTGAGTGGAAACTATCTAGCATTTCAAGGTAGGTAGATTTCAATGGCAAGCCAAAATTCGTATCATCATTTTAAAATGTTTCTCTGCCGCGGACACAGTTTTCTGGACGAGGAACATAGACAATGGGAATTCTTCGCCTCCGAAGCTCGTCCCCAGGATTGTAGACATAGATTTCAGTGCGAAATGTTGTAGTTTTTAGAACAATATGACACATGTTATACCATAGATTTACACCTCGCGTGCAACCGAAGCCTAGTAACTTGAATGTTGTGTAGTCGAAACTTCTAGTGCGCATGCCTGACTCTGGTTGTCGCCAGAAGGAACTTCACTAAATCAAACATGGCGCCCACCCGCTGCGCAAAACAAACCATAGAAACGCGCGCATGCGCTCCGGTCGGACTATCGTACCGGAAGCGCGTCATTGTGATCTCACCAGAGTGTTTGAGTGAACTACAGTAGACGTCGGCTCCCCGAGTCGCCGGAACCTCCAGACGAACTCAATGCAGAGGGAAATTGGTGTACTGTATCGAATCACTGTGTTCGGCAGCATGGGGCGGGCCAGCCGCAGCGATAAGATGCCCGACAATGGCGGGGGTCTTAACTTTAATTGGGAGGAGGAGAGTGCCGTCGGGACTGAGAGGGTCGCAGGAACCCGCGAAATGGATGCCCGAAAATCATTGGAAGATCCTTTTACGTGGACTGCGACAGTTAGGCAGCGTCCTGATTGGATGTAGGGCTGCCAGATATTGAACGCTGAAAACGGCTGTACGTCGATTGAATGTGTAACTAAGGAGACATAAAGCAGGGGGAAATGATGGCGGGGTGAGGTAATGACTGCCGAAAACATCTGGAATGGTCGAACAGGCATTGACTTTAAAGGTTCGAGGCTGTCTTATTGCTAGTTGGCTCCTTCGTTGATTAGATATTGTCTCACCAGAGAACCCGACATATCAGTTTCACCAGATGACAGTTGTGACCTAGTCACCCCAGAGTAGGGTCTGATAGAATTCGACCGGCTGGTTCCCTGGTAAAATATTTCATACACCTTTCATTCGACCATGCTTAGCACTATTATGTTACTTTGGGACCTAACGAAGTATATGTGCAATTCTTAGTAATAGAATAATTTAACTGGTGCAACTGACGGCCAACTATGCAAGAGCCAGCGCGGGTCAAAAATAAAGTTCATTTTTGTACGGGCGAACTTCTACACCATGATCGCCATTTTATACTTCTTTACTGCTTATATGCTTAATCAAAACACTTACTAACAATGTCATATGATGAACGTCCACTTGGTCTGTTCTGGCCACCCCAGCTGTGTTAGCCCCATCTGAAGACAGCTTGGTGCATAACGCGCATCTGAGTCAATGCGTCTACTACCGTCATGTGGACAGGAGCTAAGCCAACCAGGAGCCGATATGCCATATTTGCTTATGCGGCTGTCTGAATCTGCCTCTTTCATCTACCTTATGCGGCTGTGTGAATCTGCCTCTTTCATCTACCTGATGCGACTGTGTGAATCTGCCTCTTTCATCTACCTTATGCGGCTGTCTGAATCTGCCTCTTTCATTTACCTGATGCGACTGTGTGAGTCTGCCTCTTTTATCTACCTCATGCGGCTGTGCGAATCTGCCTCTTTCATCTACCTTATGCGGCTGTGTTAATCTGCCTCTTTCATCTACCTTATGCGGCTGTCTGAATCTGCCTCTTTCATCTACCTGATGCGACTGTGTGAATCTGCCTCTTTCATCTACCTTATGCGGCTGTCTGAATCTGCCTCAGTCATCTACCTTATGCGGCTCTGTGAACCTGCCTCTTTCATCTACCTCATGCGGCTGTGTGAATCTGCCTCTTTCATCTACATTATGCGGATGTCTGAATCTGCCTCTTTCATCTACCGGATGCGGCTGTGTGAATCTGCCTCTTTCATCTACATTATGCGGATGTCTGAATCTGCCTCTTTCATCTACCTTATGCAGCTGTCTGAATCTGCCTCAGTCATCTACCTTATGCGGCTGTGTGAATCTGCCTCTTTCATCTACATTACGCGGCTGTCTGAATTTGCCTCTTTTATCTACCTCATGCGGCTGTGCGAATCTGCCTCTTTCATCTACCTTATGCGGCTCTCTGAATCTGCCTCTTTCATCTACCTTATGCGGCGTTGTGAATCTGCCTCTTTCATCTACCTTATGCGGCTGTGTGAATCTGCCTCGTTCATTTACCTTATGCGGCTATCTGAATCTGCATCTTTCACCTACCTTATGCGGCTGTGTGAACCTGCTTCTGTCATCTACCTTATGCGGCTGTGTGAATCTGCCTCTTTCATCTACCTTATGCGGCTGTGTGAATCTGCCTCTTTCATCTACCCTATGCGGCTGTGTAAATCTGCCTCTTTCATTTACCTGATGCGACTGTGTGAATCTGCCTCTTTTATCTACCTTATGCGGCTGTGTGAATCTGCCTATTTCATCTACCTTATGCGGCTGTGTGAATCTGCCTCAGTCATCTACCTTATGCGGCTGTGTGAATCTGCCTCTTTCATCTACCTGATGCGGCTCTCTGAATCTGCCTCTTTCATCTACCTTATGCGGCTGTGTGAATCTGCCTCTTTCATCTACCTGATGTGACTGTGTGAATCTGCCTCTTTCATCTACCTTATGCGGCTGTGTAAATCTGCCTCTTTCATCTACCTTATGCGGTTGTGTGAATCTGCCTCTTTCATCTACCTTATGCGGCTGTGTGTATCTGCCTCTTTCATCTACCTGATGCGACTGTCTGAATCTGCCTCTTTCATCTACCTTATGCGGCTGTGCGAATCTGCCTCTTTCATCTACCTTATGCGGCTGTGTTAATCTGCCTCTTTCATCTACCTTATGCGGCTCTCTGAATCTGCCTCTTTCATCTACCTTATGCGGCTCTCTGAATCTGCCTCTTTCATCTACCTTATGCGGCTGTGTGAATCTGCCTCTTTCATCTACCTTATGCGGCTGTGTGAATCTGCCTCTTTCATCTACCTTATGCGGCTGTGTGAATCTGCATCTTTCATCTACCTTATGCGGCTGTGTGAATCTGCCTCTTTCATCTACCTTATGCGGCTGTGTGAAGCTGCCTCTTTCATCTACCTGATGCGACTGTCTGATTCTGCCTCTTTCATCTACCTTATGCGGCTGTGTGAATCTGCCTCTTTCATCTACCTGATGCGGCTGTGTGAATCTGCCTCTTTCATCTACATTATGCGGCTGTCTGAATCTGCCTCTTTCATCTACCTCATGCGGCTGTGCGAATCTGCCTCTTTCATCTACCTTATGCGGCTGTGTGAATCTGCCTCTTTCATCTACCTTATGCGGCTCTCTGAATCTGCCTCTTTCATCTACCTTATGCGGCTCTCTGAATCTGCCTCTTTCATCTACCTTATGCGGCTGTGTAAATCTGCCTCTTTCATCTACCTTATGCGGCTGTGTGAATCTGCCTCTTTCATTTACCTTATGCGGCTGTCTGAATCTGCATCTTTCACCTACCTTATGCGGCTGTGTGAACCTGCTTCTGTCATCTACCCTATGCGGCTGTGTGAATCTGCCTCTTTCATCTACCTTATGCGGCTGTCTGAATCTGCCTCTTTCATCTACCTGATGCGACTGTGTGAATCTGCCTCTTTCATCAACCTTATGCGGCTGTATGAATCTGCCTATTTCATCTACCTGATGCGGCTGTGTGAATCTGCTTCTTTCATCTACCTTATGCGGCTGTGTGAAACTGCCTCTGTCATCTACCTTATGCGGCTCTCTAAATCTGCCTCTTTCATCTACCTTATGCGGCTGTGTGAATCTGCCTTTTTCATCTACCTTATGCGGCTGTGTGAATCTGCCTCTTTCATCTACCTTATGCGGCTGTCTGAAACTGCCTCTGTCATCTACCTTATGCGGCTGTGTGAATCTGCCTCTTTCATCTACCTTATGCGGCTGTGTGAATCTGCCTCTTTCATCTACCTTATGCGGCTGTGTGAATCTGCCTCTGTCCTCTACCTTATGCGGCTTTCTGAATCTGCCTCTTTCATCTACCTTATGCGCCTGTGTGAATCTGCTTCTTTCATCTACCTTATGCAGCTGTCTGAATCTGCCTCTTTCATCTACCTTATGCGGCCGTCTGAATCTGCCTATTTCATCTGCCTTATGCAGCTGTCTGAATCTGCCTCTTTCATCTACCTTATGCGGCCGTCTGAATCTGCCTCTTTCATCTACCTTATGCGGTCGTCTGAATCTGCCTCTTTCATCTACCTTATGCAGCTGTGTGAATCTGCCTCTTTCATCTACCTTATGCAGCTGTGTGAATCTGCCTCTTTAATCTACCTTATGCGGCTGTCTGAATCTGCCTCTTTCATCTACCTTATGCGCCTGTGTGAATCTGCCTCTTTCATCTACCTGATGCGCCTGTGTGAATCTGCCTCTTTCATCTACCTTATGCGCCTGTGTGAATCTGCCTCTTTCATCTACCTTATGCGGCTATTGTCAAATGAGCCCCGGCTGAGCCATCCCAAGCGGCCGGTATGTGGTTCGAGCCCATCTGTGCAAATGTCTATGTGCGTGCAGGCTAAATGTTCCATGTCTTTCCCCACAAAGAGCCGGGGGACATGGCTCCTCTCTACCTGGACACTCTGCGTTACCGTGATGTACGCGCATGCTTAAAACTTTGCCACAGCTTAAAACTTCTCACGCCCGTGAATTATGGTAGCTTATAGCCCTCCTATTATGTACCCGTTTGATCTGAATGACCTTGAAACTGTAGTCTTTTTGGTGCGTTTGCTTATTCTGTTTTGTTCGCCAAATTTGACCCGTTCCCTACATTTGTTTCGCTGCATACCAATTAAAATATGGAAAATATTTGATTTCGTTATCACTAAGATGGTGTAAGAATGGCGGTCAGGTGTTCAGGGGCAAAAATATAAAGAGTTAGCAAGGTGGTGGGCCGCCCCCCCCCCTACCCACCCCAATACTTGTACCAATTGTGTATCTCTGCTTATCCGGATTACCCCCGGTCCTCCTAACCCCCTCTAGTGACCCCCACCAGCACCCCCAGTGACCCTCACCCCCCCAAGTGACCCTCACCAATCCAGGCGACCCTCACCAATCTCAGTGACCCTCAACACCATCCTAGTGACCCTCACCACACCCTTAGTGACCCTCACAGATCCCAGTGACCTTCACCAGCCCTATTGACCCTCGCCACCACCCTAGTGACCCTCACCACACAACTGACCCTCGCCACCACCCTAGTGACCCTCACCACACAACTGACCCTAACCCCCCAAGTGACCCTCACCACCCCTCATGGCCCTCATGACCTCCCTTCTGTCTAACCATATACCACCCTGTGTTGCCCCTCCAAGCACATATGACCCCCTTCCCTTCAGGCCATGATTGGCCCTCTGTGCTCTAGGTGTTTAAGGTCATGCGTGTTGGGCTGTATGTGTGCGGGGGAGAGGGGGGGGGGTGAGATAGGGGGGCAAGGAGGGAAGGCCCTGCGGATTTCACCAGCGACAGCAGCCGTTGGCTGGGGGTTGTGGGTGGTGGGGGACGTGGAGGGATGGGGGGGGGGGGGCAAGAAGACCAGGGCGAGGAGACGGGGGTCCGTCGCCGTGACCTCCGCTCCGACCCCCACCAACCCTCGAGCCCCACACATCAATTCCACTGCTAGTGAGGGAGGGAGACCCTTCATGTTTCTGTTGGAAACCCGCAAGGCCGAAGAACCCGCCCCGCCCCACCCGTTTCCCTCCTACCCTCCCCCCCCCGTGTCCCCCCTCAACCCCTTATTCCTACTACCCGACAGCTCTCCCCGCCCCTTTCCCCAATACCCCCCCCCCCTTTTCGGCCACCTCTTCTCCCCGGTCGACCTAATCGGGCGAAGGCGGCCCCATCACGCAGGCCCTGTCAGGGACCACCCAGCACCACCCCACCCCTCAGCAAACCCTCAACCCCGCAACACATTAAATTCACGGCACCCCTGCCCTTCGCGCCCCCCCACCCCCCTATGTACCCTCTCCGCTCCACCCGACCTCCATCCCACCAACATTCGGCTTGCAATCCACCCAACAATTCGCGACCAGCGCCCCACCCCGACACCGCCATCCTCGTCAGCCCCCCCCCCCCCCCCGCCGATGGGTTTGCGGCCCTATCACCTGCGGGCAGAACGAACCGCATGGCACAGGCCGACCCCCGCGCCTGGCCAGTCCATACACGGGCTAATCCAAACCCAAGTGCCCATCTATATACCACATGCCAACCTGACTGACCCCACGTGGTCCGCACTCGCAGCTGGAAGAGAACAGCTCCCCGATATAGAGGCATGCATTGGGTTCTATTTGAGTACGAATGTATATAACGTTTCGGGGATATATATTGTCAATGGTATGGATACATTACTACTATTAGGGGTCTGAAATGGGCAAATGGCGACCCAGGCATATTTGAAAATCGACATTGGACATTAACCCCCAAATTCGACACTGAGGATCTGAAAATCCGACGTCGACACACATAGCGGTATTTTAGAAAGAAACGACACTGAACTTATCCATCAAGCGACACAGAACGTCGTGAAAGCGACATTCCACACCGAGAATTTTGAAAAATTGCCCCTCTACACTGGAGCCCCCCTCCCCCCCCCTTTCCAGAACCCTATTATCAATAGACCATTGCCATTGTGCTGGGGCCCTATTCATAATCGCCACTTAGGCTACGCCACTAGACCTAGCGCTAAGTGGAAGCAGTCACACAAGAAGTGGATTTTCTGAAGGAAGAAAGTGCTAAAATTGTATTAATCAGAAGATGATATTTTAATCATGAGCTCCACCAGAACGAGCTGTTGAGGCTAAGACGAAAATGCACTTTTCGTGCATAACTTAGTGCAGAAAATCCACTTCTTGGGTGACTAAATAAGCATTTTGAACCCGATAATCGCTCGACAAATTATCCACTTAGAACTAAATATAGTGGCGTAGCCTAAGCGGCGACTATGAATACGGCGCCTGATGATGACACATATGGAATAAGTTATTGTAACTTGTGATTGTTGAACCATTTCTTCGCGATTGTACTGACATAGTTGTCTCGTGTGGCTACGTCACGTGGTCACCACGTGGCAAGGGACGCAACCTTTCCTATGAAGTCACGGCGAGTAACAGATTATTGTGGGTCTCTTGCCCATTATCGCCCTCCTTACTTGGAATTACAAATTACCCGGTTGCTCGAGTGCTTCGTAGAAAGTGGGTGACTGGGCTTTCATTTGTCCCTTCCTACAACTTCATAATATGTTATTTATTATGGGTAACCGCATTGTACAAAGAACTATCATCAATAGCTTCGCATTGTGGCCCGAAAAGCCGTGCCATTAACGTCACCATTTGTCGCTGGGGGTCGCCAAGAGCCTCGCCTGCCACGTGCTTAGAGCAATGTGCCGTGTAATCAGGGACCCCGACGTCTACCTGTCACTGAGGCCCTCGGACAATAACTCACCGCAGAACAATACAAAGCACCTGCTACCAAGGTCACGAGAACAGACCCACCCCCGCCACGCTACCCCCACCCACACCCCACCGACCCCCACCCCCTACTTACCCCGAACCCAAGCCCGCCCCATTTTCTCTCTTGTTATTACTGTTTTTCCATAAAGAGAGAGATATATATATACATGTATGTATATATGATCGGACTCGGAATCGGGTATGAAAGGAGAATGCTGGCGATTTTCCCGCGAGGTGTCGCCACCTGGTTGCTCTCCCTCATCCCGCCTCCCTGCCCGTCCTCCACAATCATGCTTGTCGCTCCCCTCCGGACCCATTCACCCACCCACCCTCACCCCAGCCAGACGGGTGACCCTCCTTGTCTCCTTGATATCTCAGTAAATACTTCTGTCCCCAGCACAGATATTACATGAATAATTTACGAGTAATCATACGACTCGCCAGACAAGCGCAATATATATGGTTACAGACGGGTTGGGCATCGCATGGGCGTGCAGGGGGGGGGGGGGGGGAGGTCACTGTCCCTATGTCAGCGTCCCTGTGTCAGTATCCCTTTGTCACTGTCCCTGTGTCACTGTCCCTATGTCAGTGTCCCTGTGTCAGTGTCATTGTGTCAGTGTCACTGTGTCAGTGTCACTGTGTCAATGTCACTGTCAGTGTCACTGTGTCAGTGTCACTGTGTCAGTGTCACTGTGTCAGTGTCACTGTGTCAGTGTCACTGTGTCAGTGTCACTGTGTCAGTGTCACTGTGTCAGTGTCACTGTGTCAGTGTCATGGTGTCAGTGTCACGATGCCAGTGTCACGGTGTCAGTGTCACGGTGCCAGTGTCACTGTGTCAGTGTCACGGTGCCAGTGTCACGGTGCCAGTGTCACGTTGTCAGTGTCACGGTGTCAGTGTCACGATGCCGGGGTGACTGTAGCAGCCACGCCGCGTCAATTTCATTATGTCGGCGTGTCAGTGTCACTGTGTCGGTGTCACGGTGTCAGTGTCACTGTGTCGGTGTCACGGTGTCAGTATCACGGTGTGGCCACATGGTAGCAGTGGCCACCTATTCCAGCCGTTCTCGCATGACGTCATTAGACACTCCGTCTATCATTCACTTCCTTAGCCAATTGCTCCATCGACGTCTGCACCACGTGTGCACAGCTCCTCCCCAAGCCCCACTACCATTGATCAACAATTGTCCCTGACGCATTATCACCAGCTGGTAGTTACCGACGACTTATCCACGTGCATGGAAACCACACCTCATCATCTGTCGGGCACCTTATGGTGTGTCGCCATGGTATAGAGCAATGCAATCCAACCCCCTCCCTGTCGGCCACGATATAGAGAAAGCAATCTTACACCCCCCCCCCTTGTCGGCCATGATATAGAGAAGGCAATCTTACACCCCTCCCCTTGTCGGCCATGATATAGAGAAGGCAATCTTACACCCCTCCCCTTGTCGGCCATGATATAGAGAAGGCAATCTTACACCCCTCCCCTTGTCGGCCGTGATATAGAGAAGGCAACCTTACACCCCTCCCCTTGTCGGCCATGATATAGAGAAGGCAATCTTACACCCCTCCCCTTGTCGGCCATGATATAGAGAAGGCAATCTTACACCCCTCCCCTTGTCGGCCATGATATAGAGAAGGCAATCTTACACCCCTCCCCTTGTCGGCCATGATATAGAGAAGGCAATCTTACACCCCTCCCCTTGTCGGCCATGATATAGAGAAGGCAATCTTACATCCCCCTCCCTAGTCGGCCATGGTATATAGCAACGTCATCTTACACCCCCCACTCTCGGCCATGACATAGAACAGTTTTATCTTACACCCCTTCCATGTACACCGGATCAACAAATCTCGGGATATATTGAAATGAAATGGATTGGCGTTTCGGGCAGATTTTGTGCACACAACCTTAAACAATACTGAGCCCAGGATCCCTGCCCCCAGCCAGCCCCGACCCCCGCCACCCGGGACGACGAATGGATGAAACAGGCCTCGGGATTCGAACCCATGACTTATACTTGATCTCCGGGCTAGTGCGCTAACTCTTACACCAGCGAGGCACCCTGTGAATACTGAAAAGACGAACTTGACGTGAAGCACCTCCCCCCCCCCCCCTAACGTCACACCCAGATTCCCATCGGGTTCGGGTGCCAGGGCTTCTGATCGACGTTGTAATTAGGGTTCTCGGTTTGCCCACTTACCAGGCATTCTCTGGCACCGTCAGGTTCTTTCTGCAGGGGCGGAATCCTCTGTGAGTCGCGGCTTCATGCGATGCGCGCTGCCACCCGCCTGAAAGCCCACGTGACACCCCCACCCCCGGACAATTCACTGATGACGTCACACCCACCGGAACCGGATGTTCGAGAGAGACGAAAACACTATGTGACGGGAACGTTCTATTGGAGCTTCGCGAAGCTTTCCGAATGGAGGCGTCCGGTGCCAGGCCACGTGTGAAAGTTCAGTGGGGGTGACAGACAGGCCATCCCGCTCCTCGTTGTAAACATGAGACGGTCTTGTGAGTGACACCAACACAGTTTGTGATTCACACCAACACAGTTACATATGTAATAATGAGCATTTCTCAGTACCGAACTATCACGTGTAGCATCATGCCGTTAATTAATTCGTCGGGTGTATTCTGTGTATGATATTTATAGTCACCTCGACTGTCCTGACATCGATCAATTGAAAGCGGATACAGTAATTTGCAACAAATTTAATCCTGGTGTAAGACGTAATCCGTGTTATATATAATTCCGTCCTGGGGGTCTGTCGGTAACCCGCAGGGGTGGTCGGTGTGGTATGCTATGGCAGTGACCACAGAGAAGCTCAGGGCGTAAGGGGTGTCCCTCTCCCACCTCCTCTTTAACCCCGCTCTTACCCCCCGCTTCGGCCCCCTAGGCTGACCCACGGTCCCATCTTGCCCGGGGTCCCCAGCAGGCGGGGTGGGGGGAGGGGTCCTGGTAGCCCACTCCCCCGGTGGTCGGCCTCGGGTCGGGTCTGGTCGGGTCGGGTGAGCCGTACTCTCAGAAGGGTGGCCAGGGAGTATATAGAAAGACAGGACAGATGGACGGAGATATTTGGGGTTTGTGATGGGGGTGAGATAGGGGTGGTAGGTAGGGTGGGTGTTGGTGTTGGTGTTGGTGAGGAGGGTGACCAAGGGTGCAGAGGGCGCAAGTAAGTACTGTCTTACAAAGCCCTCCAGACGCCCCGTGATGCCTAAAAGTGCCAGGGGTCGGTCATTCCGAGAGACGTCGGGAGTATGAGTGGGGTGAGGTGGCGGACGTGGGGGGGGGGTCTATATTGGAGGGCTGACGGGGGCCCGGCCTGCACCCGTCGAGGATACTAAGGCGTTGTCATGGCTATGGGGAAGAGAGGGACGAAGAGGATGAGGGGGACGTAGAGGAGGCTGGGGTGGGGTGGGGGGGGGGTGATGGGGGGGGGGGGTACGGAGGGGGGTGTGAGGGTGAGGGGCGCCGGTAGGTTAGGGAGAATCGAGGGGTGAATGTCATCTTCCTGTGGTGGTTTGCGAGGCCGCTCTCTCTCTTTGCGACCGCCACCGCCTGCCCACTTCCGGTTTGGGTAGCAGAGGAAGGAAAAAAGCCCTGACCGGTCCTTCTGTAGCCGCTCTGGGGTGTCCACAGAAGGCCGCGGGGCAGGGTGGAGGAGGGGGTGTAGGCGGGTGTGGCGGTGAGTCTGGGAGGTGGGGCGAATGTGGGATGAAGACAGCTTCGGTGCTGCGCCGTTCGACCGGATAGGGCTGGGGGTGGGGTCTGTACGTGATAAATTAGGTTCGGACTCAATCCAGCGGTTAGTGCGTAGGCCTTAGGGGAAGGGGGGGGGGAGGCTCAGGGGAGGCCGGGGGGAACGCATGTGGCACTCTCCGCCCCCCAGATGTCACCACCTTATTTCAAGTGGACCAACAACGGAGTGACCCGGTTGGGAGCGACTGGTATACACTTGGAGACCGTATGGGATCGCCGTCAGCAAACCGATCACCACGTGTCGTTGTTTACATACAATTTCGCCAACGCGTATTTGTGTCCACAGCCTCGTGTTGACTGAACCCCCGCGTGGTCGCCAGTATCCGTATGGCTTCCCCACCCCTCCCCGCAGGCGACTGACCACCCCTTTGCCGTCGGGTGAGACAACCGTCGTTCTTATATTATCGCCCTGGCACGTGACAATCACGGTCGCGTGTTCATTAAGATCATGTTCGATTTTATATTAAGATTCATATTTAAGCCTCATCAATGCGAAATTTGACCTATATACCAATGTCACGCTCAAAACTGGACTTCCTGTCATAAAGTGTCGTCTTCCGGTTACCGATAATGACGTCTGTTAAACTCCGTTGTCTGTTCCAAAAATCGACATTCATATATTCATACTCAGTTAGTCGTCGATAAGGTAACATATGACCAAGCTTTCATATTGGGGACAGCTGATAATCAAACAGTGAAAGTGGTACAACACTTGGTTGGTTGGTTGTATATTGAGGACGCTTTAACCAATTTTTTCAAAACGCGTCAATGGGAGAAGGAAGGGAGATCAGAACCATGTCCCCGGGGGTAACCCCCTTATCTTTGCGAAGAAGGACATGCGATCTTTATCCTGTGACCACACAGACATGGCCACAGCGGGGCGCGACCCGCCGATCCACGTGTCGTTAGGCTCCCAGGTCGCCAGAGGGCTGAATGCCAGCGCTATAGCCCACTGGGCTATCGGGCCGGCCCCTGCAACACGTGAGAGGAACATCGTCTTCCAATGACACTCGACACGTGATTTCATGTCTGTACACCTCCAATGCAAATGACGCCTGAAATAGTGCCTGACGTTATCGAAAACGGCGCTTTCCACAGTGTTTAATGTAGAGCAGGAACTACAGTTATTTGATCTATACCGGGGCATGCGTTTGTGGCTTGACTAGTTACAAGAGTGGTGTCCATCCAGTGTTTTGTTTTGGGCGTCCTTGCTTGAGCATTGGGAGGACCGTCCGTGGCCTAGAGATAGATCGGTATTATATTCAGGCCGCTATAACCAATTCTGATCGTATCGCGTCAATGGTGAAAGGAATTCTTTCGTCCCCCCCCATTGACGCGATAGGACCGGGGCCATGTCCTCGGGGTAACCCTCTACTAGTCGTGAAGACGGACACGGGATCTTTACGATGCCACCACACAGATATGACCACGGCGGGGCTCGAACCACCCACCCACGTTTCGTTAGGCTCTCAGGTCGCCAGAGAACTCAATGCAAGCGCTCTAACCCATTGAGCTATCAGGGCGGCCCTCCGAGTGATGTAACACTTGACTACAGATCAGTCGGCGACTGGTTCGGGTGCCCCTTCCGCGGTCTAATCTGGGGCGTATTTTATCTAAATCATTCATTTCATTCAGGGCATGAAAGAGTGTTGTACAGAGCGTTGTCTAGAGCGTTGCCTAGAGCGTTGTCTAGAGCGTTGTCTAGAGCGTTGTCTAGAGCGTTGTCTAGAGCGTTGTCTATAGCGCTGTCTAAATCGTTGTTCAGAGCGTTGTCTAGGGCGTGTTCTAGAGCGTTGTCTAGAGCGTTGTCTAGAGTGTTGCCCAAAGCATTGTCCAGAGCGTTGTCAAAAACATTGTCTAGGGTGTTATCTAGAGCGTTGTCCAGGGCGTTGTCTAGAGCGTTGCTTAGACCAATGTCCCCAGACTTATCCAGAGCGTCATTTAAACGCTAAGTATCCATTTGTCTAGAGCGTTGTCTAGAGCGTTGTCTATAGCGCTGTCCAAATCGTTGTTCAGAGCGTTGTCTAGAGCGTGTTCTAGAGCGTTGTCTAGAGCGTTGTCTAGTGTGTTGTCTAGAGCGTTGCTTAGACCAATGTCCCCAGACTTATCCAGAGCGTCATTTAAACGCTAAGTATCCATTTGACCGTCGCCGGGTCCGCCTCCGGGATACCGCGGTATTCGGACTGCAGAGCAATATCCCCCCATTAGATCAGCCAAAAAGACCTGTAATTTCCTGTCGGACAATACCCAGCAGGTACCCGGAGTGGGCCGTAACGGCAGGTTGTTCTGCTCTTACGGAGCAAAGTACCTTCAACGGTGTCTCCCCAGGAGCTTGAACATCACCCAACGACCGGCTCTTCGCTCCATGTCTAAGGCTTGATGAGAGTTATTGCGGCGATTAAAACATTAGCGGTTCTTACCGTATTGCCAATATCGGGAGCCAAATTGCACACCCGTCTCTAAGAAGCATTGGCCTTCTGGTGTAACGTCTGTTCACTTTATAGGGCACTCGGGATTTCTTTACTTATCTGTAAAATAAAATCGTAGGTGCAGCTGTGGATGTTTTTAGCCACCTTTGGACACTTTTGGCCCAAACCGGGCTAGGTCCTGTCCTGCATCAACAAACTCTACTAGTCAGCAAGGAGGACGAGGCTGGCTAAAGCAAGTTTTACTAAGTATTAAGTATTAAGACCCACGATTTGTGTTCCTTAATCAGGGGCGGATCCAGAATTTGATAAGGGGGGGGGGGGGATCTAAACCTGCGACCCGGGGGGGGGGGGTCCACGCCGCCTCAGATAGCGTTCCTTGTCAAAAAGTGGGGTGGGGGGGGGGGTCCACGCCTCAGATGGCCTAAATTTTGTGTTGTACTGTACTGTACTGTGATATACGGAACGTAGATCGGTGGTTCGAACCGAGCTGTGGCCATGTCTATTAGGTCGTAGGAAAGAGATCCCGTGTCCTCCTTCTCAATAAGTAGGGGTTACCCCCGGGACATGGCTCTGCACTTCCCTTTCTTCACACGTTGACGCGATATGACTAAAATATTGGCTAAAGCTTTCTGAATGCATAACCCACCAACCAAGCAACCAACCAAAGCGATCAGTGAGATCGCCCTTCAGTGGGTGATTTACCACTGGCGCGTTCTACGAGTATGAACCACCAACGAAGGACAGCGATGGAACAAACCCGGGGGAACAAATCACAGGGACTAGAATCTGGAACGCCATCTTGATTCCAGGATCTCGTGGTGGAATCCATCCTGGAAGGCGGATTCGATTGGCTGGTGTATGACGCATCGGCGTATGCCGAATACGCGCCGTAAGCTTTCGGTGTACCGCCCCGTACTTCCGGTCGCTTCGTGAAAGGTGCGGGTTGTTTTTCCTTGGGGATCGGTTTGTCCCGATTGCGTCGAAGTACATAACTAGCAGGAAGGGTTCACGGGGTGCTGTCCGTAGTCACTCGATGTCATTAGGTCGTTTGGGTGAGCGGAAGCGTTATTGTCACGTGTCCGGTGTACCGCGGGACACCACTTATACCAACACAGCCATAACAAAATAGAGTGGGAGTGGAAAGACTAAAGGGACACACCCATACGAACATAGGCTTTTTTAATCATTTTTTTCCCTCCATTCCTTACATGCTCTCTCCTCTATCGATTTTTAACCGCATTCCATTTATTTTTTGACAACAGCCACTTTTTGTGAGCCGCCCAATTTCCTGGCTCCCACTTACGTTGTCACCAGGCAACCATGTCACAGACAGAGGAGAAGAGTGCATGTGTTGTCCCATGGAAGTACATGTATTAAGCAGACAACTGGTATTGGAACTGTCCTGAAAATGGTTCCTTAGTCAAGTGAATCTGTCAGCTTATTCGATTTATAGCATCAACATCAGGTACAATGCAAACTGACATTGTTTGTAGGCCAGTAATTCACAGTAGACAATCGTCACATTACTGTTGACTTTAGTTTAATGGTGATCGTATCATATACATGTAGTTGTATAACAAAAAAACAGGTCCATCTTCCGCAATAGGATTTACAAGTAAATTTTGAAGTAATATACGAGCTGATGGTTTTAAGAAAATTTTGCAAAGCTATTTTAATGGAACACTAGTTCATCGTGCACCCTCAACCACCTGTACCCCCTGTAAGAATTAATCAGAAGTTGACAATGGATGAGAATGACCACACGCGAGACAATTAACTAATTGCTTTGTTGGGAATGTGCACTGTTTTATATAAGCCCGTTGATGCAGATAACATGGCTTTTTCAAAAGCTAGTGCAGGTGTCTTTTCCGTCGAGCCTCGATGTTCCATGGCGTCATGAGTGCAATTATTGCATATTTACGGCTAACTACGGGTCCTGTTAGGTTATTAACAGAGGCGGCGGTGCTCAGCACGGCTTCACACTTTATGGTGCGGTATATAACGGACCGCTGGGAGAGACGTGACGTCAATGACGTCAGTAATATACCCCCCCCCCTTCCCTGAGGGAACTCCCACCATGCACCCCGCCGCACCTCTCTCCACCCCTTCTCTTCATCACCCCGGCGACCTCAGTTGATCACCCTCGAGGGTGTGTGTGTGTGTGTGGGGGGGGGGCGATGGTGCGTTACTCCAGGCGTACCAACTTGCTTCCTCATCCCTCGCGCCAGCCCTTTACCCTCCTACCCCCTTCTCCCCTCCCCCAAATCCCTCCCCACACGCACAAATCACACCCCATTGGGGGCACTTAATTGGAGAGGCACGTCCCCGGGACAGGCCTGGGTCACTGACACCCGAGCAGTAAATAATGCGGCGTTATTAAACCCTCACCACACCGCTGTTTTCGCCGAAAGCGGTAACATTAATCTGGTCTCGTCTTCAATAAGTTCCTTCTTCATGTGAAGTCCTATAAAGCGCCTCATCAAGGAGGTGTGGGTGTCTGGGTGGAGTCAATGAAGGGTGCGGGATGTAGGGTGGGGACGGTCGTTTGGTCGCCATTAGGTGGGGGTTGCCATATATAGGCTGAGAAACGCACCTCTAGTCAAGGGGTTATGGCTAGAAGTGTCGCTACCAATACACTGCTCTTGATGACTCACTGTTTCTGGTGGAACAATCATCTTGTCTCATCTTATAAGGACTACATATCTCTGGTGGTCACTCACCCCACCTCGGGTTACTAATTGCTCTTTCCGGCCCTTCCTGGTAAGCATTACTCGAGCTTATAGCTTGTAATTCCCTATGTTTCCGTTTGACTTATTAATTTCAAGAGCATTGATTATTCTGACATTGTGCGGTTTTAACCCTCGCTGTTTTTAGGGCCCGCAAAAATGCGCAACTTGACATGGCAAGAGAAATCTCTGCAGCGTCAGACACCCAGTTCACTTTTACCGCCCCGCCGCCATATGCCCCCGCCCCCTCCCCCCCCCCCCACCCCCCCGCGCTCCCTTCCTCGACACACCCTTGAGGTGAAAACTAAAGCGCCGCCTATCGAAGACGAGACGAAGCGCGCCCCCTGGGAGCATTCCTTTAGATTAAGACTACTCCGATGGACGCGCCTCCTGGCGGACTCGAGAGGGTTGACCTGACATCCTAAAATATGGAACCTGGAGGGCTCATTCTGGCATGTGCGATAGGCACCCCGGTCAGAAAGGCTCTGGGTCTCCCGGGATGGAGTGTCTGTCATGGTGAAGGCTGAAGGACTCGTGTGGCCACCCCGAGTAACAACCCCCGGGCAGCCACCCCTTGGTACCCACGCCGGGTAACCACCCCGGGTAGCCACCCCCTGGTACCCACGCCGGGTAGTCACCCCTAGTAGCCACCCCCTGGTACCCACGCCGGGTAGTCACCCCCTAGTAGCCACCCCCTGGTACCCACGCCGGGTAGCCACACCGGGTAGCCACCCCCTGGTACCCACGCAGGGTAGTCACCCCTTAGTAGCCACCCCCTGGTAGCCACCCTTTGTAGCCACCTCCGGGTAACCAAATGGGTAGCCACGCCTGGGTAGCCACTCCGGTTAGTCACCCCCTAGTAGCCACCCCCTGGTAGCCATCCCGGGTAGCCACCCCTGGTAGCCACCCCCGGGTAGCCACCGCCCGGTAGCCACCCCGGGTAGCCATCCCTGGTAGTTCTGCCTACAACAAGCGCTGATGCAAGAGATATGGCAAGATGGCGGCGGCCCAGGCTTAATTAATAAAAAAAAAGACAGAGCGATGGTGTCATTCAATTGGTCAATCAGTCAGGATTTGCTCGAATCCATTTCCCGTTGACAGCATGAATGGTAAAAGAGGGACGAAGGAGGAGTGAGGGGCAGCATTTAAGCACTGCCGACAATGGGTTGGGTGTTGCAGGGGTGGGGGTCTAAATAGAGATCCTTCAATCTTGGCCATGCTCTAAACAAGTCATTTACTTCCTTATAATGAGCTCGCATGCCAGTATTAAAGGAAACGTGTCCCAATATCACATGGGTTACGATATAGCTGAGTTTGTATTGGGGATAGGCTTATTTGTAGTCTGATGGGTGGAGGGGGGGAGGGGGGCTTAGGTGAGGGCAAGTCTAGTGTGAGCGTCTGGTGTTTCGTAATAACACGTTTACTAGGTTGAATCTTTGGACAGAAACAACTGCCTGTCTGCCTGACGTGGTAAGTTATTCCGCATGCAAGCAATTATCCGTTGTCAAGCGAGGCACATAGGCTGTGCAGCAATGGTAGAGACAATGTGACCTGTTCACTTCAGCCCCCCCTCCCATTGCTGCTGCACCAAAGACAGCCACTGCTAAACAAACTTCACTCGGCGCCTCGCAGAAATGTCGTCCAGTGCAAGTATTTTGAAAAATCGGACCGTTGGGTGCAAATGCAGTTAAAATCTACTTTGAAACTCGAGGTGGGTGTAAATGGATTATTGCCTCAGCATGTAGCGCTAAATCCTCGGTCCGCGGCTTTCCCGGGTCATGTTCTAGCTTGGGAAGTAAGTAAATAGTAAATCTGCCTCAGGCGCATTTCAACTATTTCACGAAGAAATCAGTTTAATCTGAGAGTATTAAGAATGTTATAAGAGGCTTAGAACCCCGGGAAGAACAGACAGTGCCGCTCGCATACTAATTTATTCGCTAGGTGGCGTTTGGTACGTCCGTCTTTGGATGCTAAATTATTTTGAAGACCCGTACAAATTAAGCATTTGTTTTTCTCCAACATTATCAACAAATTATGAAGACAAATTTACGTATGATTAAATTTTATAATAAATCTCAATATAAGTTTAGCTCTGATTTTGTTTGGAAGAGATATCTGTATCTGTCTTTGCTATATTGCCAGATCACATTGCAGACCACAGTGCCGCCTAAAAAGGTCAGTATAACGTAGCAATAGACAAAACCAGGCTGTCAATAATTCACTGACGTCATTGTCGCTTTAACCAATCCCCTAGTGAAAAAAGGTTTTCCACGTGCGTTATGTCGGACAAGCAAGTCGGACAAACAAAGCAGCATAGCACTTTCTTGTCAGTTTCAGAGATGAGTACGGCTCACTTGTACCTACCATCAGCTATGATTATCAATTTCATGCTCACGAGTAAGGCAAAAGGACGCCATAGCAGTAGTTTCAGCATCAGGTTGGGTGGTTGTATGTTCAAGACGCTTAAACCGACTGTGGTCATATCGCGTCAATGGGAGAAGGAAGGGAGAGCGAAGCCATGTCCCCGGGGGTAACCTCCTAATCTTGCGAAAAAAGACATGGTATCAGGTGGCCAGAGCACTCAAGGCGAGCGCTCAGACGGCCTCCCGTCCACAATATACATGAGAACCGTAGCGCCACCTTGTACGAGAGATTGGGCGGACGTAGCGCGCAGACCTGACGCCGAGGCCCCTAGCGGAGTTTCTCGGCGGCGGAGAGTGCGCGGAGCTGACACGATGGAAAGTGACTACCGCCCGTTAGACCACTTCCGTTCCTCACCAGTGTGCGCCGCCCTGACCCCGTGACCCCGTGATCCCATCTTTGTCGCCACTCCAACCCCCCCCCCCCCCACCTTCCCTCCACGGTTTACCTCTCCCCCAGCCCTCCCTTCCCCTCATCCAGCACACGCCACGTTCCCTCTGCCGTCTCCCGGTTTGTCGCCAAGGCGCTGTGTTCTCCCAAGGGGATAAGGGCGACCTTTCCCTGCCCGACCTTTCCCCCATTCCTCCACCGCCACCCCCTCCCCCTCCCTCTCCTCCCCTTTTCCTCCGACTTTACCATATTCTTGTGTCCTCTGGGACTCCTCCCGGGGACCACGCCCCCGTCACAACTCGCTAACGCCCAGTGCCCCCCCCACCCCTCTCCCCTGCATTCCCGACCCCCAGTCACCCCCACCCCCCTAACCCCCGACCTCCTTCACCCTTTCCCCCACCGCGCGCTCATCTGTTCCTATGCATTTACTCCAACAGCGTCTTTTGGGAGCATAAAAAACAGAACAATCCAAGGGAGGGCTGCCCCGCTTGGGGGCTATTGGGGTTGGCGGGATGGTGGAGGGGGCATTGTCGTGTCAGCGGTCCCCCATGGCCGCGCCGACCCCCGTAGTCCAGGAGGAGAACACTGTTTTCCCTTCGTGGCGGGGTTACCGAATGATTACCTTGCCATAACGCAACGTGCCCACAAGACTCGGCTTTCAGACTTCTGTCGTTCACGCTTGGGTGAAAGCAGTGCTTTCATCACTGGTACGGGTGCGCGTCTAGAGTAAAACTACCTTGGGCGACCGGCTTTGGCCTGAATCTAGAACGTGGCTAAGATTTTGAGGCGGGGCGGGGCGGGGCGGCGAGACGGGCGGGGTGGGCAGGCGGGGTAGTAAACCCTCAGCTGGCAGCTACAAAGCGTATCAATGTATGAAACTGTAGGTGTAACAAGAATTTTAAGCGGCCATTTTTGTGATGGATTAACATTGCTACATTTGAGCTTGGGTTTCCGCAGAAGTGATCATCATATAATAGGCTAAGTGATTTATTGTATAATTCTTTCCATTTGCATATGCCATAAATGATTCGGAGCAAAAATGCATGGGACATCGACTTTACATAAGAGGTGTGAAAAGGCTGTGTTGCTTACGCTGTGGGCCTCACATGAGTCACAACGGAGTCTCACAGCAATGCGAGGGCAATTGGTTATTTCTTGTTGAAAGAGTCTTTACTGAATGAGTACATCATTGTGGAAATGGTGCTTACTGAAAGGCTAATTTTTTTCGGAAAGGTACCTCTTTACTGAAATAGTACCTTTTTACTGAAATAGTACCTTTTTACTGAAATAATACTTTTTACTGAAATAATACATTTTTGCTAAAATAGTACCTTTTTAATGAAATAGTACCTCTTTACTGAAATAGCACCTCTTTACTGAAATAGTACCTTTTTATTAAAATAGTACCTATTTGCCGAAATAGTACCTATTTGCCGAAATAATACTACTTTGCCGAAATAATACTACTTTGCCGACAGAGTACTACTTTTCTAGTACCCATCAGATGCACAGTTAAATATTTGTCTAATTAATAAGAGCGGTCATCAAACCAAGCAGGCTGAAACATCCTACTCGGGGACATGGGCCAAACTGACTTTGGCGATAACCTTGCCTAAGTCTGGATCGCAGGCCATAATTGGATGTTTTTTTCTTTGATATGATGATGTACTTTGCGCCACCAAGGCGTTCGCGTCTTTTTGTAATGTGTAAATTCACCTCGGAGGCTGAACTCTCCCACATCCTTCATGCTGGAGGAAAACTCACGAGAAATACCTGTACTTCGTAGCCGACGGTGGCAGAAAGAAGCACCTCGTTAAGGTGCAGACACACCGGAAGAGATCAGAGTCACGCGGAAATCACGAGGACCGCAATCCAGGATGAAAGGACGCCTAATTGGTCTAATATCCTTGAATTATTCAGAACTGCGCAAAACGGTTGCAATGTAATGTCCAAAAATCGATTTCTCTCCTTATTATCCTGGTTCAAATGAAGGCATGGCTTGATATGGTCCACTGGTATAATACATATTATGTGCCTGGACACACCCAATGCACTGTGGAGTCAGTTGGGAGGGAGGTGGAAGGACGTGAAGTTGGGTTTTGGCATGTCATATGGTTGTCACAGCAAAGGATAATGTTAACAATCGCTAGTAGTTAGGCTTTGATTTAAAAATGGAAAATAACGATAAGAAATGCATCCGATGTCACGTTTTAATCACAGAAAGATATATTCCGTCCACTTTCGCAAAACATTACGATTGCCCACACAGCTTAACAAAAAATTAAAACCAGGTTCCAGGTTCCATAAAAAAACACCCTGTGACAGTTCTATGTCCTGTGATGTGGTTATTGCATTGGCAAGGACACTTTAACTCTATAAAGGTCATATCCTCGATGGCGGGCGGATATATGGAGCTGCGTAATCTTTTCCGGTGAAGGGCTTGGACTAGTTTTTCTGCGGTAATATAGACACATTTGCGGCTTTAACCCCATAATTCCGGCCCGGAAGCTGGCTTGGCAAAGCTTAGTCGAATAAAGCCCGGATGCCAACTCCCAGGCCGTCCCACTTGCAATGCGATAAAATGGCGGAGTCTAACGTCGTGTTATACGTTATATCTACGCTTTGCGGCATGAACTTCATTGCAATAATCTTGTGAACATTAGTCCGAATTTATGACCAAAAGGAGCCTTTCAAGAATAGTTACGAGGTCGTAGATCTGCCCCTTTATGTGCTATATTAGCGACCACAATGAGCGTTAGGGAACGATTCCCCGTGTTCAGCCAACCTTAATGCCGCTTTTGCTGGATAATTTTATTCAATTTAATGGTCGTCAGATATTTATGATAAAAAACTTATCCATGAAGTACAGTTTTTGTTTGTAATTTACGCGCAAAAACGATCCTCTGATGGTGAACGTTACAACGTTCCGGAAGCCTAATCCAATGCCTAATCCAGGCAGGACGGGTGTGGGGCGAAACCGGGGTAGCTACACAAACTGGGATATCCAGCTAAAACTACAAAAATCCATATGAACTTCATTAAACATGATCTGTTGCATGGTTCCTGATCTGTGGTAAAGTGCGGAATATGTAGAACAGAAATTTCAGGGACATGAAAATCCAAGTCTGTTCCTCAGTCCCGATATTCCAAATTAATTGCTCTTAATGTAAGAGTAATTGCTTCCTTGCCATTCTTTCCAAATTTCGTCATGCGCTTTACACTCCCCGCACGGTGGCGCTACGCAAGCTCCGCTTCAAGATTAAAAAAACAACAACAAAAACGGTTAAATCAGCTGTAATTTTCATGCAACATTATAATTTTCAAAAATAAGACGTAAATTTAATACAGCAAAATACAGCCAAATACTTATTGTATCGTGTTTACAAAGTTATAATTGAGAGAGAACTCTTTCCTTTGTTCGCCTGATATCGTGTGTTATTAGGCTTAGGCTGGCTCCCCGGCATTAATTTGTAGAAATGCGCGGCGCTTTTTCCTATCATTTTGCGCAGCGCCGCCCTGGCGAACGAATGGCTACCCCAGACTAGACTCTTTCAGACGGGAGTCCCATTCCAGACACATTGCTTGCAACTTGTCTGACCCGAAATATTATACCGCTCGCCGTCTTTGCACTTTATCCTCTTCCTTGGGCGGCTTTTGCTGCATCCAAAGGTTATTCAGATGTCTGGAATTGTTATGTAAACAATTAGCACTAAGCATGGAGTTCCTCACGGAATCGTCCACATAAGAACGAATGTCTGGTGGTAGATTCAGGAGCGTGGTATATTAACCACATAACGACCATTGGCTGTTTGTCCTGAGACCTCGCTCGTTGCTCTGTGAAACTAAAACAGTGTTTATGTGTAGAATGAGAGCCGCAGTGGGGGGTTCAAATCCCCCCCGTGTCTGGGGGTGTTGTTTCCTTTCATCTCGTTGTCCCAGGGGCTCCTCGGTCCAGTTTAACCCTAGCTAGCTTTAGCCCCATTCCACGTGACGGTCGTTTTTCTCCGGATGGGGCTTGTCAAACAGGATGGCCGGCACAGCCCAAGCGAATGTTCCTTGAGCTGACTGTGTTAAGAAGTGTTTTGATTGCATATACGAAGAAGCAGTAAACAATGAACATGAACTCGTAGAAGAATGAACTTTATTTTTGACATCGGTTGGCTCTTGCATAGACGGCACTCAGTTGTACCAGTTCAATTATTTGTGAGTTTTCTTTCTTTTGAAAAAAAACCGTGGCCTGGTTTAACCTATGTGTACACAAAGCTAGCCTGGAACGCTAATCCATCTCTCTACTATGTACCGATCGCGATACAGATACGACGTTAGCGGGTCTAGGTTAAACCAAGCTTAACCCTCCATATAGGAAGACTCCTCAGTCCGTGCGGGTTATAAGTAGTGTCGCCAAGGCCACCTGCCTGGGTATGAAAGGACCCACCGACAGGTATTCAAGGCCAAGCGCCAAGGCCAAGCTGAGACACGGCTTACAGGTAAAATATCAGAAAAAATGAACCGCAGAAAAAGGTCATGGGTTTTATATTTTCACTAGTTCGCAGGGAAAGTGAGCGCCAAATGGTCTTCGTTTGGACGTGTTTAGCTTGTTATAATGAGGTATAAATGACGGCAAATATAGCCCCCCTTCTCCTCGTCATCGCCGCCACCGCTTTCTTCCTTTTGTCTGATAACATCGTCCTCCGGCTACAATCTTACAACAAACCAGAAGGATCAAACTTATAGATTAAACCACGGACCCCCTTTTAGGGCCGCAAATGATACCATTTAACACATAAAAACCGAAACCGGCCCCTCCTATCCAGCATATCTGGATCCGAACCTGAAACCGGCCCCCTTATCCAGATTTCCAGATTTCTCTATCTAGGTGGTATCTGTAGTCACACGAACTAGATTATTTCACGAGGCAATATTTGTCGTTGCGAAACACAACACTGGTTGTGTGTCACGTGACATCTTGAATCCGTGCCATTTTTTTTCCTCTGTTAGTTTCTCCTGGTATTGTATTCGGTATTATTGTGTTCGTTTGGGGATTTACTTGACCTGCTCATGTATAGGCTTTACGTTAATAAATAAATTTCTACTGTAGCATGATGTCAGTTTATAAAACTATATTTCTTAGATACTATATCTCATGGGCCAGGTAATCAAGGTACACAAAAAATAGAAAAGCGAAAGTTAAAACATGGACTCGCTTTGAATCGATGACATAGACCTATGTGAATATGCAATGTGTTCGGATGAGTGGCGCCGTCGACAATGCAGTTACCTAATCTGCAACCACATAAGAACTGCCGGTTCCAAAAGAATCCATTTTAGAAATACCATCTGGCCATTCATTAACAAAATCCACTAAATCGGTATTAATTTCGATACATAATGAGAGGCTGATACACAACGCAATACTATTCGTTAAATATTAGACACAACCACTGCCGAAAAGGTATAAACACTGAACAGTGAGACCAGCAACAGCTACGATGCCTTGTTTCTCCCTTTCAAAGCGAGTCTAGAGGGAGGCCCTGAAATGGCTCATCTCTTTTTTACGAACGTAACATAAAAGCTTTCACATCATACCAAGACTTGATTAAAGCTTTCACATTTTCGAGATGAAGACCGCAGCTAAATTAAATACAGCAGACCTGACGTTGATGATGGCTCTTTCCCGGCGATAATTCTCGTTGTATAAGCTGAATGTCTATTCATTTACGGGGACCATTTGGTTATTATAGACTGCCATCCAAGACGCTCACAAGCGCAATGACTCAAATGCTTGCATTAAGAGTCTAATCGATTCAACTCTTCCAGGAAGAGAAGAGCTCATCCAAGAATAGAGAATATGAGCGATGAATCGATCGCGTCTGACGAGTTGGAAGAGTAGTTTCAATATGGCCAACGGAAACTCACTTATAGCTCACAATTTATCGCCCACGTCCTTATATTATCGCCCAACTTCAACTGATAGATACATGGGTAACTGCATATATGGGCCCTCATATACCGGAAACATATCTTTCAAATAACAAAATAAAAGGTCTTACATATGTTTCACAGAATTTTATTCATTGTTTCATTCATGTATTTCCCCTAAAACCTATTTTGTCACACTGAGCGAATATTGCATAGTTAGCTTCAGCCATCTTGGAATAGCCTCTACCTCTTCTCACTTCCACCTACCTGGGCGGAAGAGCAGAAGAGGTCTTCTCGGAATAGAAGAGGCAAAACGATCGTACTGCATGCACTCTTCCAGAAGAGGTAGACGTTGGAAGAGGCGAATCGATCACGCCCTAAGTGACACTTCCATCGGTAGAATCCTATTTCGGAGCGACTTGAGCGTATAAGCATCACGGGAGTAAAGGAAGGCATTAAGCTGTATTACTGTAATTCTTTACGTCTCTGCCTCCTTAGTTGCCGCTACCCTCCCCCTAGCAACGGCCGTCATTTGAGCCCTGTTCTATGACGTCCCGACGGCAGTCGTATAAACGTTTGACGGGTCAACCGCGGACAGACAGTGTGGCAGGAGGGGCCGTGGGGAAAGGGACATATAGGAGAGAGAGTTGGAGAACGAAGGGGGTAGAGAAGGAAGGGTGTACAATATATCTCGTTGGTCATGGAACATTCAGTGTTGATACTAACGGACACTTTGCGCTTACTTCTCACAGCCGAATGACGCCATTACCGGCAGAATTTTTTTTTTGAAATTATTCTTCACAACATATTTCAAACTTTGACATGTTTTTTCATAATATTCATTTTAAGTTGGCTACACCTGAATAACAGATGGATAATGCTTACTTCCGGCGGTCGTAAACTTACAATCAGTCGATGCATTGGCATGTACAATATAAGGTTACGAGCACGGGACTTTAATGAAATGATCCCCTTGTTGTAAAGTGGGACAACGTTCGCACCGCATGCCCATATCCACCTGACGGTCCTGTATACATTTACAGCAAATTAAAGTCGTCCCTCCGTAAAGAGGGACTTTATACCCGGGTCTTTTCCCTCTAAAAGCAGAGTTAGTAGTTCTACCCATTACGTAATTACTCTTCACTCCCTACCGGCCCACCCGCTATCCTCTTCCTCGCTGGCAATTCCTTCTATATCCTAACCTTATAGCGATAGAACCGTTCGTTCGTACGCATGGCACGCACATCGTGTCGTGAAGTGTTGATACGATGTAAAAGACGCACCTCAAGCGAATCTAAACCCAATTGACCGATCCAGGCTCTCAATACATCACTGACGTTCACTGTCGCTTTATCCAATCATGTGGTGAGAAAATATGTCTTCCACGTGCGTTATGTGGGACAAACAAGTCGGTCAAACAAATCAGCATGTCGCTTTGTTGTCAGTTTCAGAGATGCATACTTATTACTTGAACCTACCATCAGCTACGATTGTCAATTTCATACTCACGATTAAGACAATAGGACTCAAGCGTGGGCGGGACTTAGTGTCGCAGTAAGGATCGGTCTATTGTCAGATAAACACAGAATAGACCGATCCAGGCGCCGACACTAAGCCCCGCCCACGAGTCCTTTTTCCTTACTCGTGATTATGGAATTGACAATCATAGCTGATGGTAGATTCTGTGAAAAGTACTCATTTCTGAAACTGACAACGAAGCGACAACCTGCTTTGTTTGACCGACTTGTTTGTTCGACATAACGCACGTGGAAGACCTATTTTCACCACATGATCGGATAAAAGCAACAGTGACGTCCGTGCATGATTGACAGCCTGGCTCGGTCAATTGTTCGACGCATTATGTTCTGGGATAGGATCAACAGGTCGTGGGTTCGATTCCTGGCACCTGCGTCTGGGTCGCGTTTCTTCCAACCCCGTTTCTTTGCCCCCGGAGGTTTCTTGGTCCAGTTTAGCCCTTCATGGGCACAAAACCTGGATAAAACACCAATATTTCATTGTTTTGTTGCGAGGTGAAGCGGGCAGAGGTGCCGCATGATATAGAAATCCACCAAATTATTAGGTAAATGCATTATTACTGATATAGTTTAGAGGATGAAAACTGGATGAACGTACTTTATGTATGAGCAGGTTACTGTGAAGATGTTCCTTGTAATTCAAAAGTAGTAACATTGTGACACAATGATAGTATTCGTCTTCCAAGAAATCCATTTTACGCCATGTCTTAATTGGCTCATCTTTCAGACACATAGAATTCATTTTCATATACTTTACGTTGTATCTATAAACAATGTGATTTTACTGCAACACTTTAATCTTGACCTTAACGCCGATGTTGTATACAGCTTTGTCCAATCTCAGCACACCTTACAGTATAGGCCGAGTATCATCAAATCCAACGTGACGCACTTCTAGCTCATAACCCTTTGGTAACCCTTGGCAACCCGAGGGCGTCCCTTGATTGGACCATATAACCGGAAGTGCGTCATTTGAGAGTTGAAATAGATGGCGTTCCGTTCCCCAGTGTGAGGGCGATAATGTGAAACACCGATCATACGTCCCATGGTTATTAGCAGATAATACGGCTTCAGTTCCTCCGATTTAGCCGAGGCATTCACGTGTTTGACGTGCATTCGTATGGCGCCGGCAACACCGCTACGATGTCCACGCCGTGCTTTGTCGGCACTTCCTCGCATGGCAAGAAATCAGTCAGCGGAGGGAGGGGGGGGGGGCGTCATGGAAAATATGCAAGGGCTAGTCGTTCTTTTAGGCCAAGTTTGGGCACACAAGGGTTACATGGGCCATTAGCGTTTTGCAACCAGATACCTACTCGCTCGC
This sequence comes from Arenicola marina, assembly GCA_964019135.1. Lineage (NCBI taxonomy): Eukaryota > Metazoa > Annelida > Polychaeta > Arenicolidae > Arenicola > Arenicola marina. The sequence goes on from OZ025251.1 coordinate 1,770,162, forward strand.
TTGATGAAGGGGCTAATTAGTGCGGCAATGGCTCTGCCTGGAGGGACAGGGCAGTTGACGCCGTGACATATTATGCCATTGTTGGCGTTGCTATATACGGCGTAGCGGATGTCCTTTATGTGTTGTCGACATGCCGTCGCCATTGGGTGCTGATGATGTCATATTGGCGAACAGTGGAACCGGAAGCTAGGCGTCGACTTCGTTTTATTGTAGCACCCGGGTCGCTGTGCAACGCACGATAAACATCACCATCACCATCATTTCACCATGACCCCCACCACTATCACCACCACTATCACCACCATCTCCATCACCATCACCATCACCATCCCCACCACCACTATCACCACCATCACCATCACCATCACCACCACCACCACCATCACCATCACCATCACCATCACCATCACCATCACCATCACCATCACCATCACCATCACCATCACCAATAACCATCACCATCACCATCACCATCACCATCACCATCACCATCACCATTTGTGACACTGTGCACCCTCCCCAAACCTCCCACGCCTTGCTCCCCAGAGGCAAACAACGCTTCTTGGCGGGGTAAGTCCCCAAGTCTCCAAATCGTTGCGCCTGTTGCGCCGCCACACCGCCCCCCCCCTCCTCTCGCCCCTCCCCCCTTACCGTACCCTAACCTGTCCCACCCCCCCACCCCCCATCGCCACCCCCGCCCCCGCCCGTCGACCCCTACCATCCATTACAGCCCAGCGGAGAACAGGTTTTGACGCGACCACGGCCGCCAGGGGGTAAAGCGCTACCTCGGTCGGCGCAATTGAATTACGGAAGGCCCATTAACGCCACGGCCGATGCCGCAGCCTGGCTGCAACCGCCACCCGGCGGGGGGGGGGGGGGGGCAGGGGCACGGTCCGGGGCGCCATGGGAGTGCCCTGGGACGGGGAGGGGGCGGTTGGGATTCTTAGAAGGTGGTCGGGGTTATGCGTCGTGGGATGGCAAGTTCTGCAAGGAATGGACAGAAGGACGGAGGGAGGTGGGGGGTGGGGTGGGATGGGGTGGGCTTGGTGTCTTGTGTGGGTGTCGGGGGTATCGGGCTTGGCGTTTGAGTGGGGGCGGTGGTGGTTGGGAGGGGGGGGATTGGGCCTGGGGACTGAGGGCAAAGGATAGAGGGTAGGAAGAAGGGTGGGTGGGTTGGTGTGTGTGCAGGAGAGGGCGTGAACCAGTACGTATCGCCGGACGGTTGTACCCCTCTGATGTGACTAATGGCGGGATGTCTCCACTCTGAACTTGTCGCTCCTGTCACTTCCTCTCGCTGCTTTCCGGGTTGCTTACCGCCAAGTCCGCCGGAGCGCCCCCCCACCCTCCCTCACTCCCCACCGCCTTCTTCCACCATGGCCCCGCCTCCCGTGTATCGCTGACACGCCACTCATCCCACCACAGGCCATGGGTAGCTTCACCGTATTCCCCTGCCCCCACCTCCACCTCCACCCCCACTCCCACCCTCACCATACACAACGCGCCGCCGCCGCTGGGGCGAAGGACAACACCCGCCCCCCCACCCGCTGTGCCATACTGCTCATCCGGGTAAAAAATTGGACGCAGGAAATGCAGCTAACTGCAGGGATGGGCTGCCATGTAGTAACCGGAAAGTCCTAGGATGTCCGGTTAGTAATAAACAAGTGGGAAGCCCATTATGACATGTAGGCAGATCCCCAAACTGGCGAGATCTCGCCGGATAGAATTATGGTCTATACTGCAGTGCCACAGCGTCTGGGGGTGTCTGGTAGTGTCTGGTGGTGTCTAGTGGTGTCTGGTGGTGTCTGGTGGTGTCTGGTGGTGTTTGGTGGTATCTGGTGGTGTTTGGTGGTGTCTGGAGGTGTCTGGTGGTGTCTGGTGGTGTCTGGCGGTGTCTCGCGGTGTCAGGTGGTGTCTGGTGGTGTCTAGTGGTGTCTGATATTGTCTGATGATGTCTGATGCTGTCTGTTGGGGTCCGGTGGTGTCTGGTGGTGTCTGGTGGTGTCTGATGGTGCCTGGTGATGTCTGGTGGTGTCTGCTGGTGTCTGGTTGTGTCTGGCGGTGTCTGTTGGGGTCCGGTGGTGTCTGGTGGTGTCAGATGGTGTCTGGTGGTGTCTGGTGGTGTCTGGTGGTGTCTGGTGGTGTCTGGTGGTGTCTGGGGGCGTCTGGTAGTGTCTGGTGGTGTCTGATAGTGTTTGGTAGTGTCTGGTGGTGTCTGGTGGTGTCTGGTGGTGTCTGGTAGTGTCTGGTAGTGTCTGGTAGTGTCTGGTAGTGTCTGGTGGTGTCTGGTGATGTCTAGTGGTGTCTAGTGGTGTCTGGTGGCGTCTGGTGGTGTCTGGTGGTGTCTGGAGGTGTCTGGTGGTTTCTGGTGGTGTCTGGTGGCGTTTGATGATGTCTGATGTTTTCTGGCGGTGTCTGTTGGGGCCTGGTGATATCTGGTGATGTCTGGTGGTGTCTGGTGATGTCTGATGTTGTCTGGTGGTGTCTGATGATGTCTGATGCTGTCTGTTGGGGTCCGGTGGTGTCTGGTGGTGTCTGGTGGTGTCTGGTGGTGTCTGGTGGTGTCTGGGGGTGTCTGGTAGTGGCTGGTGGTGTCTGATAGTGTCTGGTAGTGTCTGGTGGTGTCTGGTGGTGTCTGGTGGTGTCTGGTGGTGTCTGGTGGTGTCTGGTGGTGTCTGATGGTGTCTGGGGGTGTCTGGTGGTGTCTGGTGGTGTCTGGTGGTGTCTGATAGTGTTTGGTAGTGTCTGGTGGTGTCTGGTGGTGTCTGGTGGTGTCTGGTGGTGTCTGGTGGTGTCTGGTGGTGTCTGGTGGTGTCTGGTGGTGTCTGGTGGTGTCTGGTAGTGTCTGGTGGTGTTTGGTGGTGTCTGGTGGTGTCTGGAGGTGTCTGGTGGTTTCTGGTGATCTCTGGTGGCGTTTGATGATGTCTGATGTTTTCTGGCGGTGTCTGTTGGGGCCTGGTGGTATCTGGTGATGTCTGGTGGTGTCTGGTGATGTCTGATGTTGTCTGGTGGTGTCTGGTGATGTCTGATGTTGTCTGGTGGTGTCTGATGATGTCTGATGCTGTCTGTTGGGGTCCGGTGGTGTCTGGTGGTGTCTGGTGGTGTCTGATGGTGCCTGGTGATGTCTGGTGGTGTCTGCTGGTGTCTGGTGGTGTCTGGCGGTGTCTGTTGGGGTCCGGTGGTGTCTGGTGGTGTCAGATAGTGTCTGGTGGTGTCTGGTGGTGTCTGGGGGTGTCTGGTAGTGTCTGGTGGTGTCTGATAGTGTCTGGTAGTGTCTGGTGGTGTCTGGTGGTGTCTGGTGGTGTCTGGTGGTGTCTGGTGGTGTCTGATGGTGTCTGGGGGTGTCTGCTGGTGTCTGGTGGTGTCTGGTGGTGTCTGATAGTGTTTGGTAGTGTCTGGTGGTGTCTGGTGGTGTCTGGTGGTGTCTGGTGGTGTCTGGTGGTGTCTGGTGGTGTCTGGTGGTGTCTGGTGGTGTCTGGTCGTGTCTGGTAGTGTCTGGTAGTGTCTGGTGGTGTTTGGTGGTGTCTGGTGGTGTCTGGTGGTGTCTGGTGGTGTCTGGTGATCTCTGGTGGTGTCTGGTGGTGTCTGGTGGTATCTGGTGGTATCTGGTGGTGTCTGGAGATGTCTGATGGTGTCGGATGGTGTCTGGTGGTGTCTGTTGGTGTCTGGTGGTGTCCGGTGGTGTCTGGTGGTGTCTGGTAGTGTCTGGTAGTGTCTGGTGGTGTCTGGTGGTGTCTGGTGGTGTCTGGTGGTGTCTGGTGGTGTCTGGTGGTGTCTGGTGATGTCTGGTGGTGTCTGGTGGTGTCTGGTGGTGTCTGGTGGTGTCTGGTGGTGCCTGGTGGTGTCTGGTGGTGTCTGGTGGTGTCTGGTGGTATCTGGTGGTGTCTGATGGTGTCTGGTGGTATCTGGTATTGTCTGATAGTGTCTGGTGGTGTCTGATAGTTTCTGGTGGTGTCTGGTGGTGTCTGATAGTGTCTGGTGGTGTCTGGTGGTGTCTGGTGGTGTCTGATAGTGTCTGGTGGTACCTGGTGGTGTCCGATGGTGTCTGGTGGTGTCTGGTGGTGTCTAGTGGTGTCTGGTGGTGTCATGTGGTGTCTAGTGGTGTTTGGTGGTGTCTGGTGGTGTCTGGTGGTGTCTGATAGTGTCTGGTGGTGTCTGATGGTGTCTGGTAGTGTCTGATAGTGTCTGGTGGTGTCTGGTGGTGTCTGGTGGTCTCTGGTGGTGTCTGGTGGTATCTGGTGGTTTCTGGAGATGTCTGATGGTGTCTGATGGTGTCTGGTGGTGTCTGATAGTGTCTGGTGGTGTCTGATAGTGTCTGGTGGTGTCTGATGGTGTCTGGTGGTGTCTGGTGGTGTCTGATGGTGTCTGGTGGTGTCAGGTGGTGTCTGGTGGTGTCTGGTAGTGTCTGGTGGTGTCTGGTGGTGTCTGGTGGTGTCGGGTGGTGTCAGGTGGTGTCAGGTGGTGTCTAGTGGTGTCTGAAGGTGTCTAGTGGTGTCTGGTGGTGTCTGGTGGTGTCTGGTGGTGTCAGGTGGTGTCAGGTGGTGTCTAGTGGTGTCTGGTGGTGTCTGGTGGTGTCTGGTGGTGTATGGTGGTGTCAGGTGGTGTCAGGTGGTGTCTGGTGGTGTCTGGTCGTGTCTGGTGGTGTCTGGTGGTGTCTGGTGGTGTTTCTTGGTGTCTGTTGGTGCCTGGGGGTGCCTGTTGGTGCCTAGGGGTGCCTGGGGGTGCCTGGGGGTGCCTGGTGGTGCCTGTTGGTGTATGGTGGTGCCCAGTGGTGCCTGTTGGTGCCTGTTGGTGCCTGTTGGTGTATGGTGGTGCCCAGTGGTGCCTGTTGGTGCCTGTTTTTGCCTGTTGGTGCCTGGTGGTGCCCAGTAGTGGCTGGTGGTGCCTGATGGTGTCTGGTGGTGCCTGATGGTGTCTCTTGGTGCCTGTTGGTGCCTGTTGGTGCCTGGTGGTGCCTGGTGGTGCTTGGTGGTGCCTTGCGGCATCTCGTGGTGTCTGATGGGATCACGCGGCCACCAGAGTTCGCGATGGGTCGCTGATAGACCCAGAGGTGTCCACCGCTGGCCGGGAGTTGAGGCCGGCTGGGACATGACATTGAGCAGGATATGAGCTATGTCTCTATTGGATGGAGATGGAGACGTCGTCAGCGTCAAATTCCACGGTGGCCAAATGCCTCATAACCCTCCTCATTAAACAGCGGGCTTGTCCGTGCGGCCGAGTCAAGGATATAAATAAAAAAAGTGTGTTGCTTATGGGCCTCGCAAACAGAAAGCTTGATATATGCATAGAGCAAAATAAATGCTTCCATAAGAACCCCCCAAAAATTATCTTCCTTTCGCGACGGTCCCAAAAAATTCATCTTAGTCCCATCAGCTTGCCCAAATAAACAATTTGCCGGGGGGAGAGAGTTAAAAACCATAGCCCCCCTCAAAATCAAATGGTCGGTCCTTAAGGTATTACAGAGTGCTCCACCTCATGATGGACAATTTACGGTCATCATACCAGGAACGACCGCATAAATGTTTCCCCGGTAAAACGCCCAGAGAGTGCAAACTTAGTTGGATACGGTATGAAAAAAATGTGAGTGCCATGTGAGTGCCATCCGAGTGACATGTCACTGCCATGTGAATGCCATGTGAGTGCCCGTTTGTGCCATGTGAGTGCCCGTTGGTGTCATGTGAGTGCCATTTTGGTGCCATGTGAGTCATTTAAGAGCCATCTGAATGACATTTATTATGGCATATATACAACACGACGCCCTTACGAAGAATCAAGATATGTCCATAAAAACCATGCGAAAAGAGAGGGATTGCAACAATAAACCCCATCTAAATGGGATAAAAAAACACATTATTAATATGTATCGCCCCGGCAGACTCCATAGTTCAAACTCCTCAGCCTACCATGCTAGCCTTGAGTGAGTACCTCTAATAGACACTGGCGCCAAAAAAAATCCATATCCCATGCTAATTATATGCCACATATCTCGTCCAGATATTGTTTGAATCTTTGTTTTGTATAATTTCGGAGTTCGCCACCAAGCAGGATAGAGCCAAAGCAAGGGGTTTGAGTTTTGTGACGGTCTGGCATATGCACCCCCCATAGAATAACGCCCCTCACATTCTCGGATATTCCTAATCATTTATACATAAGCTGTTCCGTCGTTTCCACGTCGAGCAGTATCCTCAAGAGATGCCTCCAAGACATCCTGAATTATTCTCCACGTCTTTTCGCAAAGATGAAACGAGCACTTTAGGGCTCGTTCTTCAGTTAAGTGGCACTCGTTTGGAAATATTACAACAGATACAACAGGGGGGGGGGCGCAGGGGGCACATGCCCCCCTTTCAGACTCTAAGTTATATCTGTGCCCCCCCCCACTCTTTCATGTTCTGTGCCCCCCTGGCCTCTCCTTATATATTACAATGCATATCAAGCTTTGTATATTCTGTGTTCTTTATCTCACCACCGATTATAGAGTGTAAAAATAGCACCTAACGTGCACCACGCTCACCTACGGACGTCTCATGCATTTACACCTATGCCTATTTTGCCATGTTTTTGTGAAAACATTTATTGTGCCCCTCCTTTCAAGAATTCCTGCACACGCTCCTGCTTCATTTGAAAACAACAGGCAGGAGAATTCCATGGAGAATCTCAAATATAATTGCAATGGTATATGACAACTACCATGCATGACTCATTTTTAGTACAATATCATTATATTGTTTTTTACAATATTTGCCGGATTTTTCTCATGGCCTTGCACAAATTATTCATGAGTTTTTTGTCCCCTGTTAGTCGCCGAGATCTGCACGCTGCGAAAAATACTAAGGTCATTAAGGCCACGTCAAAGAATGACCTTCAGCAGGGGGTCCCCCCAGTGACGTGGGCCTCGCAGCGCCGAGATGGGAAAGTCACTTAGGGTAATGATCTCAAAGGCTTAACCGCGACCCTGCGCCAGTCTTGCTCGCCTACCGCTTGGTTCTCGTCCTCGCCGCGAGGGGCGCTCCATCAGTCAGAGGTCCAACCGGATGTGGAGCGCTGCAAGAGACACATTGAGGGTGGAGCTGATACGGCGGATCAAGGACAGAACTTGCTGATCCGATTTCCCATTCATGTTGTCGTCATCCACAATCCAAGGAAACAACTGCAAAACCCGGCTTGAGCACCCGGGACTCAAGCGTTCGAGGGGCGGTTGGAGTTGAAGGGAGGGAGGGGGGGCAATACTGCTCTGCCAAACAATGTGCGGCATTAAGAGACCATAGTTCATTACATAAGATGGATGCATTTCAAATGTGCTTACGTAGCGAAGAAAGATTTATTTTAGGTCCGATTGGGGATTTGAGCGAAAAGGGCTTTTTGCATTAGTCGAATGAAGCCGCGTCCTGGTTACCATGGCGACGGGTGCAGCTGTCTGGGAAGCTAATTTATTGGCTTGAAGATTGTCTTCTTTGTGGTGGGGACGAGTGAAAAGTTTCAAAGTGGTAGCGTGAATTAAAATATATGCCGGTGATAGGTAGAAGATAGAAGTGAGAGTCGTCGCTTTAAATGTTAAAGCTACAATTACAGCTTGGACAAGGAAAATCGATAAAACCGAAAGTAGCAATAACGGAAATCCCACGCCGCGGACCACCATGAAGCTGATACTTCAGCCGGTAGCGCGTCACACTGTTGACCGTAGGGTTGTGCGCAGCAGTCCGCAACAGTGGGGTTTTCACATGATGGCACCAAATATTTTCTGCAGAAAGATGCAAATGGTGCATTCACTGTCGTAATTCGTGACTCTACGACTGGCGGCCCCGCCGTTTAACATTTTTACCTTTTGTTGTAATAACGGCATTGAGAAATATATGTGAGTGGATCAATCAACAGTCAATCAGCAGCCAATCAACAGAAGTACGGGCAAATATAAATACACGGAATAAATTATCATAACATGTGATATCCTCATGTTGCAGTTTATGATAAAGGAGTCATGACGCCACTCTCAGCACATCCCGCCCAAATTTCGGCCCACATGAAATAGAATCTTGGCTTTTGAGCACACGAAGGCCAATAGATCGACCCAGGCTGTCAATCATTCACTGACGTCACTGTTGCTTTTAGCCAATCATGAGGTGGGAAAGTGCGTTATGCCGAACAAACGAGTCCGAGAAACAAAGCAGCATGTCACTTTCTTGCCAGTTTCAGAGATGAGTACTTCTCACTTGTACCTACCATCAGCTACGATTGTCAATTTCATACTCACGATAAAGAAAAAAGAACTCAAGCGTGGGCGGCTCTATTAAGACCCAGGAACCTCTCAGTGCAGTGTGCTGCTTCAGGTGCAAGTACCAGAAGGCGAACCCACGACCTGTTGGTCGGCAGCCGAGCGCGGTTAGCACACTGAGCTACGGGTACTCACTCAACCAGCCGACATGGGAATGCTGACTCACTCCGACGGAATCCCTTGCCACAGGTCAACCCTTCAACGTTGCTTAGCAACGGCTGCTAAATATGGAAATTGATTAGGTCCAGGGGTGTGGTCTTGATGAATTCAACTATTCAAAGGGAGATTGATGACATGTGTGGGGTGAACCCAGCAGAGAATCGCGGCCGGTGGAGGAGAACGGATCAACAATTGCATAGGGCAGCGAGTCTACGGTGGCTCATGAGGATCACGCCTCAGCCATTATGGTATGCGCGGGTCCGTGGAAGCCATGCCTGGTGTACACTACGGAAGCCCATCAGAAACATGCTCAACTTTTGTGGAGGTTGTGGTTTAATGTGTTTCTAGTATTGTATGCTAGCCTATAACGGGAACGATACGTTAAGTTCAGACGCTGACGTATGGCGGATGCAATGACCGTGGCCTAGTCCCATATGGGACAGTTGTTGCTACACACAACGTCCCATATGAGATAGTTGTTGCTACACACAACAGTCTCATGTCCGCATGTAGAAAATGAGGGTGTAAGATTTGTTTTTGTGGGCGACTAAGTGTTGTTAACCGCACGATCCATCAAACCCTTGTCATTTTGTACTCTGATACCTTAACTTCATATTTACCACAAAACCCACATGCATATGAACTAAGAAAGTATCGCATTACTATCAAGTCGGTTGAAATGAAACTTTCTTGTTGTTTACCGCTGCATTTCATATTTGGTCATTCTTCACCAGCGGCTTTCGCCAGGTGGCGTTTCGCTTATTGCGTGTCAATGGCTGCGTGTTTGAAGCGCCACCAAGCGAATGGTGCGGTTTTAACGACATGCACGCATGCGCAGTTTCTCCACTGGGTGGGCAAGGCGGCGGACAGAACTGAGTTGTCCGCTGCTTCGAAAAATCAACAGACGATATCGTCGTAATCACGGAGACTTCAACCAAAATAACAAGATAAGTTGTAAGATGCAGACTTTTAGAAACTATTGCCATACCCCAAAAAGTTCTCGCCATCAGCACCGCTTCTCGCCACGCGTGTTTGTAAAATTCCGTACAGGATTTGATAGACTGGACATGTGGCATTGTTTCCCAACAACGCCACATGGGGCTAACCGTGGCCATGAATACAGCTGACTGCAATGAGGTGTTTATCTCGGTATAGTGTTGATATCTTACAAGAGACTGATCTGTATCTTCAGGCTTCGAACAACAGGCGGGACACACACTGCTTCAGAAACAAACATCGTTTCCTCTATGATAATTTAGACCCCTCAAACTGAGACAAAGTTTAGCGTGATGAACAGAGCCAGAACAAGAGAATATACCGCAAAGAACAATATTCTCGGAATAATGTGTGGGAACTTATATTCTCTGAACACAAGAGTCCATATTTCCTGCACACCTGGGGTCTTATTATCTTAATACCGGGTTCTCTATAATATCCAAATATCAGGGTTCTATTGCTTATTAATACCTGGGGTCTATTTTCTCTGAATACAGGTATTTAAGTCTCGGAATACATGGGTTTATAATCTCTTAATACCGAGGGTATATATTCTATGAATACCTGGGGTCTATATTCTCTGAATACCAGGGGTCTATTCCTTATGAATACCTGGGCTCTATTTTCTCTGAATACATGGATCTATAGTCTCTAAATACATGGATCTGTAATCTATTAATCCCGAGGGTCTACTTTTATGAATACATGGGGTCTATATACTGTGAATGCCTGGGGTCTATGTGCCATGCATACATGTGGTCTATATACTATGAATACCATGGGCTTATGTATCAGAATACTGATAGACGAATCGACATAATAACTATCACTACTCTTTTCTCCATTCAGATAGATCTAAGTTACATAGCTGTGGACAGCAGGAAGGTGCAATTTGTACCTACCTCATCTACCTTAACTGATGGGACGTTACTCTGATCGCCCCGGATGACAACACCTGAGGTCACAAACTGGGGGTCGCAGCATCACCAGAGCTAATGTGGCGCGTGATCATGTATTAATAAGTGCCTTTGCTATCTATCACTTAAGCCTCTGTGTACATAATACTGCATAAAATACCATTCGATTGTTGTTCTAGTTACATGGGAAGCGTATATGGTCGCACTTACCTATTGAGCAGTTACACTGTATGACATTTAGGGCTTCATTGGGACACTGGGCTTCATTGGGACACTGGTGCCCTGATCCTGAGCTTCATTGGGACACTGGTACCCTGATCCTGAGCTTCATTGGGACACTGGTGCCCTGATCCTGAGCTTCATTGGGACACTGGTGCCCTGATCCTGGGCTTCATTGGGACACTGGTGCCCTGATCCTGAGCTTCATTGGGACACTGGTGCCCTGTTCCTGAGCTTCATTGGGACACTGGTGCCCTGATCCTGGGCTTCATTGGGACACTGGTGCCCTGATCCTGAGCTTCATTGGGACACTGGTACCCTGATCCTGAGCTTCATTGGGACACTGGTACCCTGATCCTGAGCTTCATTGGGACACTGGTACCCTGATCCTGGGCTTCATTGGGACACTGGTACCCTGATCCTGGGCTTCATTGGGACACTGGTACCCTGATCCTGGGCTTCATTGGGACACTGGTACCCTGATCCTGGGCTTCATTGGGACACTGGTACCCTGATCCTGGGCTTCATTGGGACACTGGTACCCTGATCCTGGGCTTCATTGGGACACTGGTACCCTGATCCTGGGTACCTTTCATGTTGTACCAGAACGGTGCGGGAAGTGCATGATGTGTACCTCCCCCCCCCCCCACGCCCCACCGCCCCTTCGTTCCCTTTCCGACCAACTTCGAAATCCTGACCTAACCATGAAGTTGCCATGACGATACATACGGGTCCTCATCAAGTCAACCTCTGAGTACGAATTTTTTTATTTTTTACTCAAAACGCAAACACGGATAATATAAGTTCTAAATGATAAGATAAGACAAATGTGACTGGAAAAAAGGTCGTGGCGGAACCCTGTTGCATGGATGAACTGCATACGGCGGCGGAACGGTTGGTGCGGGGAGAATTATTGGAACCAAGCAGTGAGTGCCTTATTGGTTGCGTAAGGGACCCTTCAGCATACGCCAATATATCTATTGCCGTAGAGGGGGGGTGGGGGGGGGGGGGGCAGCAACTACTGACGAGTCCTTTCACCCTTTTTTTTGGTGCCCAGGCTACGAAGTGAACCAATCACGCGCCCGGCCGCTCGTTGAGGTCGCACGGGGCTTATATGAAGGCAAGGGTGGTTTTTGGGGTGGATGGAGGGGGTGCGGGGGTGGCCGCCAGAGCCTAAATGTGACTGGAGATTCGCTCAAAGTATGGCAACTCGATGGCAGCGGCGGCCGAGCAGAAGTGACGACCCCACTGTTGGGGCAACGCCCAACACCCTTTCACCGACCCCGATTCCCCTGCCGCCCCACCAACCTCTCACCCCTGGGGGTGACTTGGGTAGGGGTTGGAGGCGGCGTGGTAGGGTCGGGGTATCGGGTGGGGGGGAACTTAGGGGGAGGGGCAAGGCGTGGCAAGAGGGCGATCGGGTGCCCAGCTGTGATCTATCACCGTAAACTAACCGCCCCCGGCCAAATCTCCTCCCCCTCCCCTCTCCTCCGCTGTGTGCCTGTAATTGTCTCAATCTATATCTCTGTCTCTGTATATCTGTTTCTCTGTCTATCTCTGTCTATCTCTCCGTCTGTCTCTGATTCTCTCTGTCTCTCTCTGCCTGTGCACCCCCACCACACTTCCTTATTCACCCTCACGACACAATTTCGCTCCTCCGGCGTCTCTATCTCCTCCCCGTCTCCTATCTACCCCCTCCACCCCCCTCAGCTACCCCCCCCCCCCAATCTCTCCGCCCCTGTTATAACCCCCACGATGACGGCATCAATCCGTAAATTGATGAATGAGATTGCCGTGACGTGGCGCTGCTGTCGTTGCCCGTAGACGCCCAAACGCCAAGGCTGAGGTCGGGGCCGGAGCGTGAGAACCATCAGTTAACGTTGTGAGATATTTCAGTCTGCCCCCCACCCCTCCATCACCATCCGTATGGAGTGGTCACACTTAATAGAAAAGTTTATAGCTAATTTTATCATCTGCCTCAGCCTCGCGTTGCACTGTCCCTTGCGAGGGGCTTTCAAGAGGCGCATAAATCCTTATAAAATCTCGTTACGGTAGTACATTCTCCCGACTCTATCCGAGAATCGCGTCCACCGGTTGTGTGCCCAATGTTTCCCAGCCATTCATTGCTACATAAAACTCCAGGTTCTGCACTACATCGAAATCGAGGCTTCTTACACTTCCGGCTATCGACTGCAGCAGCGCACGTTGGCCGCAACATGAGCACATCCTACTTTCCGGTTCCGGTTAGGACGGATATTACTTTTTCTCGAAAATAACGCGTCTCGACATTGAATCTTTTGGGTACCTAGACTGATGGCTTGCAGGCGAGGATTTGGGTGCCAAACTACACCAGAATGCGAAGTTTTGCCTTCAAGCCTCTCATACGCTATCTCTAGCATTAAGCGCCAGTAAGTGGTTTTGCGTAAAACATAAATGATTAATTTAAACCGATAAACGAAGTGCGTTAATAGCGAGAAATCTACCTTTGAACTTCGTCACATGAAAATAACTTTCAGATCCCACCGTATATCATATGTCTTAAATTTAAGATCCAATATGTTCCTCTATGTTTCCCTATAAGGCCAATATATACTTTCAAGAGTGTACAGTGCAGAGTGCACCCTCTGCAGACCTCTTGGAATCCGTGCTGCATGAGAGCAAAAACAAATGTTATATGGCACAGTAGCGTAATATTGACGACGACAGAAGAAAAAAATGGAGGAAAGGGGGGGGGGGTGGGGTTGGGGGGCTTTGTTCTTTGATCATCATACGGATGGCTCCTTGTACATGTAATTCATTTTCTGACAATGAGCTGATAACTCATTCCTCGAGCAAAAAGATCTCCTGTCCTAGCACAAAAATAGTCACTCAATATATTTCGCGAATGGTGCGAAACGAGTCGCAACAGTCTGATTTTATTAAGGAAAAGCCCCTGGTCAACATATTAAGTGTGCTTCGATAACCTTAAAGTTTTATTAAGTCCTTTATTAGATTTTGCTTGCCGAAGTCAATATTATGAGCATATAAAGGTTCCCACCGGTGGGTGGGGGGGGGGGCAGCTTATCAGGAATACAGTGGTATTCTTTATATCAACACGTCTAAGTGGCTCCCTCGGATTAATAACAAGGTTTGGCGTTGACACAGTCCAGTATTTAATGTACACATGCGTCCTTCTGCACATTATTACACCAGGCACCGTGTAGGCAACATCTGCACAACCCCCCCACCCCGCAAACATTCTACCCCCACCCACCCTCCCTGTGGGTCATCTCTTTCCCGGCGTCACTCCTCTCCCGGCAATACCCACGGGGCAGAGGGAAACCGTGCGTCCGCACACATGTTCAGTATGAACGCAGTCGCGCATATAAAAGTATCCCAGGGCTCTTGCACCCATCCAGTAGACAGTTACAAACAGAAAAAAATGGCGCAGGCCTAATAACGCCTGTGTCGTAACTAGCGCATTACATCCGGACCGTTCATTCATTCCTATCTAGTCAAATCGATCTTACCCGCGGTTGGCAAGAAGGAAGTTGATTATATTTTTTTTTTGCCCATCGCACCCTGTAACAGTCTATTTCCGGCTCTTTCAGGCCGGTCGTGCCTGTCTCACGACTTGGCTCTGCAGTTGCCTCTGGACACCAGCCGACGGCCGTTAGGGAGACAATGTCGAGTGGGATGAGGCCCTCTGGTAGCCTCACGCCATTCGCCACACCCGCTTCCGCTGGGAACGAACGATTTCCATGTCGAGGAGAGGAGGAGGGAACAGGGGTTGGATGTGGCTACTTTTATAAATTGATTTTATTTGTGTTCGAGCGGGTTTTTTCTACCGCGCTGGAATTTCTCTCTTGCCTTCAATACAAAGCAAAATATTATATGGAAATAGCCGCATATTCTCCTAGTTAAGTCAAAAATGTATCGAGTTGAAGTTAACGCAGCAGCCCCCCTCCCGTCTCCCCCGTTTCTTGGCATCAGAGTGTCCCTCCCTTAGGCCTGCTGACAGTGTAAAAGACACGTCAGACGAGTCCCTAAGTCTGCGTGAAGTCAACCATTACATTCGCCGTCTGCCATCTGCCGCCACCCACGTGTAGAAAAAGCTCCTTCACTAGGTGGCGACACGTCTAAGCCCTTCACGTAACGGTGGATAACGTCTCCCATAAGATTTAGTCGAATATTTTTTCCCACATGTCGCATATAATATGTTACCCTATCGCCATGTGCCATACTGTTACACGAACACTTCAGGACCAAACAAGTAAAAGCAGAGGCAAGTGTTTTTCCCCCGGCGAAATTAATTATTAGTGTACGGTTCCACATTGCGTGGTAAAACCAAGATTGCTCCTGAACCAATAACCAGATAAAGACGGACCGACCAGACGTTGTTTTTTGTTGGTCGTAGCGAAGGTTATGAAAATAAAACGAAAAATGACGGAGCGTTTTGGTAAAAGAATAGAAGATATGCATTAAAATGTGAGTAATGTTGATGTCATGGCATGGAACGGCTGGAAAATCCATGAACGCTATTCAATATTATTATTAAGACGCATTCCATGAAGATAACATCCAATAACATCATTCTTTGTCATTGTTATGATGTGTTTAATGAAGATAACACGCATTGACGTCATTCAATGCAATTGCTAAGCTCAATTTCGAAAGTATAGGGTTTTCTGACTTTCAAATTGAATCACAGAAGATAACAACGAATCTCAAGTAATTTTACCTGGAAGCCACAGAACATGTTAATCACATGTTGTTATTTGGCCCTTATATTATTCACCGAACCTCGACTGACATTTTGCAATAGGTCATCCCGCGAGTGCTGTCCATTAAGAGTGCTATCCAGATAACATCCAGATACCATACGCATACCATGGCGGCACCGCAGGGGCTTCTGGGAATGGCCACGGCGTCTGTTTGAAGCTGACCCCCCCGCGAGGTAGATGAAGTTGTGGGTGTTTAATCGGCGGCGGGCTCGCTTGCTTCCCTCCCCCATGGTCTGCACGGCCCCGTCTAGGGCCATATCGTCTGGATCTCACCATGCCTCAACGGATGTCCGCCCCTGATTTTGCCAACTCGACCGGTAGTGAAACCCCACTGGGAGGTCCTCCCCAATAGCTGATATATACGCAGACGAACGGAGAAAAAACCCGACACCCGGTAAAAACCGCTCGGTGAAAAAGAACCCGCCTCGAATGCCGAACAACAATTAGCGACGGAGAAGCATGATTAGGGGTGGAGCGGGGAGGTGGAGTTGGGGAATCTAAAGGCAGGTAGCATGTCTCTATCTGTGATTTGTCTGGCCTAGCTGGCACCAGGAGGGCGGTGTGGGCGGCAGGACAGGGTGGTTACAGATTGCTTTGTTCACGCTCAAGTGCGGCTCCGGCCCTATTACATGCGCGTTTGCGCGCCATCTAGCGGCTGTCTCTTTGCTTTACGCTGGTCCTCCATCAAGGCAATGATGGTATGCGGTGAAGGGGGTCCAGTTCCCCCATCTCGCCGGTAACGGAGCGAACTGAGGCACTCTACAGATGGTAATGGGGGTGAAGGAATGGGGTGGGGTGATACGTGGGGTGGGGGAAGTGTAGGGTAATAGGGCGGTGCGTGGGATGAGGGGCAGGGTAGGGGGCAGAGCGGAGGCCAATGATGTGAAGAGGGACGGAGAGTGGATAGCAAGGATATGCAGGAAGGAACGCAGAGAGAACAGAAAAGACCGGGAGAATGGGAGACAAAGCAGGAGAAACAGATTGAGAGAAAGGGAGGTAAAGATGGTAACGATGCGGCAGAGATACAGAACAAGAAAAACACGTGGAGGAGAGAATTGGAGAGAGAGAGAGAGAGGAAAGAGATAAATTGGCAGTGCAAAGGTGGGTTGCGATCGAGGGACTAGAACTCCCATCGCGTGAATAAAAAGTCAGACCCGTGGAGTCAATAGAATAGACCACGGCCTGGGAGTTCGGCTTGGGAGTGAGTTCAAGGTAAGGGGTTCAGATCCCCATGAAACGTAACCAAAGTGTAGCCATGGCAACAGCGAGCGGCTTCGGCAGATTCCCCCACGGAGTTTCCACCGGGCAGGACGCAGCAAACACGACACCCGGGCATCCAATGCGCTTACATAGCGTGACATGAAGTGCGGCCGCTTTACCACGCCCCCCCCCCCCAACGCCCCCTAACCACCCATCCTCTCCGCCCCACCCCTCTTCCCCTGTGCTTACTCGCCCAAGGGAACACGTGGTTTCCAAATGGATGGACACGCCTATGATAATTAACAATATCACTTCAGCCAGTTTCTATTGGTAGAGACGCTTGTGTCCCGTATAAGATAAACTAGGTGGTTTTAGTATGGGCAATCGTAGGCCTACCCGTGTAGTCTTATCGCGGCATTGGTCACAGGGGGCATGTCTGCAAGGAATCCTATAGAATATTTGGTTTTTGTTTGTGTGTTTATTTATGTTCTACTTATGTGTTTCGTCATCCAAGCAGTTTTTGTGTTCTGATATATGAAGGTGACTATGCGTAAGCGATTAATTAATTTCAGCCTGTGTCCCCTAACCTGCAATACCCCTGTAATGCATATGTCTTTATATAACAACATATTTATTTGTTTGCTTAAATAAATGTAATGAACTCTGAACTGCGTTATGTGTTTTATCAGAAAAAACATAATTGTACACGGGAGGTCCGACCCTCCGATGCCACAACGCTCGGATTCTGTATGTAACACTTACGTATTTATACACTCCGGGGGACTTTGGCTTCGTACGTCGACAAGAAAGTAAGGACAAGCAACGCAGGTTCGCCATCATTTTCTTAAACGAATTTAATTATTTGATACAAAAATATGTAAAAACATCGACAGAATCAGATGTCATTTCGCGTTTCTCTCGTTGATAGTAGCAACGTGGTGTGCTCTGATTCTGGGAGAAATGAATCGACCTGTCACATCAGCGGTGGGAGTCGGGATCTAACGCCACCTAGCGAATGAAGAGAGATGTTCAGACGCAACTGGTAATCATGGTCGGACGAGAGGGAACAAATCCCATTCTGTCGCAATTGGTCCTCGCTTCTAAATAGAACTTTCCCCCAACTCAGTGAAACGAGACAGATACGTTTTATTTGCCGTTCTGGCAAGTATTTCCACCGCGGAAGAATAATAAGAAAGAACCACTCCCTATGTGCATAAAATTGCAGTCCTGCATTCGCCTTTTGAATGCATCATTCTTCGAATTATGACCGCCGACCAAGGCGAATAAACCACGTGGGGTTGAGGTGCCTCGCCACAGTGTGAGGAGTGAGGAGTTAATGAAGGAGATGGCCGGCGTGATCGAGTAACCGCGAAATGCACTTCGGATTTAGCAGCGCGCCTACTCTCTAATGACATCATCAATAAATGAAAAAAAAAATATTAAAAAATCCCTGCCGAGACACTTCAATTGTCAAGTGACATTTTCTTTTAAATGTCGCAAAACATCACGTGACTTTCTTATTTTTTTTTTTTTTTTGCCAATAAAAAAATATTGTTGCCACAAAGCCGGTTTTCTTCTCTCCGGTCGCGTGAATGACAACCTTGTTTTTTCCCCTCTCTCTCTCCCTCTCTCTCTCCCTCTCTCTCTCCCTCTCTCTCTCCCTCTCTCTCTCCCTCTCTCTCGCGCTCTCTCTTTGAGAAAAGTCAATTGACCATATGTGCAGCTGAAGAGCCATTACGGATTGGGCCTCACTCGGAACTAGCTGTGCGAGTATTTCAGTCTTCCTTCAGAGGCGCCTGTGCACCGACCTGCTTTTAGTTAATTGGGTCAAGGTGTTTATCGAATAACTGAACGGGATAACCGTGTTTTGTCTTCCCGGCCACTTTTCTAATCAAATGATGGATCACGGGTTTTTGTGTAATTTTCCATGCCTTACACCTCGTATGTAACAAGCCCTCTGGCCATAAAGGGAGAGTCTTACTCTCACCCCCGTGGGTAGATCCTGGTCACGTAACAAGGGCGGAAGGAGCCCCGTGTGACTCGAGCCGTCTCGCTGCCCATGGGCGGATCCAGGGGGGGGGGGGGGGTGGCAGCGGGTTTGCACCCCCTCCTTCACTTTCTCAATGCAGATATTAGGCTATCTGAGGCGTAGATCACCCCCCCGCCCCACCCGCTTACTGCCTACAATATCTGGTAGTGGTTTTGATGTCAGAGCTATGCTAAGCACTATGTTCTGTGTATGCCTTAGAACATGCATTGTGTAGATGTAACATACATTGGGTGTGTCTCAACGTATGAGTGTCTCAACATACATTACGAGTGTCCCAATATACAATGTGATATGTCTTAATATACAGTATGAGTGTCTCAACATGCATTGTGTGTCCAAACATGCATTGTGTGTCCCAACATGCATTGTGTGTGTCTCAACATGCATTGTGTGTGTCTCAACATGCATGGTGTGTGTCTCAACATGCATTGTGTGTGTCTCAACATTCATTGTGTGTGTCTCAACATGCATGGTGTGTGTCTCAACATGCATCGTGTGTGTCTCAACATGCATTGTGTGTGTCTCAACATGCATTGTGTGTGTCTCAACATGCATGGTGTGTGTCTCAACATGCATCGTGTATATATCTTAAAATACGTTATGTGCATCGCAATATACATAGCCTGCATATCTCAATATATATAGCAGTTTAAGTGCTCCGTTGAAACAACGCAAAGCACGGGTCTCTAGCTCACGTACCTCCTTCAATAATTTACACACACTGAAAACAGTTTCTTAATATAAGAAAAATTAAACAATGGAGGGCTTACGGGCAAGGGCGGGGGCTGGGGCGGGGGCGGGGGTTTGGGAGGGAGCGCGGGGGCGGGGGGGGGGGCAAAAGTAAGATAAATTTTAGCTTCTGCAACTCGAAAAAGGAGAAGGAGCAAAAAATAATTTCCGTTAATCTGCTGGGATTCCCTTCGGCTGACATTTCTGTGCAATGACTGTATGACGACAAGAAACGCAACCATCAGCAGAAGACGACCGCCCAGACGGCAACCGTGATGGGTCTTCACGATATATAAAGGATGGTCGACGCGTCTGCGGAGAAAATAAATAAAAACTACGGCGGGTCTTCAAGATATATGAAAGATCGGTGGTGAGGTGCAATAACATGGCCATACCCCAACCTGCCCCCTCCGTTCCCTTCAACTCGTATCCCCTCCCATCCCCTCCCTCCTCTCCTCTCCCCTCGGCTCCCCTCCCCCACTGCCCTCTCTTCCACTGCCTCCCTCTTTGCATTTATCCCAGCGCCGGCCCACTAACGGAGACTGACAGGGATTTCGATAATGGGGTTCTTGATTTGTGGGAACAGCGATCCAGGTCGAACATTTCGTGGTTTGACGACCCTCAACCCGCGTCCGGAGCAGCATGGGAGGCTCGACCAACCGGTACCCATCTCACGCTCCAGAGCCCATGGGTTGGCCCAGGAGGACGGATGGGGGGAACGGGGGGGGGGGGTTGAAGCAGGGGGTTCTGGATTGCACCACCGGTGCGCCACTCTCCATCTGACGCTCATCGATTTGATGCAGATCGATGGCGTCAGGTTATCACGTGGTTGTGACGTCATTTGTGATTTATTCGTATCTATTCTTATCATGGCTTTAATCTCTCGTATAACTTATAATCTACTCTATTCTCCAGCTATTGAAGAATTTGTCTTATCTATTTTTATATGCTCCATTCTTTGGTTAGCTATTGACGAATTCGTCTTATCCATTTTAATATGCTCCATTATTTGGTTAGCTACCAACAACTTCGTCTTATTCATTCTAGTCTGGCTCAACATTACTTTATTTTATTCTGTTTGTACACTTTCTTCATTGTTATATTTGTTTTCGACGTTGGTGATATTTATTACAAGGTGTTTGGAAATAGGTAGTTTAATTACGGAAGTAAATGAACCAGTTCAAAATGTCTGCAGTTGTCGTATTATAGCCTATATGTAAGAGCCTGTAGCTCGGCTGATGTCAGCTCGGTTCATGTCACAAAGACCAGAGAGAGACAAGCGACGGCAAGAGTCACGAGGACGAAGACCTGATACTGGACTTAAGAGTTCTGACGACTGGAGACACGTTACACATAACCACCGCTTTAGGCTGACGACTGGAGACACGTTACACATAACCACCGCTTTAGGCTGACGACTGGAGACACGTTACACATAACCACCGCTTTAGGCTGACGACTGGAGACACGTTAAACATAACCACCGTTTCAGGAAGTACAAACAGAACCGGATCAAAAGAAAGCTTTGTTGAGTCAAGCTCCTGATATTTTTTTCCCTTACTTCTCGCTCCTTGTCAATCATAGTAATATTGAAAAATACGATTAATATACAATTAATGTAAACAAACTCACACAGTCACTATTATTGTAATTAACTTTTTGACGAATGTCACCGAATTTTCGCAAGAAGTGTTGTTGCTGAGGTGGAGAATAATCGATGCACATGATTATGGCGGATCTGGTGGGATTTATTGAAGAGGGAGGAAAGGTTCAATGCCTTATATGATATTAAAAAGACTGCCTGCCATGCGATAGTTTCGCAGCTTCTCTTCCAAGAAGAGTTATGCCAAACATTGAGATGGAAGAGAAAAAAACGTAGCGGCTATAAGCAACACCGTGACTATGTCCGAGGGTGTCCGATTTCTTGATGACACGTTTTGTTTAGGCAGAATATTTAGCTACAACGACAACGCTGTGTTATTGCAAAATAGGTCTAATCAATGCTCTTGACTACCACATTTTTTGTCACTATGGGAACCGATTTCGGGGTCCTACTTTTACGTCCGCGTGCTGCCTAGTGACTGTAATGCACTATCGTATATTAACAGGATTTTACAGCGAAACGCCCGATTTCTTCGCTTATGTGACATTGGCACAGTGCCAATAGAGAAACGACTGCCCTTTGTGAGAAATATGGGCACTTTTAGGTCCCGAGTTGCCTCCGTTTTCATACTGAGTTTCATCAGCACGTGATGCCAGCGAAGGCGTTTAATGTCTCGGGTTTTTTCGTTCTTATTTTTCTCTTAAAGCTTTTATTTCTCAGTTTATTTACATGGCTGCTTTTTTTCTACTTTTGCCTGTTTATTTATGTGACTATTAAACCTCCCCCCGGTTTATCTGTACGACTAGTTCACTTCCTCGGTTTATTGATAACGGCTATTTATTTTTTCTCCTCACCCTGTTTATCGCCACGATTATTGCGGGTGAAGAGTTGATAACGCTAAGGTTATGTAACTATGTGAAGTGTGTGGGGGTACTGTAATAACTACAACCTGCCACGACCCCTGGTGTTGTCCACGCCACCCGCGGGGGTGGGCGATTTTCATGGGCGGTGCCCTTAGGGGCCCCCCCCTCATACACCTCTCCCGTGCCCCCCCCCCCGCCTAACCCCTCCCCTGGCTGCGACCGTCTTGTCACGTATGGCTGGGATGTGGGGGCGGGTACCTTCTGCAGGCAAGCCCCAGTCACGATGACTGAGAAAGCTCCAATTGATTTTTCAAAGGGACGCGAGCGTAAGGGCAAAGGGCACGAAGGGATTGGTGGAGGGGGGGGGTTGGAGGGAGGGAGGGGGGGGGGGGCTGGACTGTTGGGCGGGGGGGGGGGGGTAGGCGGGGTAAGCAGATGGCACTCCGTGAATCCCTGTGCCTCCAGGAATGACACTAAGAAGATCGACCAAAGAGGGGTGGCTAGGTCGGGTTTGGGGGGGGGGGGTGGTTGCTTGGCTACTCCAAACCGCACTCACTCTCACCTCTGTACATGCGATGCCGCCCCCCCTCCCCCCTCCTCCAGTTCCCCTCCTAACTCCAACCTCCCTCCCCTCCGCAACCATCATCACTCTCCCCACCCCCCCCTTTCTCTCGTCCAAACGAACGAGACTCTCGGGTATGTTAACGGGTGTCTCGGCGGACACATAATCCTCCATCTACATTCCTTTGCCCCCCAACCCTCTGCCCACGACACCTCCAAACTAACCTGTCCCTGCAGCCCCCAAGAAACTCGGGAAGACCCCTGCCAGCCTCCTACCCGCCCCCTCCCCGCCCTGGCCCACCCCCTCTGCCTCCGGTCATCCAGCCGCATCTTAGGTTTGATCACCGTCTAATGCTTAATGCACAGACAGAAGAGGTACCATGGACCGAGAGTGGGAGAAGAGGGAGAGTGGACAGGGGCGGTGTGGGGGTAGAGGAGAAGGGGGGAAGGGGTGGGGGGTGACGGATAGATCGGAGTCACACTGGACGCTGACCTCAACAGACGGGGCTGGATGGGCAGGAGGGGGAGGAGCGGATGAATGAAGGGGGAAGAGTGGGGGGGGGGTGGCGGGGGCCGCGTGGGAGACACGGAAAGAGGGGGAAAGGGGTAGGGGTGTGGGGGTTTTTGGGATCCCCAGAAACCGCTGGTCGCCGCCTCGTGATGGCTCAAACGCAACGGGCCATTTGGGAGAAAGCACCATTTGCCGCTTAAGCCGCTTAAAACTTAAGTCCATTAGCTGGCCCCGATAGCAGTGTGATTTTGTTATGGGTCGTGGGCAAATGCCCCTTTCAGGGGGATGGTCTTTGTTGGGTGGAGCCTCGGCACACTGCCCACCAGCCGGACGACGGGCGAGCATGGAGTAAGGGTCATGTGGGGGTGGCGGGAGGGAGGGTGGGGTTGGGCAAGGAAAGGTGTCTGGGTAGAGGTTGGATGGTGGGGTGGGCAAGGAACGGTGTGTGTGTAGATGGTTGGCAAGGAGTGTGGGGTGGGAGGATGGAGAACACGGAAAGGAGTGTGGGGTGAGAGGTTGGGGGCATAAAAAACAGTGTGGGGTGGGAGGGTAAGGGTATGGAAAGGTGTGCGGGTTGGCAAGTAGTGTGGGGCGAGAGGGGGTTGGGGAGTTGTATGAAGCAGATGGAGATATCAGCAAGGCGGTATACCACAGAGCATTAAGTGGCCACCGGGAACATCACGGACTCCAGATGCTGTGACTCGTGAGGAGACCAAACTTCGAACCCGTGACGGCTAGCGACGCGTTCTGCTATGCTTCGCCTCCCCGTGCGCACGAGAGATTAAAACCTTAACCCAGAACACATCACCTAAATATTCATGCGCAACTTGCGCGCAGAAAATAAGCGCAGAAATTGCATCTCCGCCGAGTGACCCATCATTACTTACAGCAGGGGCAATGAAAGCCAACGCGGGCACCAGTTTTGAGTGAAAGAGCGAAACCGAAAATTTAGCCCCCGCTCGAAAGATTTGGAGGCGGCAAGCGTGCAGCAGCAACCTGTCGTGGTCGGTGTGCAGTTGCCATTTGATACATTTGACTCGATTATTTATTGAAAGGGCGAATGTCGGAGCGCGTTCTGTACCCATCAATAATCGACAGCTGTGGGTGAAAGGCACCGGGGCCGAGATAATCTGGTCAGGATTAGCACCAATCACAGTCCCTGGCTACCGCGGGCCTGCGAGGGGGTGGTGGCGGGGGAGGGGGGTGGAGGGGGGGGGGCGGAAGCGGCAGCAGCAGCAACAGATAACAGAGGAACGTTGTTCGTTGCTGTTATATGTGCCATTCGGGGTGAGAGGATCAATTGGCAAAGGTGCGGCGATACAATCGGGGAGTGAACGCGAAGGATGGGAGGAAGAGGGTCTGTGGGTGGGTCGAGAGGGGTGATGCTGGAGGGTGGAGATGTGGGGTTCAAATCGGGGTCCGGCTTGCAGTCTCCACATGATTATCATCATCATCATCATCATCATCATCATGGCCAGAGAAGGAGAGAGATTCTCAGCGATGCACCTAGATGTTGCGATGGCTGGCTGGCTGGCTGGGCGCATAGGCCGGCTATATAGTTGGCTGGCGTGATGTGACATGAACAGCGACGCCTAGTGGTGGAAGATTCCCTCGTGGGTTGAGATGTTGATGTTTCAGATCTGAGCTGGACGGTGGCGCCCCCCGACGGTCGCTTAACACAACCCCGATGCGTACTACGAACTGCCAATTCCCGGCGTTACTCCCCGGCGACAAATATCAAAGCGAGATCAGTGGGAGATGATGGTTGGATACTCACATCAAAGGCTATGGCAGAGGTGGCCAGTGAGAGCCGTCCATAGGCGTCAGCGTGTCGCCCACTTATCTCGAACCAGTCAAGCACCCCGGCAGTTTAGCTGCCTTATCTCTACCCATCAGCCACCGGGGCGGCGCCCACTGTGGAGCGATGAGGACGGACCCCGGACCGAAACAATCCCAGGGATGGCTGCTTACACTATCTACTTCTCTATCGGTGCTCGCAAAACATCGTGTAGATTACGCTAGCATCACGATTAACCCGATGGGGCAATACCTATATATATACAACGTTATATATATATTGTGTTATATATATATGGCGTTATATATATATATAGTGTTATGTATATTTTATGTACGTTATACTGCCTTAATATTAATGCGTGTATTTGAGATTTGGTGTACAAGAGAGTGTGAGCCCGCAGTTCAAAAATAAAGAAGTTCATTGATCGATTCGTATAATTATATATAATTTGTATCCATTCATACATGTTAAATTTATATTTATCTATATCTAAACTTTATCTTTATCTTTATATTTACCTTTATCTTTATCTATGCGTATATTTATCTTCATCAATCTAAATGTATAGTTATTTCTATCTTTAACTCAATCTATATGTATATTGATCTCTACCTTTATTTATATTTATAAATATATTTCCATTTACCTTTATCTATATTTATATATATGTGTTGATCTTTAACTTTATCCATAATTATATGTATATTTACCTTTAACTTTATCTATATTTACCGGTATATGTATATTTATCAATTTATATCCTTAGTTATGTTTATATATATATATATATATATATATATATATATATATATACATTATCTCTCGCCGCACACACGGACATTATTCCCATTCGCCGGGAAGCGAGGCAGTGCAACCGGGACCGGAAGCTCGAGGCGCTGTCTCCTTGACCCCATGTCTCTCAGCGGCCAGCCGCTACTGACCACTCCCGACTCTCCCCACACCCTCAGTTCCGGTCCCCCACCCCCCGCAACCCCCCATCCGCTAACCCGCACTCCGTGCTTCCCCTTTGTGGATTCGGTTGACGACCTCCGCCATTCACCTGTGAAAGAAGTCCCGGCTACTGCACTTCCGTTACCGCAAACGCCACCAGTGAGATAATGTGGAGGAAAAGAGCGGTCTGGGGTGAGAGTGAATCCTGTAAAGCCTTCTATAGTGCAATATTTACTGCCTTTGTATAGTGCAATATTTACAGCCTGGGTATAGTGCAATATTTACAGCCCCGGTATAGAGCAATATTCACAGACTGAGTAAAGTGTAATATTTACAATCTGGGTATAGTGCAATATTTACAGCCTCGCTTTAGAGCAATATTTATAACCGGAGTATAGTGCAATATTTATAGTCTGGGTATAGTGCAATATTTACAGCCTCGGTATAGTGCAATATTTACAGCCCGGGTATAGTACAATTTTTACAGCCTGGGTATAGTGCAATATTTACAGCCCGGGTATATTTCAATATTTACAGCCTGGGTATAGTGCAATATTTACAGCCTGAGTATAGTGCAATATTAACAGCCTCGGTATAGTGCAATATTTACAACCTGGGTATAGTACAATATTTACAACCTGGGTATAGTGCAATATTTACAGCCCGGGTATATTACAATATTTACAGCCTGGGTATAGTGCAATATTTACAACCTGGGTATAGTACAATACTTACAGCCTCGGTATAGTGCAATATTTACAGCCCGGGTATATTACAAATTTACAACCTGGGTATAGTGCAATATTTACAGCCTGGGTATAGTGCAATATTTACAGCCTGGGTATAGTGCAATATTTACAGCCTGGGTATAGTGCAATATTTACAGCCCGGGTATATTACAATATTTACAGCCTGGGTATAGTGCAATATTTACAACCTGGGTATAGTACAATATTTACAACCTGTGTATAGTGCAATTTTTACAGCCCGGGTATATTACAATATTTACAGCCTGGGTATAGTGCAATATTTACAACCTGGGTATATTACAATATTTACAGCCTGGGTATAGTGCAATATTTACAACCTGGGTATAGTACAATGTTTACAACCTGGATATAGCGCAATATTTACAACCTGGGTATAGTGCAATATTTACAGCCCGGGTATATTACAATATTTACAGCCTGGGTATAGTGCAATATTTAAAGCCCGGGTATATTACAATATTTACAGCGTGGGTATAGTGCAATATTTACAACCTGGGTATAGTACAATATTTACAGCCTGGGTATAGTGCAATATTTACAGCCCGGGTATAGTACAATATTTACAGCCTGGGTATAGTGCAATATTTACAACCTGGGTATGGTGCAATATTTACAGCCCGGGTATATTACAATATTTACAGCCTGGGTATAGTGCAATATTTACAGCCCGGGTATATTACAATATTTACAGCCTGTATATAGTGCAATATTTATAGCCTGGGTATAGTTCAATATTTACAGCCTCGGTATACTGCAATATTTACAGCCTCGGTATAGAGCAAAATTTACAGCCTGGGTATAGTGCAATATTTACAGCCTCGGTATAGAGCAATATTTACAGCCTGGGTATAGTGCAATATTTACAACCTGGGTATAGAGCAACATTTACAGCCTCGGTATAGCTCAATATTTACAGCCTGGGTATAGTGCAATATTTACAGCCTCGGTATAGAGCAATATTTACAGCCTGGGTATAGAGCAATATTTACAGCCTGGATATAGTGCAATATTTACAGCCTCGGTATAGTGCAATATTTACAGCCTCGGTATAGAGCAATATTTACAGCCTGGGTATAGTGCAATATTTACAACCTGGGTATAGAGCAACATTTACAGCCTCGGTATAGTGCAATATTTACAGCCTGGGTATAGTGCAATATTACAGCTTAGATATAGTGCAACATTTACAGCTTAGACATAGTGCAACTCTTACGTCCTGTATATGTCTATATAGTTCAAGGTGTTGAGACTGGGTATAGTGCAAATTAATCGTTGTAACCTGCGCATAGTACAGCTTTTACAATCTGTCTACAGTGCGACATTTACAGCTTGGGTATAGTGCGACATTTACAGCTTGGGGGACCATGCATAGGTCACACATTTGGCTTAATGAAATAGCCACCGGGACGACGATAAAGACCTTTCATTCACTCACTAACCGTGAGCCAACGCCAAGCAATCTCCCGCAGCAATGATGTACACGAATTCCAGACGAGGGTGTTCGCGCTTTGTCAGTTCGTGCAGTTCCGTTGCAGCCTACAATAAAGTCACACCGCGTTTGTACCTTAAAGCAAATAGCATGACTAGTAGCTCCGGGTTTTCATATTCACGACATCCGTGCATTTTCCGCTACCTTGCCATGGATACAGATTTTGGAACCGAAGTTTTGAAGAATGATAACTTGCAAATCCAACGCTGTATTTGTGTTTCAATTGACATTGAATCGCATTCTGGTTACCGCAAGTAAGATTCCTTCCAAAAATAGCAAATAGATTACCCGATCTAATGAGGAAGGGCCTAACGGACCCAGCCGCTACTGTCATTCAGTCATCACAAGAAGCCTATCGGGGAAAGGTTCAGACCGAACACAATGATGTACGCTCAGATCAGCCGGTGTATGTAACATAATAACCTGTCCGGCAGTGATAACCTGTTCGGCCACCCTAATCTTAACCGTAACCCTAACCCTGGCCCTAACCTGATCCTAGCCTAACCCCAAACCTTATAAACATGCGCTATTCACATAGTAACCCCTGTCAGCCGGACACTTTATCACGGCGGACAGGTTACCATGCTACACCGGTAGATTGTTTGACCTTGTAAAAGAGAATTTGGTTTGCAGATGGCAACAGGTTTTCTCGGAAAATGTGGCTCTCCCCTTGGGCGCTAATTTGTACAGAAAAATTAGCCATTCTAATCTACGAGTTTTTAATATTAATCGGACAATTAACCCATGCGCCTGTACTTTTGCTAACATTGCGTTGCTACAGTAACTTTACGTGTTATTGGGCGTTTTATTTTTGTCCTCTTTACGGTATTACTGAGTCCCTTTTTCATGGCTTGTCGGATTGCCTGGGTTTAGCCCACGCCGCTTTTCTTATAGTGTTAAAGGGTTCTATTCTTGATCTCCGCGTGGCTTAGCCAGTCTAATGGTTGTGGGTACGCGGAACTAATTTTTCAATTTTGTCCTTTACGAGATCGCATGTTTGCGGCTCTGCTCAATTGCGAGGTTATTTTGCCCAGGTCCCCATTTTTTTTAGACTTGCTACATAGAGTCTAAGGGTTGTGCTTTGCCGCCCTTGAAACAAATTGGAGGCTGGGGACTGCGCACGACCCGAACTAGACGTGCTCCGTTATACCGCCGCGGATAAAATAAAATGCAAAAAATACCGCCATTGAAATGGAGTGTTTTGTTTTTCGAAGAATCTCCCCGTAGAGGTCGCACGTCCGCCACGTCGTGCCGCAAACAAACAGGTACAAATCGTCTCTCCACCTCAGTGTTATTTAATTAATTATGTAAAAATTATAACTTAATCAATCTCAGTTTTTTAAGCGGTTACCCGACAGCACGAGTAATTCATTAAACGGGCAAATTAATGGCATTTACATTTATTTATATAACGTTTGATTTGGAAACGGGAGTTTAATATGGACGATATGAATACTCGACAATTAGCGCATAGCACGCATCAAGTAGTATTACTAACACTGCAATTTGGAAACAGTTCACGGATGAGTGCTGAGTATTACGCGTTGTTTACAAATAGATAAAAGCACAACAAATCAATGCTGACATTTTTAAATGGTGATTTCATCTACTACTTGCATATTGGATGTAACGTCTGTGTACAATGCAATATATCTTGCGGATTACGTCATTTCATTGCGAGAGGTGCCTACAGAATCCACTTGGTATATGTAGTATTAATAGTCATCCTCAAATAAACTAAAACAGATTTCTATTAGGCTGAAACCAGTTGTGACAATACGCAATAAATATAAGTCAGTGGTCGATTTATTTGATGTGGACTGGTATATTTGATGTATAACGCCGCCCGAAAGAAAGGTTGGTTTGTTGTATATTCAGGACGCTTTGACCCCTTTTGGTCATAGCGCGTTAATGGGAGAAGGAAGGGAGAGTGAACCCATGTCCCCGGGGGTAACTCTACTCTTTGCAAAAGAGGACATGGTATCTTTAACCTGCGACCACACAGATATGGTCACAGCGGGCGCGAACCACTGATCCACGTGCCGTTAGGCTCTTAGGCGGCCAGAGCACCCAAGGGAACGCTCAAACCCAATGAGCTATTGCGACGCCCCCACCCTCTCGAAATGAACGAACTCCTACTTGAAATCGATGTAACTATAATCCTTACCCTCAATGCATGTCATTTTCTGTCAAACGTGTATACCCTTGTACCGTTTGCATGCATGAAAAAAAGGACCTAACCGAATGCAGCTTTAATTATCTCTTATGATGAACTACGTTATCAATTCGGATCTTGTCTGTTCGTTTATTATGACGAAAATTCGTCATATGTCAGTTGGTCGTGTTTGTTTGTTCGTTTGTATTTCTGTTTCACTGAAAAACGGGAAGTCTTCTTGTGGCCTAACGGCTGCATACATCGGTTCGCAGTCTTCAGTATCTAATGACTCGGCTATAGGGCTACACCATATTCGTCACCCAGGTTAAAAGGTCAAAGGTCAAGGTCACAGCAATTTTTTGAAAAAATAACTAAAACACTTATATCTCCGTTAATATTGACGATACAGAAAAGTAATATGACTATGGAACCATGTGGACAGATTATGACTCAGCTTAGTATTATCCATCCACAGCTGCAAGCATTGAGTGATGGCTTGAATGGGACGCCTGTGGGAGAATGTCAGAACTCTGGTCAGTTTCAAGATGTGCTAGCATTCAAGGCGCAATTTTCGGGTATTGTTCACTTTTTGATGCGTATACTCATTTTCGAGTAAAATGAGGTAATAAGTTTTGCGGAAAACGCACTAAATGACATCTGTCAGTTTTCTCGCTTTTGGGCACATTTGCCATCAAGTTATCGCTATCATGTTCTAATATACCATAGAAATATGAATTGAGATGCGTTGTGTCGAATCTTAGAGTTTTCTGATGCGTCACGTGACGTCACGATGACGTCACTTTTGGTACTTAAAAAACATCGTCAAAAATCAGAAAAAAATCGTAAAAATGAGAAAGTAGCATCATATTGTAGGAAACGTAGTTCCTCGTATAGCTGCAAGCTAAAAACAATACGTTCCTATCTTACTTCCGGTTCCAGGGCCGACGGCATTTCTCTATGGGACTTCCCATGTTAAAGCGCTGTATCTTCAGGCTGGGAAAACTGTTTTGTCGTGTATTTCACAAGTGCCTCCATCAAGGCACATTGGGATTTTTTCCTTAGTTAAACATAATATATAGTAGCCTAAGTGCTTACCGCATGCGATTGGATCAAATAGTGACGTCACACGATTTTTTTGAAATTTGGCCAATGGTGAAAGATACGGCTTTTTGGTGTTAGCAGAGGCTCCCACAGGCGTCCCATTCAAGCCATCACTCAATGCTTGCAGCTGTGGATGGATAATACTAAGCTGAGTCATAATCTGTCCACATGGTTCCATAGTCATATTACTTTTCGGTATATAGTCAAAATCGTTTAACACGGGATCCTATGGGGAAAAATGAACTTGAGTGAATATGACCTACTTCCGCTCAAGCTACTTCAGTCTCCTTCACCACACAGTGAGGTAATATCACTTTAAAGCAAGTTATAAGAAAAACACGGCGATCTCTGTATTACTTTTTGTTTCCATGGCAACGAAGCCACTGGCCTAATGATAAACATACAGATTCTTGCCATTGAAAGAAAAATCGTCAAAAATCAGATAAAAATGCTAAAATTGCAATCTAGTTGCAAACTAGTTGCTAATAAGCATCTACAGATCACTTAATGCTTCAATCACGCGAATGTTGCTCAGTTATGGCGCTAGAGCGCTTCAAAATGGGGGAGGACACCTTTGCGGGGCCACCAATGATGAGTGAATGGGGATTGTGTCCATCTTGAAAACAACGTCAAAATTAAGAAAAACATGCCAGAGCTGTGATCTTAACGCCAAAAGGTAAGGACTATTGATCGGCAGAGAACTAGTAAAGAAACAAATGAGTCGCTATATCACTTCGCCTGCAGTGTTCTTTGTTCTTGACCTAGGTCTCCGTGTCTCCGCAATGATGAACTAATGCAACTTTTGGCCATTTCGTCAAGCCATAGCTGAAGGACTATTCTTTCTATCGCCTAGCTCTTTAATTGAACTAGTTGTGGCAGTAAACCTTGGCGCATTGCCACTTGGACGTTGTCGTGCCAGACGTCATAACGTCACTATGACGTCATGATGTCACACTTCTTACGTAAGCTATTACTCAGCTATTATAAGGTATGGCGACCTTCGGGTCGCTTGACGTTGCAGGTCGTGTTCAGGGATAGTTTGTGCCGTGTGTAACTCTTTTGGCGCAGGGGATAAGTATGCGTCAAAAATGACGTCATACCTAACGTGCTCCTACGAAATGTTTGGTTTGCTTTATTTTCAGCCACTTTGATGTTCAGGTAATTTGGCAATAGCTACCATCACCCATAAGTTCATGAGTTCACCCATGATTTCGTAAGTAGATATATTTAACAAAATAGAAGCCCTCGTGAATATTGTCATTATCGTCAAATGAAGTTCGTGAAGTCACGAAGACATAATAAATAATAGGTAGGAAAGTACCGTTAATATTGCTTCAAGGGAAGCGCTTTTGGCTTCAAACTGGATGTCCATTTAAGCTACGCCTACTGTGCCCCACTGCCTGTCGAAGGCAGAATTTAGCCCAAATTGCCCCATATAAGGCCCTTTAGCTGACATTGGCCCTGACGACTCGTAACGTCGCCATTAATACAGCTTCCAAATGTTCTTATGGATTTTCGTCCTCGACCTATGGTCGAATATCTCTTGTTCTTGATGTCAATCTATAACTGATGGGGTATGAGGATTGAAGACGTATTATTTTCCAGTTGCTATATAAAATGATGCCATAGAGCATTATAGGCCGGAAATGAAAGAGAGGTCGAACAAATTCTACAATCGTACATCATTCATTCGCGAGATGGCGCTCCTCTACTTCACGGTTTGAGGCCGCTGATTCAGGGGTATCTTGCTAAATTATCAACTCGTTTCATCTTTCTGCCGAATTGATGTCTTTTTTTAATAATACGGGAGCAATATTTGCCTCGTGTAGGGCTTACAGCCTAATCTCTGAGTGAGGACGAACAGTAGCAAGTAAGAGAAACTCTTCCTTCAGATCAGATCAATTAATTGATACGGTTTCCGCGGTGTACTCGCCACAGGACTTTCTGATGGGGCTATGGAATGCAGAAACTGCTATAGGCAACCACATTTGTTCAGTCTATTAATATGCCTATGTCTACTGCTTTTCATTTCCATATTCCTTGATGAACAATATCACATTTCTAAACGATGTATATGGGATAAGACAATATTTATTACTTCACCTAGCGATCTTTGACATTAATTAAATGCACCATGAGTAACAGTGCGGCATAGACAGCGCAGGGTGATATTCTGCCTACCAGCCTTGCCTGCCTGGACGGTACATACATTTATGCACTCTAATTACTCCGAGGACAATCCTTTTGATAAATGAGAAGCTTTAAACTTGATGATGTAACGTCTTTACCGCGCAATGGATAATCTTAACTAGTAATCCCCATGGCCCAATACTGTTACTATATTACTGCTCAAGTTTGGATGTCTCTTGCTGCTTTGCCTCCCTGTTGAGACACATTGTTATGATGGCCGAGCCGTCGATAATTCCCCATCGCCTCAGAATCTCTTAGATAGGTAAGGTCATGTACATGAATAGTATCAACTTGATGCAGGGATATAATTTCCATATTCTTCTCAGAATGGAGCTACCCCGGGGATATGGTTCCGCTGGCCTTATGTTGACCATTCTCATCACAGGAGATGAACTTACATGCTAACTTATCCTCTGCAAACTTGCCGCCCATCTGTACCAGGACGCCCCCGCCCCCCCCCCCCCCCCAACCACGCCCCTCCCGCCACCTCCCAACTGTATCCAGGTATAGCCACCGTGGATGTTAGGACGAGAGCCTGAAGCTCACAATCCGCCTGCGATACACTCCGCTAGAGGCGGCACTGTTGCATATCTGCTGTCGGCCGCTGCCTCGGCAAACATTCGCACTCTCGCCCGCCAGGGTGCAGCGCTGTCCAATCGATGGGACGAATGCCCTGCGGGGTTGCACACACGACCGGTGGGACCCAGCTTGCGCCCTGTAACATCCGTCACATCGGGTGAACGCTCGGCCAAGTCTTTTCCGCTTTAATGCAGTTTTGACTGAACTATTAAACTGGGCCATTAATTACGCAATGGTCGTTATTTGTATGTTTTATTCAAGTAAGACGATTTATTTGACATACATTGACAGTTTTTGTTTCAAAAATCGTGAACGTTGCCCCCCAGGCCGACAGCAGCGGTCTGAGTGCAGGAGCGGAACGCCACCTAGCGAACGAAAGCTTGCCTGCTGCACTCCACCTTGTTATGTTGAGTGCACAGCTTGAATCCGTCGGCGTAGTATGAATCTATGATCAATGACGTATTTGTGACCTTTGATGCAAACTTTTTTTAATAGTAAATCCTTATTAACCTTTCGGGCCAGTGTTTTTGTGGCTACTCGTTGGTTTTTAGCATTGTTTATTGCGCATACATTATATAAACGACAAAATGCTGCAGGTTGTGCACCAAGCCAATGGTAATTGGTGTCCTAGGCCCATTTTGTTTACAGTAAGTACAAGGGGATAGGACGGGGGGGGGCGGGTTCCATCTCTCGTCTTCTCCGTGTCAAGTTTGGTGGCATAAATGCAAGCATATCGAACACTTGTGTGACATAAGTGATTGACCTAAGGCTTATGATTACATTTCATAATCATCAATTGAAATATCGTTGCAATGGCATGTAACCGCGATTACTGTGGTTGGCCTACCGTTTTTGTAATTTTCATCGTAATTCGCGACACAGACGCAAAATATAAAACAGCACAACTATGCTATCAGTGTCATATACAACATCGAAAAGTAAACTATATTTGGAGTGACAAAATTGCTGGCGTGCTTCAACTATATGTTCTGCTCGGTGTAGAATTCTATGTATCGATGCGTCAGTCTTCATGGGGAAGCCTATGTTGTATGGCACTTAATGGCAGACTGCAATAATCTCCAGATGTGTTCTTATATGCAATTAATAATAAGGTTGCGGGTTAGTTATGCATTTGAAAAGATAACATCACTGACAAACCACATACTGCCTAATGGAAACAATCCTAAAATTGACATTAGCGAGCGGTCTAAATCACCATTATGATAATATAATTATCACAATTGACCACGACTGATATAATCCACGTGTCTTTTTCATTACTTTTATCCATCAGGGGTGGGAGCCCCCTGGCTGTTCTGTAGATCTGTAGGCTGAGCTGTCAATTGCACATGGAACCAGTCTCGTCTAACTTCATGTTATTAACCCGTTGGGGGGGGGGGGGGGGTCTTGTTCTAGATTAGACTTTATAAGCAAAGATATGCATTCCATTAATTGTTCTCCACCAAGATTACGTT
Source organism: Arenicola marina (assembly GCA_964019135.1). NCBI lineage: Eukaryota > Metazoa > Annelida > Polychaeta > Arenicolidae > Arenicola > Arenicola marina. The sequence goes on from OZ025251.1 coordinate 1,805,510, forward strand.
GGTTGACATTGGCCGGAGTGTCACAATAATGACTGAATGCACAGCTAATACACATGGGATCCACACATACACATTTGATTGCGGGGTACAGACTGGTTTCTTCCTGGCATGGATGAGCCGAACAAAACATATACATAAAAACAAATGGATGACTTTCATATTAATAATTGTTTGGAACAATAGGTTTAATGAATTTTCATAACCAGGCAATGTTTTAGCATTTCTGTGGACTATCGAGAATAATTTTGTTTACCATAAATTCATGAAGACACAGTTTCAATACAAATATGATAATTACTGGTTTTGGCGCTGCTTGCAGGGCATGAAAGACACGGAAAGTTGCCTATTTTACTCACTTACTGACCTCATGGGGAAATGGGCCCAATGCAGACATGCGAGCCCACAAATGGTTCATTATATTAAATGGCTGTCGCGGCACCTACGTGACTGAGGTGTGTTGAAACAATGGAACAATGACAAAGATATGCTAATGCGGTATAATTGATATCGTGTGTAAAATGTGTCAATTGAATAAGTGGATTGCATTGTTAATAAAGTGCAGAAGGTTAAACTCTGGAATTAAATTGATGCTTCACTTTAAGTGCGACTGACGCACTCAAAATAATAATAAGATTTGTCTTAATAATAAGATTTGCCATTTGAACCATAAACATGAAGATTTCTAATAATTAAGGATTGCTTGCATCAACAATATATATTTATATATGCTTATTTACAATAATACTCTGCTCAACAGAAGAGGATTGATATGTCTGACGTGATCGCTGCTTACATCGTCTAACAACCCTTCTCCAAAGGTGTTTACATCAACAATCATTGACGCTCTTCCATGCATATACATTACAAGGGTCACGTGAACAATATCCCATTACGGGCCGATTAGTTGTCTTTATTAGCCAATGTCACGCGATTTGAAACATTCAGCGTCGGCATGAAATAACAACTCTTGGTTGGGAAGAAACGGAATTGAGGAAGAGTTATTGTAGTGAATCACGTCAAACTACCAGCATGTATAGTCAGCTCTGGCTTTTAACGGTGTTTTCGACAGAGAGAACGGTTTGTGGCGGTGAAAGAAGGCATTCGTCGCTGTAATGTATGGTGGGTTTGAGGGGTGGAGGAGGTGGTGGGGGGGGGGGGGGGGGGAGCAGCCTGCTGTCCACCAAGGAGCCTCAAGGGAACCTAACATTTTATGTTTAGGTTTTTCCTTCGAGCGTGGTGCCCGCGCAGGGGTATTTTAGGCGCGATGAGCAAGCGAACGTAGGCGGGGCGGAAATGGACGGGTAGCGGGAGAGACAGATTTGTAGCCTACCCGCCCCGCCTCACCCTGCCAGCACCCACGCACCCACTTTCTTTGGGAAGCCAAAACCAATCATTTGGACCAATCTCGGTCATCCGTTTTTGGAACGCGCCCACCCCAATGCGGTCACATTTGCATTCTTCTTCATTGGCAAGGGTAAATTAGGAGGCCAAGGGGGCATTTGCGGGTGTGGGTGTGTAATGGTGGGAGGGGGATTAAAGGGAGAACAGAGAGAAAAGGGAGATAATGTGCGTTTTGCATGTGCAATTATATGAGCTAACTGGACATTAACTTTAGATGAGAGAGAAAAATAAAAGTATGATGATAAAGGCAGAGTGAATGTTTAACAACTTCACATCGGATACAGTCACGAGGGGCTAAAAAGGACGAGTATAGCGGTAGAAAGCCCTGGAAAGGACATGTTTAACATGAGCTAAATCTACATCGGCTTTCTCCCGTTTCGCAGCTTTTATTATTCCCCACTTCACTCGATTTTAGCTTTGTGCCAGCTCTGTAAAAAGGCCTGGGTACTAAAGGCCCGGCAAACACACCACGGGCCCTAAGCTAGGTCGCTGGAGAACCATTAATAGATCACTCTCCATTGTGTATTAATCCCTTTTGGCAGGAAAGCCCCATGATAGGTTTAGACCGCCACAGACGCTCGTTGGACGCTCCACCCCGACGAAATTGACATCAAAGTGCTGATTTATGTGAAATGTAGTAATTTTCCCAGCGGCGTCAATAAGGTACGGGCCCTCTAGGGGGTTAAGAGGTTGGAACGGAAAAAGAGGCAGAGGAGTAAGGTGGGGGAGGGAGGGAGGTGCGCTGGGAAGTAGGGGTGAAACCGGGGGTGGGAAGTGGAGGTTATTGAGGACAGATCATTGATGGGTAGGGTAATGCAAGAGGGAGACATAGGGAAAGAAACGGAGGAAAATAAGGGACAAGGCACGGCGAGGGGTGTAGAGAGAGCAGATCGAAAAAAATACTGAAGGGGAAAACGACTTAATAGCAAAATAGCAGAGGGTTAAGACGAGAGAAAGGTGGAAAGTGAGTGGCAAGAAGTGATATTGTCCAAAGAAATGATGAAAGGATCTAAGTCATACTAATCGCGATGGAAAAACAGAAGCAGAGGACGACTATAAAAGACAAAGGGCAAAGAGAGACAGCGGCTGAAGTAACGAACCTAAGGACTGAGGGAAGAGACACGGCGACTGTGGACGGAGACTGAGAAAGGGATACAGGGACTGAGGATAGGGACACTGAGAATGCATGCAGGAACAGAGAGACGGAGGCCAGGGACAGAGATTCTGAGGAAAGGGACGCAAGGACTGACGGTGAGGACACAGCCTGATGGAAGGGAATGAAGACGGGCATGGAGTATGAGTGAAAGGGGGACTGAGAGAGTCCGAGAACAGAGAGACAGAGAGACAGACGCTAACAGGATGTAAGGAGAGATCGAGCCCCGAAAAAAATCCTTCTTCGTTTTCTATGGAGACAAGCGCCCCCTGTGGCGAAATGAACGTTCTTGAGTGGCACATTTGATGAAGCTTAACACCAGTGCCGTTAGTGGCCGTCGCACTTGCTCAGATCACACGTGCAGTGGGTGATTAATATGTCAGTTAACCACACATTATACGTGGTTAGCTGTGACCGTCCACTTTCAGGTTGTCACTGCGGATTTATGCCGGCAACGCGTCTTCCTGAACCTGGCAACACTATATTAGGTGGGTCTTTGTTATATATCCTTAAAATAGGGAGTAGATTTTTGTTGCGATACGCCCCCCCCCCTCACCTCACCATGGCGACAACAAATATTGAATAGGTGCAAATATGTAAAACACTATTTTATTGAAACATTGTTCCTTCATTCAGACCTCAGAAGAAATAACAATGCGTGTCGATAAGAAAACACGTCATTGTAAACACTAAACCAAGCGTGACTCGCATGTAACTGGCATAATACTACGTTGCAATTATGTCCACACATTTACTAGCGTTATGACAAAAAAAACACTAAATAACATTAACACGTCATTAGATTATAATTCGTCAAGTATGGGTTGATTTTTGTCGTTAATTGTCATTAAACCAGGGTGCATTTTCATAGGCAACTGCCAATTATATTACTCGTACATTGGCGATTTCTTAATTTCGGCTAATCGTTAGCATGTTTGTCAGTCCGGAGGGAAATATGTGTCGTGAATTTGTTCGCTTATTATACCAATAGAATCCAAATAGGAAGGCAAACTTATTTCATCTATATATATATATTTGTATTGTATATATATTCAGTGAACACCTATCCGTAGTGGATAACACGAAAATATTGAACTTGTGCAGTGCAGATCGACTTATGTTGATAGTCATGTAACTTGATCACAATATGTTTTTCAATCACATTTCACAATCGGTTGCCAAAATGGCATTGACAGGCCCGCCTCTAATACATCATATCGAACTTTGACATTTTGTCATAATATACCACAGCCTATTGTGGAGAAATGTTGAGAACACATTAGACGAAAATGGTTTTACTACGCTTGCGAAGTAGAATAGAATATATTGTTCAAATTAAAGTGAAATGTGTTGGTTGCCAGATTATTCATTTTGATGCTCAAAATCTTCTTGGCATTTGATTTGATAGCATATTATCTTTTACAAGGATGAGGACATGCCCGTCACTTGGAATATACCATATGGGGCCATTACATTTCTTGTGTGGCGTATGATACTGATATATATCAGCTACCAAAGGTGGGAAACAACACCTTGGAACATAGGGCTCTCGTGGCATTAGTGGCATATGATTATCATCGTCAGCGAGACAGCTAGGAACAGTTACTCAGTATTTGCAACTCGCTATGGGCTCAACATGTCATATTTATTATGAAGGACCCCGGACGTCTCTATGTTTCCACTGAATATCCTTAGGGCTTATAATTCTGTTAGAAACCGAGTCTCTGGCGTAAAGAAAGACAACACTGAGAGACAGCCTGGGTAATACCCGGCAGGCCGGAGGGGTCTGCCAAGCTTGACAGGCTCATCAGCTATCAAAAGGATTGTCCATTACCTTGCTGGGCAGGGTCAGAGCCGCCACAACTATAGCCCTCCAGCCTCTGTAGCCGCCAGCTTCCCACGCCAGTCTCACGTTATCCGGTCCCCTCCCCACCCTCCCCACACACACACCTCGCTCACCCCACAGAGTCCCGCGGTCGGTAACGTTAGGGGAACCAGCAGCGTTGAGCTTTTCTGGTAGTCGCCATGCAACGCATTTGCACTCGTGGGTTTCAGCGTAGTATGTGTGTGTTTGAGGGGCTGTGACCTGCTTTCATCGAAGGTGTAATATGGATGCATGGATCGGTGCTTTAGGCCACGTTCTGCTATATATTGTCAATAAACCCTCGGTAAACCGGGCCCAAGAACCCGGTACAACAGTAGCTGGTTGAAGGTGTAAAGCACCCGTCTCGGCCTTCCAAGCGGAAGGGGTAAGGGGACTTCCCATTCTCCCAGTACCTCTCGGCTGGAGCAAAACCTAAATAATAACTATTTATGCTGTGAATAATGCGGATGGATCAAAGCATTAAATATTCCATCTGGTTGAAGTGTTTTCATAACTGTCACGGCTCGAAGCCATACATGAATAAAATTGATATACAACATTACGAGATTACGTTTCCCTCTTGGCCAAGCTAACTTTTATGTTGACAAAAGTCAAAGGTTCCTCGTTTACAGCGCTACGTACGGCAAACTAGCGTTAGAGAGCGTCCAGAAGGAGGCGAAAATAACACTTCCGTAGAATGTTCATCATGAGCATTCTAAGATATAATGCTCGCCGAACACACCATAATAGAGAGTTCGAGCAACACGTAAGTCAGCGAGTAACTTGTGCGTGTAATTTCAGACTACACGTGACAGACTCTTTTTTTTTTTTTTTTTTTTTTTTTTTTTTTTTTTTTTTTTTTTATATATTTTTATTGGCTCCAGTGGTATACAAGAAAAAGCGAGAACATCAGGGAAGGCTTGGCATGGTTCATAGGATACATAATTGTCTATTACATAATATCGTGCAAGGGCTGCACTAATAGCGTTTTGTCTAGTTTACTGATTTACATATGGGTCAACACAAAGCGCCGAGACGGTTTGCAAATTCCCCTAATCGATCATTGTTTCTTGCTATTCGATACTCTAAGTCAACGTATACTCTTAATCGTGCTAAAAATGTCTTCAAATCCGGGAATCTTGAATTACATTTGCAAGAATATAGATAATGTTTTCCCAACATCAGGACAAAATCAATGGTTATATCTTTAGCACCAAATAGGATATATTTCACATTGTACTCTATCAAAATTCCCAATCTATTTCCAAGCCAAAGGTACACAGACTGCCAAAATGTCTTTACAGGTTCGCATTCAACAAAACCATGCATCAAAGTGTCAATTTCTTCATTACAAAAACAACATAAATCACACTCCCTTAGACCCCATTTGTATAGCCTTTCATTCGTTGATAAGATACGATGGAGAAACCGGTATTGGAATTCTTGCAATTTCACACACTGTGTTGTTTTAAGTAACTTTTGAAAAGAAGCTACATATTCGGTCTCTGATATATCTATATCAGCTCTCCATGCTTGGAATGGGGTCGTCGGTACTGTGGCAATTTTACTAATGAGACTCTTATATACAAGTTTACTAACATGTGTTGCTTCTATATATTTCTGAAATCTCGTGCAGGTCTTAATGTCTGTACCAAATGCCAGCCAAGGTTTCCACTTCTCTGTAATGCTGTGTATAATACCATAATAATGTAACACATTGATATTACTTCCATACTTTTGGCAAATATGTGGATACGACAGGAAAGAGCCTTGTTCATCACAAAGATCTTTGACAAAAAGTATCTCCAATTTCACCCAACTATCATAACAAATAACCTTATTATTAACTTTTATGTGGGAATTATACCATAAGACCTCTTCTGGTACATCTACTATATCGTCTAGTGTGCAAAAATGAAATTCACACCAAGTTTCAATAATTTCTCGAGTGAAGGCGCTAGTTATATTTGTATAAAAAGGGATAGTTTTTAGGTCTTTAGCGTCCAAATTACATCTCCAGAACAGTTCGCCTATAATGCCAAAGTAACTGTGAACAAATATCCCACACGATTCATTACTGACAATACGTTGTACCCATGCAATCTTAAGTGATTTGCTTTTAATTGTAAGATTTGGGATATATATACCTCCAGTTTGCTTATTGTTATACAATACAGTTCGTTTGATCTTTTCCGGTTTTCCACTCCATATAAATTTGAATATTTCGTTTTGAATAGTTTTTAACATCATACCGTCTGGCGTTGGCAATATCGACATCAAATAAACCAATTGGGATATCGCGTACGTCTTAACGATGACGGCCTTACCAAACAATGTAAGGTATCTTTGTCTCCACATATTGAGGAGCCCAGTGAGCTTTTTGAGAACTCCATTATAGTTTTCTCGTAACATTGTTGCTTTATCTGTATATATTTGAACCCCGAGTGATTTTACTGGGCCCTTCGTCCAAACAATGCCAGATTCCGGTATTAAAACTTCAAAATGACTTCTGACTTTTCCAATAGGCAATATAATAGTTTTTTCATAATTAACTTTCAGTCCGGACACTTTGTAGAAATAATCGAATAGATCAAGGACATGTTTTAGCACATCTACAGAATATATTAGCATTAATCCCAAGTCATCTGCGTATAAAACTATCTTAAATTCTCTATTTTGGTATATAATCCCTTTGACTTTTGGATCCTGACGGATGTTATTTGCGAAGACCTCGACTGCGATAATAAAGAGATAAGGGGACAATGGGCATCCCTGACGTAAACCTCTTGAAATGGCAAAGGAATTGGTTGTCCAACCATTGTTAATCACGCTGCTACGTATCTCATTATAAAGTATTGTGATCCAACGTTTAATTGAATTTCCAAAGTTAAAGTATTCAAGACTTTTTTGAGTGTAATCCCAATCTAGTTTATCGAACGCTTTTTCAAAGTCGACAGATAAGTAAATAGCTTCTATGTCGTATTCCTCTGCTGCATCCATTAAATTAAGTAATTTAAATATATTTTCACCAATATATCTTCCTTTCATAAAACCCGTTTGGTCTTTGTTAATCAGCGCTGGTAATTTTGCTTTAATTCGATTTGCTATGCACTTTGCCATAAGTTTATAGTCGGCGTTTAACAAGCTGATCGGGCGCCAATGTTTCAAATAAGCACTATCTTTACCTTCTTTTGGTACCAGTGTTATGATTCCTTGTCTCTGAGTAATAGATAATTTGCCTTCTTGGTAGCTTTGGTTAACCGAATTTAGCACGAAGGGCTTAATGTCCCCCCAAAAGAATTTATAAAAGTCAGAGGGCAAGCCGTCTGGGCCAGGAGATTTGTTATTTTGGCACGTGCGCAACGCTTCTGTGAGCTCATTTCCTTCTATATCTCCTTCGATATCGTCTCTCTCGTTGTCTGTTAATGAAGGATGGGTATTTTCAAAGAAGGCTGGCTCAATGTTTTGGTTTACGTTTCCACTATACAGGTTCGTATAAAGAGCCTCTAGTTCGTTAAGAATGTATTCTTTACCTTGTCTTTCAGACCCATCGGCTTTTATCAATCTGCTTATGACTTTTTTATTATAATTCCTCTTTTCTAAATTCAGGAAAAATTTGGTAGGTTTTTCCCCTTCTTCATACCAGGTAGCTTTACTTCGTATGATAGCTCCCTTTGTCCTAGCTGCCAGTATACTATCCATTTCTTCTTTCACCAATTTGATATCATCTGATACCCCCTCCTCTCCGTCGATTAGTCTTTGCTCTAACCTCTTTAGTCTTCTTTCTAATACTGTCAATATATTTGATTCAGATTTCTTTTTCCTTATTGAATACTGTATAGTAGCCACCTTTAAATTATTTTTCATAGTATCCCATAATAGCATATCATTAATCGGCCCCTCAGTATCCACCGTCTCTAATATCGTGTTTTTCACGATTTGAATATAACTAGGGTCTGTTAGAAGAGAACAGTTAAATTTCCAAAGACCTTTTCCTTTCTGGCAAACGCTAATAGACATCGTAACTATCACCGCACAATGGTCGGATAAAAATTTAGGTAGTATAGAGGACTGCTCTGTTAAATTAACTAAATTCGTTGATATAAGGAAAAAGTCTAAACGAGAAAATATTAGCTCCGGGTATCTGGTGAAATATGTGAATTCTCGTCTGTCTGCGTGCTGTACTCTCCATATATCGACCATATCATATTCCTGCATATATGTTTTAATTGCGATTCTTGAATGAATATTCATATGGTCTTTTTTGCCACCTTTTTTGTCTAAATCTCTGTCCAGAATACAGTTAAAATCACCCCCAATAATTTGATTTACCGAGGTTGATTCTTCTCCTAATATATTAAACAGATTTAAATAGAAATCAGGGTTATCTTCATTTGGACCATAAATATTTACTAAATTTAATCTCATGTCTCTCAACATCAGGTCTAATATTAGATATCGTCCGTTTTCGTCTCTAGTACAAGAATACAATTCAAAAACATGTGTCTTGTTTATTAATATGGCTACTCCCCGGGAATTGCTTGCGCCGTGCGAAAAGTAGATTTCACCTCCCCATTCTCTTTTCCATTTGTGCTCGCATTGTGCTGTGCTATGAGTTTCTTGCAGGAAAACTATCTCTACCTTTTTTTCCTTTTTCAACCAATGCCATAGTTTTTGTCTCTTGACTTCTTTTTGCAGCCCTTTAACATTTAAAGAGAGTAATTTAACTCTATCCAGCATTATCTTTAAAACAGAATGTAGCAATCTCTAACAGTAAACCATGACTGCCTTCACCTTCCGAATAACTCGCATGCCTCATATAGCTGGTAGTGAGCCTATACCACTTTTCCACAATCAAATTGGGTAGTTCAACTAAGGCTTGTATGTTGTAAGGCGACATGACAAGCCCGCTATTCAAGGTTCACAACCCCGTGGGCGATTATTGTTGAACTGCCAAGGTCGATCGTTGAGCTGGTCACTAATTGCTTTTCTAGTAGCGGCTGAAGTGGGGTGAGCATTTGTGTGCATTCGTTGCTCTTAACACACCCCTACGTTAACTCTATGAGTCCTACTGAGAATCGCTCAAGGAAATAACGACTACCTTAAAAATCGTCAATTTCACTCTTCCAACAACTGTCATTGCGGCCTTATTTGGCCACATGGGTTGATCAAGCATACAGTTGTTTATGTTTCTTAGGCCAAGAAAAAGACTAGTTACTTTCTAGAATCTAGCATAAATGTTTACATATTTCAATAATACATACCGCGTACGTCAAAAGTCGAACACGATGACAGACTCTTGGTGAGTTCTCACAGCTCATTAACAAACGGTGCAAACGAGACACCACACTGACGTCCTTATAGCAAAACAATCAAGATATTTCACATTAATTGAGAAAACTTATGAAACTTTATAACGTCACATTCACCATAATCTATAGCATTTCACCAGTTCTATCGTCAAGTTCCCATCGTGTGTGCTGATCCGATAAATCTAAGCGTTCTGCGGCCATATTATAAGCTTCCATTTTCGATTTGCATTTTAAAATCCAGATACTGATCAATCGGAATAGTAAATCAGGCAGTTAGTTAACGCTTTTGATCTTTTTACCGCTTGAGGGCGCCAGTGCTTGCTGTATCATCGTCAGATCTCTGCTAATTGAAGTAGGCCGAGGGACTGGGTGGGTTGCTATGTAATGCGATTTTTTATATCATGCTTGCTTATTATTATGGCTCAAAACCCCCAAAAACATAAATTAATGATGAAAACTTACCGTTGTCGGCTTTTATCTGCATTCGATGAACAAGATGATCTTTCGGACATAACCCAAGCCCCCACGACGATCAGCACCAATCTGCTACAGAGAGATCCCTAATGAGTCTACCAAACACCTATGCTATGTCCAGGTATAACGCCATCATGACATAGCTTTATGTCTCCCTTTAGTCATGTCGTCCGTGTTACTTCAGTGTTACTGGCACACGCCAAGAGCAATCGACACGAGACTCAATAATTAAATAGTTTCTGTGCACTAACTGTTTATCTTAGCGTGACGTCATCAATGAGCTTCTACATACCACTAATTGCGGGTAACCTTGCCGACGATAATCGTGTGGGTGGCGCCAATGAGTAAGTTGTGACGTCATTGTCGCGCTGTTGGATAACTTATGTCGTTTGACGTCATCGAGCAAATTGTAATTAAGGAAATTACGCCGTTTACTGTCATTGAAATGCTCATGAAACCCTCGTCCCTTGTCCTAGCTTAACCTGAAGCAAATGTACTTTTTGATGGGGAGAAAATTGGGTTAACAGACGCGGTGGGTAATCAGACAACATGGAGCGCGAGAAGTCACGCGCCACGAGAAGTCACGTCTCTCGAAAAGATTCACATGCCACAGGAAGTCACGTGACCTAGGGCGCACGACGGGGTGGATAGCGGGGGAGGGGGAGGGGGGGGGGTGGAGGCCAGGGGGATTGGCTCAGGGGCGCTGTGTTCAGAGATGCGGGTGTAGGGACTGCGGGAAGGTAGGGATAGGACGGGATGGGGTCACTTTGAACTGGGCAAAGGACTCTCGTCTCCTGTCTCCCTATTGTGTCTCCTCTAGGCGTTAATGCCTTCACTATTGTTACAATGGACACGTTAGATAGGTGAACACGCCAACGAGGGCGTCATCTAGTGTGCCCGAATAACAGAATAGTCTTGGTCGCCAGTTTGCTCACACTAAATTGTCAATCCCTATCCCCGACAGCTGACAGCGACGGTATTTCAATATATGCTGCCTATATACAGGGTCACATCGAGTTATAATGTGACGCAGACGCGACAGCCAACACTTACCAGTTAGCGGCAAGTAGCGCTTGTATTGGGTCAACGTATGTATTATTTATATGCCAAAGATCAATTCATTTTATTTTTAATTTCTGGAGCAAAACCTTTTGGGCAAGACACTGATCGGACTGACCTGACCTGAATTTACCTGACCTGACCTGACCTGACCTGACCTGACCTGACCTGACCTGACCTGACCTGAATGAGCGGTCTGAGCACAGAATTCACTGGCGAATGACGATACTTGCCAATGGGGGTTTCTCTTGGGGGTTTCCCAGCCTTCGATGAGTAAGTGTAGCCGGCTAATAGTCCTATTATCGCAGCTCCGCCCGGTTACCCACCCTCATTGAATAACATAGTGGACTCACCTTGGTGATGCTTTAATGGATAAACATGGAATTCATGGTATGGGGGAAGAGTGTCAAAAGGAGTGAGGTAAAATATTTCTTTGCGCTGGCTTCTCAGTTTTAGGTCGTGTCGGTCTTATACTCGTGTCGCCGCGCGCTTTTTTCCCTAGCTGTCGCATTCTCATCCACATCCTCTCGCGTTCTCATACTCTCACCATCGCGTCGTCAAATTGTAACCATCGCGTTCTAATATTCGCAATTTACTCTCATCGTTTTATTATGTAAAGTAATTTATAAATATAGCTGTAATTTGAATGACTCCCCTCTTCAAGTCATTGCCTATTGAGGATTTCGGGTAAAATAAATATTCTTGCGCCAAGTAGACTTTGTTTCGTTTGATGCTAACATATACCAACCAATCAGCATTAGAATCGCCTATATGTGAGAATAAGATGCCTGATCTCAACGGGTATTACCCCCAAACATGCTAGGTGGCCGTCTAGGCCTCTCGTTCATCTAGCGCTCTCCCGTCTGTGTTTTTCTCTCATCACTCTCTTACAAAACACAAATCAAAGCTCCAAACCTCGAGCCCCGCCTTTGAGGTTGACGATACTTCCTCAATAAAGGCCGCATGATTAGTTTAAGTACCAAACGACAATAAAGGTCAAATGACGTCATAAGCAGGGAATGATGCTATCCACCCAACCGGCTTGAACAGTCAGCTGCCGTCTCTGAGTACGTTCTGCTTCAGACAGCATCGACTTTAAATTTTCGTCTAAGATCTATTCATAGAAAACAATTCACGTTTGGTCGTGATCCTTTTATATTCACTGCGAGCAGAAAATTGAGAAATTGAAGATTATATCACGTTTGTTTATTTTTAGTGCCACAAATATTGTTTGGCGACAGATATGGGTGATACAATGGAGAAACTTGCTGTAGAAATAAATTGAACTTTTAAATATAGACTCGCATCGCAGCAGAATTTGGTTACGAGTAGATAAAGTTTGATGAGAGTAACTGCAACATAATTTTATTTTAACAAAAATGTGGATGATGCACTGTATGAATTGGAGGACATCTTTTGGTGGAATTTAAAATCAAACTCATATGAAGCCCCCATGCAACCATTGCTCTTAGTGTAATTAACGCCTCTTAAATTCCTAAATTATTTACTTCCATAAACTATTGACATGACCACGTAAAGCCTTTCACAACAAATGCCGAGTACCTGCCGTTCCATCCGGTAGCCTAAGAGCGTTACCGATTCCCCGAAATAGTATACAACCTGATCTCCAAATTATCCGCATCCCGACAACCAAGCAAAATCAGGACTGGGCGACGGACAAGGTGCAGCAACGGGAGAATGCGCGATCGGGGTGGCGGAAAGCCAGCCGCCCCCCACCCCCTACCACACCTAGTCATGGCTTCCTTCCCTCTTCTCCACCCGCAGACGACTAGCGAGGGCGGACCTGGGTTCTGCTGGGCAAGGCGGCTACTGGTGCAGTAGCATGCGGCGGCATACCTTAAGCGGAGTCGGCCAGGGGGTCGATGGGGCTGCCCATCATCCGACCGCCAAGACCAAGCGTCTCAGAGCAAACGACACGTCAGTGTGAGAACTCGATCCTTCAGTCAGAGAAATATATCTGGTCTTGTGCTCCAGTCGCACTCTAATTCGTAGCCACTGTACAGCCCTGAGAGATGATGTATCGCAACCGAATCACTCACATATATACGATGCCGGGGTTAACACTGCTTCCGCAACAATTTGAGCAAACTCATTGGCATATCAATATATATGCAGGAAGAAACCAGTAACATTCAGTAAAACGTGAAACAAACTCCATATATCAATAGGCAATATTTGTTCCCCTTCCCTGTAAATAATAGATCTGGCCATCATAAACTACCTCGGATGATGGATGCCTCGCTGCTCTGCTGGAATTGGCTGGACTGTATCCTGTCGACGGCGTCATGTCCCCGTGGTCCTCGCCATATGTGGGATGTGATACTATGGCAAGTATGGCATTACTGTCGTGTTATATTAGGCCGATACTTCTTTATGGCAGTTGATGTAACGAAGTAACAAAATGTAAAATATGGTGAGAAACGTACATAGCATTAAAATGTTCTTGCTATCATGTTCTTTTTCACCAGTTTGCAAAATATCAGGATTCGTTGCAAAAATCTAAACCGATAGCATTTATTTGCACTTTATGATGCCACCTAAAGCTGTTAGTCTTAGACATTTTATTAACCCATATTAAAAATAAATTCTTGTATCTTGAATGTAACCGGCCAAACCACATTTTACTTTCAAAGTTTGTTCTAAAATAAAGACATATTCCTACACGGGAGAATTAGCGTCGTATGCGGAGAATGTCGTATGCGTCCCTTGTGACCCATCACGGGATTCTCGTTCAAGTCTCGCACGATCCAGTAGCACGTTAACATTCACTTATTAGACCAGATGGTGACATCGGACCCAGCAGACTGCCCCCGACCTTTTGCATTATACCTTCTGGCCCATGATCTCTGGCTTGTGAGGCCCTGGATGTACAGGTGGACAGGGGACAACACAAACCGACCCTTCGAAGTCGACTCTCTTTACTTTACCCACATCACGCACTTGTGGGCTTTCCGTGAGGTCCACCTCTCGGAAGGCTCGTAGAAAAGCAATAGCTATTTTGCGTCAGCGAATGCAAAGAAGAGTATTAGCTTGTAGTAGTTCTTGTCGTCAATTAACGACTATTTCATCGTTGTGGTTAAAGCATGATTCACTATCGTTAATCAAGATATTGGATAACAATATCATATTTCGTTTAAATATGTGGCAGTAATCTCCATGTCATTAGATATCAGAGATCATTCCAGGTGAGCATGAGAGTCAATTCACTTAGTTTCATACCATGAGCCATTTAGTCACATTAGAACTGATTATCAATGCCACAGTGATCACTTTGCGCAAAATGTTAGTGCAGTGATATTTAGTTGCATTGTTGACTCACCAAACTGTAACTTTTACACTATAAACTATTCAAAACTGCCAGGTCCCAAAGCTACTTGCCATCTGATAGCCTAACGGCACGTGGACAGATGATTGGAGCCCCGCTGTGGCCATGTCTGCGTATTCGCAGGGTAAAGATCCCATGTCTTTCTTCACAAAGAGTGGGTTACCCCCGCCGGACATGGCGTCACTCTCCCTTCCTTTTCTCATTGAGGCAATATGACCAAAAGCGGTTAAAGCGTCCTGAATATACAACCAACCTTTAAACCAAAAGGTACTTAACTGTTCACACTGGTGGTCTCCACCTTTACATCTGCTTTCACAATGATCGTGGTGTACTGCTCGCATTTGATGCCCCCCCCCTTTCCCTCACCCCGCCAAAATACTCCACAAATATACCTGTTCCATTTAAAGTCACGTGAAGAAAACTGTATCGTCGTAAATAAGATTTACGACGAAAGATAATGGTCTAGGGGTTGACTGGTAGATATTGGCGAGATCAAGTATCGCTTATGCCTATCTTGTTTTACCGTTGGGTGAAAAAGATGCAGAGATTGCCAGTTACACTCAGCCGGCAACAAGACAAAACCACTAAGCACTGAAGAGTCATCGCTTATGAGGCTAAAAATTACCCGTGGCAATTTTCTCTTCACCGCGACATTTTACGATTGGCATGCAACTATTCTCAGAAGGAGCTTATTGAGGTGGCCGTACACTGACAAGGAAGATCTGTGTTTTAACTATTGTCCACAAATGCTGCGCCAATCAGCTGCAGATTGCAAATACAAGCGCGCGGGTGGGTAGGTGTTGCGGGTGCAGGCGGGGGTTGCGGGGCGGGTGGGGGGGGGGCGCCGGGGCTGCATTGCCGACCATTTTGTACGGCTTGTCTGCGTGGAGGAGGATGCTTACAGAGGACTCGCCATGATTTACAAATAAACTTATAACAATTCAGCAAAGTAAGAAGTAGACAATATATGGTTCACGGTTCATTTCGAGCTAAGTAGATTGCGGTAATTACAATAAGGTTTTGTAATAATCACCGTATAAATCTTAAATGAAACAATGATTCATTGTTTTCAGATGTTGTCTAAAGAAACAGTCACCATACTGAAAGAACCATAACATCAATATGTGCGAGTTACAAAGGAGGTGTTAAGACGTCAGTTCAAACTAGTGACAACGTTGGGACTAACATGCTGATCAACATATGTGACGCATATGAAAGAGCTCAAGTTTACCCACGTGACGTCAGGAAATGGAGTCTAGTTCTTCTAGAGGAACGGAAATTCATCTGTCCAACCATATTCTGTACGAGCCATCACATATCCTGTAACTTCAAGGCTAACGTCGTATTGACTATGGCAAGTACTTTCACATCCACATTGGCCTTATGTCGTGGCTGCACAGAATGAATTATTGATTTGTAAAGGCGGTCGGGATGTCATGAAATGATGAAATTCATGGCCGATTGCTGCATCTGTCGAAATCACCAAAATGGAATGGTGACAGTTGAATATGTTCAACGAAAAAAAAAATTGAGAGACTACATATGGCGGCTGTTTAATGCTAGCAAATGCCAACCAATCAGCATTAGCGTCGCATTTATGTGAGAGTGATATGTGAGGTCCCAACCAGTATTACACCCGGACACGCTATATGGCCGTCTTGTGTTCCTGTCCTTCAGTTATCGTTGTCATCAGGGACATCTGCTACGCCCCATCCTCTCGTCCGTCCTCTTGGCTCGATAGAAAAGTACAATTAGAGTTAGAGTGCTATGCCATGTTGGGAACCAAACTGCTTCAGTGGCACAGCTTTCTGAAATTGTCAACGAATTCGGCATCACATGATCCATACGTCACGGGGGAGGAAAGTGGCAACTTTATGCGACATCATGTTAGCAATAGGAAGCCGACGCCTTTACTCATGGCACCCCATTATTCTTGTAGATGACTACATTTTATATATGGAACTGCATATATCTTTTTTAACTGCATGCTTTAAATAAATTGAGGTATCAGTCTGCCTGTATGATTTGCAATATTAACCTGCGTCGCCTCAACCTCCACCCTTTCCCTTCACTCTCCACAAAAAGATGGTTATCTTCGCACACTTTCGAAATGCCAGATCTTCACTAGCCGTTAAGTGGGGACTCCTGAACACGTGTATACGTTCTATTACTATTCCACGCTGCTCGCGAGGAGTGGGAAGGAACAGTAGCAATGGCTTAACGGAGGCCCATCTCCTCAGTTTTATCAAAGCCAATATTATAACCTGCACTTAGCGGTAAAATCCTTCCATCGCAGTTCCGGTCCCCCGGGTGACTGGTTTTTGTGAAAAATTGAAGGAAGGAAGAAACAGCCAACGACCAGCAACATTTTTTTTAGCGGAGCTATTTTCAGATATGAGGGAAGAAGCGCAAGGTGACACTGCTCTGCCATCCTCTTCCCGCATACACCAGCTTACCTTGTAGTCTTTATTGGATGGAACGTTTGCCGAAGTCTATCCGTGAAGCAACTTTTGAACCAATAACCGATCCTGAGGAATCAGACCAAAATAGGAAACTTTGATCCATTTGATTTCATTGCGTAATGTAATAACATAGAGGCTATAGCAGTCAGGTAAATGTTTCTGCCTTTGAAGTTAACATCTCGTTATCATCGTCTATTCTCCTTTCTAACACTTTAGCATATCAAAGTTGGCATTCTGCAAAGATGATGACGTCACACATGCGTTTCTATAGGGAGTTGGTGCAGGAAGGGTCGAAACTGGTTCATTTATTATACCTGTAAGGTTACGTTTAAAAATGAATAAATTAATGACGACTCATCACGAACCGTTTTGCTCACGACATCACTTGCAATTTAGAATCAGCTGTGACAGACCTACAAACAATCGCCAGACGTCACAAAGAGCCTACCATATATTCCACACGCTGATCTGTGTGCCACAATTCAATACTCTCTACGTGGTATACCCTTAGACTTGAATCTCCCCTGTTGGTTGGAAACGACCAACTGTTAAAGTTGCTGTTCTGGTCTAGATCCGGTGGGTGCCGCGTGAAGCAATCACCGCCACGTTGACGTTCAGTGAACGTAACCTGGGACATTGACTGCCGGAGAGGCACAGGCCGAGACCGTAAACACAGCTTGTTACCGTGATTCCAGTCGGTGAAAGTGTGACGAGATGGCCAAGTCATTAACTGTCTTGATGTCCGCCATTTCTGGGAGAGCGGAGGTTTATGGCCGGGATGCGCTGTTTGCTGGGTTTGCCGTGTAGAACGAATAAAGGCTGCTACAGATGGAAAACCCGTGTACTGCGGCTGTTATAGCAACCGTGACACGAGGTGAAGAGGAACGCGCAGTTACCATGGAGGCACACTTAAATATACTAGCGAGAACGCGTGTTGGCAAGCATGGGAGCGATAACATTGCATCCATCTTGCTTCTGGTAAAATATATTCCAGGGAAAGGTTTCAAGGTAAATATCGTTGCGAACGATGTTATCACCAAATTGAAGTGTTGCCAGAAGGTTTTGTAACAAATGAAATCATTATTGATATTCCACCCTTTGATCTCGAGTTTGTTTAACATTATAAAGAGCTGCAGTCCTTCACGCATCGACCCATCCACACATTAACGTCCCACACGATCAGCGTGTAAGGTGTCTGCTAGAATCGAACTGTACCATCAGATTTGGTGGTGTAGGGCCATGATACGCAATCACAGTCGTCTATATAGCAATGGGGGTGATCGTCAGCCTCATTGACCAAAGTCTCGTCAATATGGTGAGGATGGTGGGTGCTGGATGCCGATGGAGTGGTGCAGAGCAGAGCGTCGTATGTTCGTATGCAAAATGAAGATCAGAAGTCACGCGGTACATAAGTGTGAAGTGGTTATATAGAAGAGGGTTATTGCACATAACTGGTTAATTGCACATAAGTTTTATTTGTTTAATTTAAAAGCATTTACTACATTATATGTTAACATACTAAAGTCAAAGTCATAAATGCCGTAGCGTGTCGTTTCCGCCCATATCTTCCGTAAATCTGCCGCGATCGTTTTCAAAATCCCTGACGTGAGAAAGCAACGCCGTGCAATTTTAATGATACCAAACTTACGTTTGTACTGCAATGTTATTATTTTTTATGAGAAAAAGAATATTTCTCCATGCTGACACGCCATTAGCAGAAAACGCTCTGTCGCCAAAATAATAAAACACGCGATATGGACCGAAACGACATGGTACGGCATTTATGACTTTGACTTTAATGCCGTCGGATGGCTGTTCTAATATTGTGGTTCGTTTAAAATCACTTATAAGTCCTACCGGGCTAGGGGGAGATCAATTTTTGCATTTATGTATTGGGCTTGCTTGTCTGTATTCTCGCAAGTGTCTATCATAAAAGAATATCTATCTATCTATTTAAGTTTATTCACTCGAATAGCGCTTCGTGTTCCGTATTGCGCACCGCACCATGACCACCAAACTAAACTATAACCAGTAGCCGGTGATACGTACGACGGCGGGGTGATGCTTCGTAAGGGGGGCGCCAAATCCACCCTCTGAAGTCCCACCTCAAGTCGCTCTCCTGTATACCCAGCGAGGACAGGGAAGGGTCCGGGTTCTGCCAGGCGAGGCGCTTGCAGGAACCGTGGTGGCATACCTTAAGCGGAGTCGGCCCTGGGGTCGATGGGGGCTGCCCATCATCCGACAGCGACGACCAAGCGTCGGTATGACTGTTATCGCATAACTATAACTTCCTCCTTACATCAGAGTCATGTGGTCTTTAACTTGCGGTGAGATGGACAGGAGCTTTTCGTATAGCTTGACTGACGCCACTCAGCGGTAGATGTCGTAAATATTGATTTCATACCAAAAAGGGATATATACCGATACACGCGCCGCCACTAAGCGCCGCCCATGTGTGAGTCCTTTTCCCTTAATCAAGTACAAGTGAGAAATACTCATCTTTGAAACTGACAGGAAAATGATATGCTGCTTTGTTTTCCGACTTGTTTGTCCGACATAACGCGCACATGGAAGACATTTTTTACCTCATGTTATGATAAAAGCAGCAATTACGTCACTGAATGATTGACAGATGAGATCGGTCTATTAGTGCCTCTTGAACGAAGAACTGATGCCTCGCAAAACATAACTAAGCTAAATCACTTCTAATGGGACGGTCCAAGCAGTGAATTATATTCTCCTGGCCTGCATGGCTCTGCTAAAGGCATGACTAGAGAAAACAATAGTAACCGATCGTCATGGTCGTATATCATGATGAACGTACAGAAGTCAGCCGGTCGGATACACCAAGGGCACTTCTTACCAGGACTTCCAAGGATCCAAGGAAGCAATTGATGTGTGACAGGTGGGAATTTTGGGAAATCTTGGGAATTTTAGTGAAGCAAATAGTATTTCTGAATCATAAATGCAGAAAGTTGGGAACGTATTGGATAATATTATTGAAACAGGCGCTGATATTTGTGATCAAAATGCCAAATTTCCGCGATCCTAACGAAGGATGTCTGCATATTACGCTGATGACGCTAAGCCGACTACTTCAGCCAACACACGAATACTTTGCAACACCCGACAACATGTGACATTTCAGATTGATATCTCTATATATTTATGTCAGTGGGCTAGAACGCTTGCAATGAGTGCTCTGGCCACCTGAGAGCCTAACGGCACGTGGATCGGTGGTTTGAGCCCTACTGTGGTCATGTTTGTGGGATTGCAGGATAAAGATCCCATGTCTTCCATGTCGTAAATAGTAGGGGGTTACCACCGGAGACATGACTCCACTCTACCTCCCTTCTCCCATTGACGCGACATGACCACAAGTGGTTAAAGCATCCTGAATAACAAATCAACCATCTATATATTTTTAAACGGCAAGCCTTAAATAACGTTCTGTGTTAATACGCTGGCATGATTCGTAGTATTAGCCTTTATGTGCCCATTTTAACCCCTACCGATTTTTATTTTCTCTCACTTTGCAAATGTCAGAGCTTGCATAACTGTTTATTGCGGAGACACGAACACGTGTATCGCTGCTTTCATCTTCCACGCTGCCTGCGAGGAGTTGAAAAGAACGGTGGCAATGGCTTTACGGAGGCGCATATCCTCTGTTTTATCAAAGCCAATGGTTGCACTTAGCGGTAAAAGCCTCCCATCGCAGATCCAGTCCTGTCATGTGGTTGGCTTTATGAAAACTGAAGAATGAAGAAACATGCGACAAACAGCAAGCGGCGATAGTGGGGATAATCGAAATTTCCTTTTTCGGTGGAGAGTCCCGTAAAAAACGCATGGAACCGTGGTCCTATATGGTGAATTAATTACCCATGCGTAAGAGCTACAAACAAGCTGCCCGCCATGCATGGATGACTATGAATGACTCAAAAAATAGCGCAGCGTTGTATCATGTGGTATACGAACATAAGCAAAACTCCCACATTCCTGGTACGGAGAAAGCACGAGAAAGTGAAAGTGATTGAATCCACAAATATTGGGTGTTTCGCTGACAATACGCGATTTTAATCTTTTCATCAGTTCACGTGTCACTGAGTCCTAATAGTGCCACGATGCCCCCATCCGAGTTAGTCGTGAATCTATCCACTTTTTCCGGTCATTTTACCACCTAAGGGTGAACCATTGTTTCAGCATAGCTTAGGTATTGCTCACACCTAACGTTTCACCAAGGAACTGCAACTCATTCCTTATCTTGTTTAATGTTTATTTCTCATTGTTCTTCTGAGGAGGCGCGTCTTCCCTCCTTTGCCTACAGACACCGGCCTACGCTGTAGTCTTCACTTGCTGAGACACTAGCCATGACATAGCATTTCAGACGTTAAAGTATCCCAATAAATAACATCAGTCAAGGGATCTTTGATCAACATTTGATTGCGTATCATTAGTCTTGAAGTGAAAGCTTTTATAGCAAATATTCTACACATCTTTATTGCAGAATGTCGACTTGAAACTATACTGATGTCACTTTATATTGTTACTTTATATGGCTCTCGCAAAAAGCACAGGTATTTGTTATGAGTGAAATTACATAAAACAGTCATCACGAAAGTAGAATCGCATGTCGACCATTCATGGGGCCTTCCTGCTCGCTGCATGATGCGACTCAACCGCGAATTTACGTCCCACATGATCAAAAGGGTAGAAACATGGGAGCTGCACAGTCTGCTTAGGAGATGCAGTGGCATGAAATACAGATACTTGATAACGAATTAGTCCGGTGTATGAACGTTTTCTTGTGCAGTGAAGCCATTGGTACCACATGAAGAGGTCAGCCTAATCACCGAGTCACACGGCAATCCCTCGCCTACATGGTGAGTCGGGCGGCCGTGGATGGGGTCGAATGGCGGAGGGGAGCGAATGATATGTGCACTCACCCGCACGTCACTGGAGCCTTTCCTGTTCGGTAATGCGCACCCCACCACAGCAAAGAGGCCACACCAGGACTGGTCGACGGGTCAAATGCAACGGCGGGGTGATGGTCAGTCAATGTAGTGGCACATCCCCGCAACCCCCCCACCCCGCACCCCGTTCCTCCTCCTCTAACCACCACCACTAAGCGACCAACTAGAGAGGGTGGTTCTGGGTCTGCTAGACGTGGCGCCCACGGGAGCCGTGTGGGGCATGCGGCGGCAAACCTTAAGCGGTGTCGGCCCGGGAGGGTCGATGGGGGCTGCCCATCATCCGACCGCGACGACCAAGCGTCTCAGCGCAGACGACACGTGAGCGTCAGAGACCCTTGGTATCCCGGTCTGACCTATGGCTTATAACTTCCGCTCTTGATGAAGTCCATTATGAGGGGGTCAGGGAGATGACACGCCAAGGTCAAACGGAACACTCCACCTGCTGTCATCTTGGTTCCTTGGTGGTGACAGGCGAGAGATGCAGCAAACGGCGTAAGACACGCATCGAGAGGCGTATGTCATGGCCTTGTGGGTAGCGGTGGTTGGGCGGTTGGGGGGGGGGGGGTCGCTCGCTGGGGAGGGGTGTATGCCAGCCATTGAGTGGACAATGTTGCACTCTTCTTTCAGTACTGAGCATGGACAAGGGATGAAGGAAAATAACTAGTATTAGTTATAAGGTTTAACTATCATGGGCCTTTTACTAACTATAGCTTACGTTTAAATGGTGAAGCAAGTCTGCTTTTCTTTGTATGGAACGATGGAAACTACTACCCATAGCTGCAGGGCGGCAGTGGTTGGGCTGACATTTCATTTTAGGGTTTAAGTCAATTGAGTGCACACAGTTACCTTTCAATGGAAGAATGAAGTGAAAGCAAGCTAAGACGTCAGTGCCTATGATACAATACTGTCTGTCAAACTGTGTATGTTTTTCTTATGTGGGATTGTTTACTACCTGCCCTAGCGACAAACCAGAGCTTATTTTATTGAGAATGCAATTTTCATTCACGTGAAGGTAGGATATCATACCTAGAAGAATACAGACCATGCATATGAAAGCTACAAAACTGATATTATTTTTGGAATCGTCAAAACCTTGCTTAGTGTTAATATTGTAGTAGCTTCGTTGCATCATGCAATATTTGCCGGTATCAACAGCTTTGTCATTTCTTCAAAATGAAGAAGAACAGGAGAATAAGGTATATGGATATCACAACTAGCCAGGTGAAGTCACATTTCAAAAGTCACAGATGGTGGCCCCGTCATTTCTATCATCATTAGGCCATCATTAGGCCTACAGCTGGGAGACCCCACCCATAATGATTCATAAATAAGCCGACAAAATGTATCACTCACCACGTTGGACCGCATAGGAATCATTGTCTCCCTCCAAAGTTATATAATCCTGTTGTATATCATCTGCAATTTGCGACCGACATATCGGCATGTCCGTCTTTAGGCGAGTAAAGGATCATAATACTCTACTAAATCTAAGCCTTGAGACAAAACATTTTGTGTCATTCCTTCATTTGAGTCAGGGTAAAGATCTGAGGAAATTGGGTTACGGCCGTCTGTGTGTAAAGAAAACTGCAACCATGACTTACACATACCAAGGGAACGCAGTAATTCGCTGTCGATTCCAAGGGACGCAAACGAGAACCCTGGACGGCCCTTGGACATATCACATGGAAAAGAGGATTACTAATTGTATCAAGGAATGGATTACAAAACCCCCCTGAAAATCCCAATTACTTTAAATTTCAGTAACTAGACCAGCAAGAGAGTAAGAGAATAACGACCTCTCTCTCACATAATAAGTTCCATCGCCGCCTCACCAGAGAAACATTGAAAACAAACATTAAGCCAGATTAATGCATACTTCTATTGCTTCCTTGGAGTCGTGTTTGCCGGTAAGGACCTGCGGACCATGAGCAGGAGGTCATTATTTTCTCACAACTTCTCGACTACGCCTCAAAGTTCTTCGATCCCAAACAGATCCTACAACTTATTTTTTTTATCTAGTACTAAGTAAGTGCGCATTACAAACAGGAAGCTCTACTCGAGTGAATGAGCATACGACACTGTACTCCCTACCAGTCCATCGGCATCCAGCACCCACCATCCTTACAATATTGGCGAGAGTTTGGTCAATGTCACCCCAATTGCTATATCAACGTTTGTGAATGCGTATCATGGCCCTCTCCAAATGTGATTCTGGGAGACCCCTAAAACACTGATCGTGTGGGACGTTGATTTGTGGCTGGGTCGATGAGTGAAGGACTGCAGCTGTTAATAATGTTAAACAGACTCTAGATCAAAGGGTGGAATTGTAATCCCATTAGTTATAAAACCTTCTGACAACACTTCCAACTCTGGTTTTAAACGAAACGACTCCACAGTAAACCAAATAACGTATATTACTCACAACATTTACAGTTCCCTTTAAAAGAATAAGGAATCCGTCATGGTCTTTTAGATGTATCTAATGCGTTTAATAGAGGATACCATTATGGGCTTCTGCATAAGCTACAAAGTTTTGGCATAACGGGTGATTTACTACACTGGCTCGAGAACTATTTAAATAATCGCAGACAACAGGTAGTTTTGGATGGTGTTACCTCCGAGAGCAGAGCGATCAATGCCTGTGTACCTGAGGGTTCTATATTGGGACCCCTGTTATTTTTAGCTTTTGTCAACGATATAGTCGAAGGCCTCGAATGTGAGGTATTCCTGCACGCGGACGACACATCTCTGTTCTTTGTTCTCGGCAGTGCTATCGACGAGCAGGTGAATAACCACGACTTGAAACGTTTATCAAATTGGGCCTCCCAGTGGAGAATAACTTTTAATCCGACGAAAACGGTGTATATGACTTTAAATAAGAAGCTTCAGAGACCTAATGAACTAGACTTGTACCTGGGTTCAACCAAAATATGGCGCGTAGACAGTCATACCCATCTTGGCGTCACTCTCACCAGAAACATGAACTGGGATACACAAGTTAACAACATGGTGTGCAGATCTTCTAAATTTGTTGCTCTATTAAAGCGTATGCCTAAGCAAGTTGATAGGAAAACCAAGTTATGCGTTTATAAAACGCATATTAGACCACTATTAAAATACGCCACCCCTGTCTTTCACAGCAACCTTACTAAGTATCAAAGCGAAAAACTAGAGGGCGTGCAGCGCCAGGCATTACTCACGGCGACGAGAGCATACGCCAGCACGTCTAATGCTAAACTGATTGCAGAAACTGGTGTTGAACTGTTATCTACCAGACGTACTTATATTAGTCTGCTCTATAAGATAATTAACATTACCGCGTTACCTCTCGTTTCTTGTTCCACCCCAGACCTGAGATATTTCCCACTATGTGCTCCGCAGAAGTAGGGATTTATACTGTAAGCTGTAAAAGGGGTTATGTTATGAACTCTTTCTTGTGGAGCACAACTCGCGCATGGTACAACTTGCCGCCTGAACTGAGGCAGCATATATGTCATTTAAATCTACTTACAAAAAAAGTTTTTTAATTCGTGCAATGTACAGTATGACATGCTTACGGGTTATACAGCCGTCAATCATCGCAGACTGCGTCTTGGCCTTAGTGGCCTTAACGCTCATAAGAACACCTATGGTTTCATCTCCACCAAATACTGTCAAAACGGTTGTACTAAAAAAACTTGAAGATTCCATCCACTATCTACTGCAATATCCGACGTATAACAACCTTCGCAATGAACTACTAAATGGTATCTCCTTCGTTGTTGAATATGGTTTTATCTTGGATCTTACGGCTGCTTCTAAGAATCAACTCGCTAGTCTCCGCAATCTCCTCTTATTCGGCTCCTCCAACATCAATCTTGAAGATAATGCTGAATTATTTACAGCAGTACAAATATTCATTTCCGTAACAGGTCGATTCATCTAAGGGCTTTGCTGTCGATTTGGTTTTTCAGGGTTGTATGCGACTAAATCTTTGTCACTGTATTGAATTTGAACTTTCTGTATGTTTGATCAGCTGTACTTGTTTATGAATTAACCTCAAATCCACAACCACCTTTTTGTTACATGTTGAGGTGGCCGTTGATACGTGTATTCGCTATCGGTAACCTCGTTAAATAAATAAAGTGTATTATAAAGTAATAAATCACTTCCATTTGGTGATAAAATTGTTCGCAACGATATTTTCCTTGAAATTGTTCCCGTAAATAAAGGTTACCAAGGCATATATAGGCAAGATGGATGCAATGTTGTTGATCCCATGCTTTCAATCATGGGCTCTCGCTAGTATATCTAAGCATCCCTCCATGGTAACCGCGCGTTCCGCTTCATGGTAACCTCGCGTCACGGGTGCTATAGCAGACGCAGTGCACGAGTTTTCCATCTGTAGCAGCCTTTGCTCGTCCTGCACGGCAAACCCAGCAAACAGCGCATCCCGGACATAAACCTCCGCCCTCCCAGAAATGGCGGACATTAAGACAGTTAATGACCTGGCCATCTCATCACACTTACACCGACTGGAATCGCTGTAACAAGCCGTGTTTACGGTGTCGGCCTATGCCTCTCTGGCAGTCAATGTCCCAAAAGGTTACGCTCACTGAACGTCAACGCGGCGGTGATTGCTTCAGGCGGCACCTCCCAGATCTAGACCAGAAGGCCAACTTTAACAGTTTCAAACCAACAGGGAAGATTCAAGTCCAATGGTATATCTTGCTGAGAGCTTTGACGTGTAGCCCACCGATCAGCATGTAGAGTATATGGTGGACTCTTTGTGACGTCTGGCGATTGTTTGTAGGTCTGTCACTGCTGATTCTGAATTACACGTTCTGTCGTGAGCAAACCGCTTCGTGGTGTGTCGCAATTAATTTATTCCATTTTAAACGTAAGCGTAAACTTAAAGTGTTCGTGCCAATGTTTTTGATTTGCTCAGTATTTGTTTTAATGGGAGTTTGCTGTTTTTAATCCACGATATCACTATAGAAACGTTCGTCAAATTAGCAAAAGTGAGGTCCGGCGGATTTAATTCTGGGAGCATTGCATCTGAGCGTTATTTAGAAATTCCCCAATAATGTCACAATATTGACAGGTGAACTTTGATGCAGTGCGTAGGCATCTGTTGTCGAGGGTGTGTATTATTCCCATGGTTGAGTGTTTTTCGTCAAGTTCAAGTCAATGAGCAGAGAGAAATTGAGTCTCAGTGTAAGAGCACATATAATTTGATACAGCAGTCTTTTAGTTGCTTCAATTGATATATTTGAATTTTATATTTTAGTTCAGATTTGAAGAAATGTTTAACAAATTTTCATTTTCTAACGTCAATATGCTTTTTTCTTTGTAATAGCCACATTTTGTATATTAGATAACAAACTACAGATAGGGCAAAATTTTCATCATTATCTTGCACTCCAAGTAGGATGTCCCATAGACTAAGGCTATGCGATACATTGTCCCAGGTCTTTTTTGCCACTTCCGTACAATTAAATAGCATATGAGGTATAGTTTGCACTTTATCACAAAGCCGAAATTTATCACTGTCACTTATTCGCCATTTCTTTAAATATTCATTACATGGCAGGATATTATGCAAAATTTTGTAATTAAACTCGGCAAGCTTAAAATCCTTGACAATTGCAACTTTTCTTCTGAATACTCTATTTGTAGCCAGATGTGCGTCGCCACTCCATTGCCGTAGTTTGCTAAGGCAGCTGGGCTTTTGTATTTTTTGGTCGACTATAACCTTATACAAATCACAGCTCTTTACAGGTTCGTTTCATTACAAGGTTGCATGCAGGTACATGATTCCGTTGGTTAATTATTTCTGGCATATGGTCTTTAACTATAGCTTCGAAAGGCCTAAGAATTCTTTTTAACATAATAATTTGGTCATAAATGTCTCTTATGTCTCTTACGCTCACATACAAATAGGTTTCATCTAGTGTTTTATTTTTAAACAACAGGTGTCTAAACTTGATTATGCCCGACTTAATAAACTCGTTGAAGTAGTGTCTGTTTCCCCATATAGTTTGGTTTAGCAGTTCATCCATCGTACTTGGCTTCGGAGCTATATTAGACTCGGCGAAGGCGCACAATATTTCCTGATAGAAAGATGGAATTGCATCTAGATATAGAAAACTCTCTTTGTCTTGAAAGCTCCGTAACAGGAATACATAACTTTGCTAAGTATCCTTTCCCTGGGAACGCCCAGTTGACATTTTCGTCACTATTTTCAATTTTTGCCACCCACGTGGCTTTCAGTGACAAGAAATAAGAGTCTAGGTCGATCGCGCCCACCCCTCCCTTTGCTTTCGACTCAATTAGTACATTTCGTTTAATTCGTTCTTTTTTCCTCCAAATAAAATTATGGAAAGGCCTATATATGCGCTTCAATATATTTTCAGGAATATGCATGCAACTGGCTAAATACGTTATTTTGATAGTGCCATAGTTTTGATAATAGTGACTTTACCAAAAAGTGTTGTGTCTCTTTTACTCCAGGAGTTTAGAAGACGTTCAATGCGTTCGATTTTATCTTCCCAATTAAGTAGTGCGCACTTGTCAGGTTCCGTTCCAACAAATACCCCTAAACGCTTTACTAGATCTGATGTCATGCGAATTCCACTTATAGTATTCTGTTGACAGGAGGTATTGCCTAGCCGTAAACCGATCGTTTTGTCAATATTAATTTTTGGGCCAGCAACCTGACCGAAAAGATCTAGTTCACAAAGCATAGTTTTAATTTGGTCATTACCGTTTAAGAAAATAACGGCATCATCTGCATACTGAGAGATCGTTAACTTTCTACTCCCCCCCCCCCCCACCGCCCCCCAAATTTCATCACGAATCCCTTGATGTCTTCATTCTGTTTTATTCTGAGTGCCATTAGCTCCACCGCAATAATGAATAAAAGAGCTGACAGTGGACACCATTGTTTGATGCCTGTTGATATTACAAATGGATTTGATAGATATACATTGTTTTCCTTGCATAATTGTGAGTTTTTAATCAGGACACCTACCCAATTTCGAAACGATGGTTCAAAATTGAATTTTTTGAGTGCTCGGAGTATAAATGGCCACTCTACGCTATCGAAAGCTTTTTGAAAATCTATGAACAGTAGTATACCGTCCGTTTGTTTGATAGTAGCATATTCTATTACATCTTGTTCCAGTCTAATATTATTTCCTATATATCGTTTAGATGAGTATCCAGATTATTACTGATAATATCAGGTAAAACCTTGTTTAACCTACCGGCTAATATATTGGCTAGAATTTTGTAGTCTACATGCGACAGACATATTAGCCGATAGTTTCAGAATAATTCCCGACTCTTGCCTTTATGCATGAGTGATACAACAGATGTTCGTTGTGATGACGACATATAGCCATCTTTTGCTGATTCGTTATACACTTTTACAAGCAAGTTACACAATACCTCCTGGCAAATTTGATAAAATTCCGCAACTGCCATCTAGACAGGGAGATTTGTTTTGTTTCATTGCCCTTCTAGATGTGATACACTCCGCGGGCAACATTTCGCCCTCGCAGGATTTCATCCTGTTTTCCGATAGGACGCTTACCGTATTAATATCTTGAATATATGCATCTAGTATATCGTCAGTATTTTTTTTTCCACTTTTATAGAGTTGCTCGTAGAAAACTCCAGTCTCTTCCAATATGTCAGCATCAGCATCAGCATCGAACGATCGTACCGTTACCATTTTGTAACATATCAATACAGTTAAATGTTTGTCTCGTTTTCTCTTACTTAATAAAGTAAGACGTACTACATTCGCCTTCTTCAACCCACTTTGAAGAAGATTTGGGCGCTTTTAGCTCTATCTATCACGATTTGATCATACCTTGACTCTCTTTGTTTTTCGATTAGATATATAGCTTTTTCTACCACTAGTTTCTTATCCAACTCACCGAGCTCACTTTTTAATTTTCTGAGGGAGTCATTTTTTAATTTACTTTTGGTTATGCCATATTTGATCGAAAATTCCTTTACCCTAATCTTAGACAGTTCCCATAAATCTTTGTAGCATGTGCAATACTCATATTCGTCGATTGTGTTACAAATGATATCTTTGATAGAGTTGGCGTAGTTATTATCTTAAAGGAAAGAAGAGTTCAGTTTCCAGTAACCTTTCTCCCGTTTCTTTGCACCCACGCGAAAGTTTATCTCAACCGCTCTGTGATCAGGTGTTGGTGCTGCGGCTACTTTCACAGTATTAGTACGGTCAGCAATTTTTGGTGACATGAGGAAATAGTCAACACGACTCCTAGTACCTCTAGCTGATGAATCTGCGTAAGTATACTCAATTTGATCTCGGTATATCTGTCTGTACGCATCTCGCACTTCAAGGTCTCGCATGAGATATATAAATGCAGAAGAGTTGGCATCGAGATTACCTGTACTTCGATCCCTTTCTTGTACAACCGTATTTAAGTCTTCTCCAATTATTAAAGGTTCCTCATTACCCGATAATTGATGTATCCACTTTCTCAGACGTTTAAAAAACTGTAATACTAGATTACCATCGTTTGGGGCGTAAGCCTTAACAAGACAGTAAGTCTGACCGTGAATTTACCAGTTCAGCATTAGTCTTCTTCCATCATTACTTCTATGCTGACTTAGTACCTCAAAATCTAATGCAGTGTTAACCAGTATACTAACCCTCCGACTGTGGGCAGAGTCGGATTTACAATGGAAAACCTATCAATCCCATTCCTTATCGAATATATCAATAAACAAGTCAGTGACATAGGTTTCCTGTAGTCAAACCATATCTACTTTACGGGCTTGAAAATAATGAAAACGAGTCAGTCTCTTATTTCTTGATCTAAGACTTCTGGCGGTCAAAAAGTTAATGCTTTCTTTATCGTCACACGCCATTTTAACTATTTGTTTATTTTCAAATTGTCATTGTAAAGGAGGGGATTATTACTTATTTCCAGCTAGTAGGTAGGCGTACGGTCGTTTTAAGCGTTAGCGCCGACCTCAATGGGGGTATGCGACGTATTTCTTCAACCCCAGAACACTTTCTAATCCTCTGTGTCTCTTGCGTCTAAAGATTGAGAAATGTTATAAATTGGAAGTTAGATCTCTAGTATCTTCCCTGTGAGTCGACCACCTCTACCGAGTCACCCCGCAGTGGTTACCAACGAGATCCTTGTGTGGAATCATAGCTCTGTTAAAAATAATCCTCCTAAAGGTAATGACATTCAGTGCTTGAGACCCGACTACACCCTCATTAGCCCTTCATTATCGCTCAGCGCGCGCTTCTTCCCTCATATTAGAAAATATCTCCGCAAGAAACAATGTTGCTGCTCGTTGGTTGTTTCTTCATTCCTTCCATTTTTTACAAGAGTCCTTCCTGGAACTGCGATGTGAGGCTCTTACTGCTAAGTGCAGGTTAAAATATTGGCTTTGATAAAACTGAGGAGATGGGCCTCCGTTAGACCATTGCCACTATTCCTTCCCCCTCATCGCGAGCCGCGAGGAATAAAAATAGAAACCATAAGCGAGTCCCCACTTAACAGCTAGTGAAGATCTGGCATTTTGAAAGTGTGGGAAGATAAGCATCTTTTTGTGGAGAGTCGAGGGAAAGGGTGGAGGTTGAGATGGGGGACGTCGGGAGGCAGGCTAATGTTACGAATCATACAGGCAGACTGAGATTAATTTATTTAAGGCAAGTAATTAAGAAAAAATATATGCAGTTCCATATGTATAATATAGTCGTCTACAACAATGATGAGGTGCCCTGGGTAACGGCGTAGGCTTCCTATGGCTAACGTGATCTCGCATAAAGATGCCACTTTCCTCCACGTGACATAATGATCATGTAATCCTGAATTCGTTGACAATTTCAGAAAGCTGTGCTTATGAAGCAGTCTGGTTACCAACATGACATAGCACCGCTCCTGTTTAAATAGCATCGCTAATAACACATAACGTTCCCCATCATTCTACTCGACCAAGAAATAATTAATGAATAAATACCATTTCCACAAAAAGTTAATTAGTTCTCTGGAAAAGATTTATCATCAATTCGATGTTGTCTGAGGCACATGATTCCTCATTGGCGGACCATTCATTGTGTGGCTGGCTGGGTCAGCAATAAGGTCATTTCAATGCCTCATGAGATTTACTGTCTGGTAGGTTAGACAATCACGTCAACTTAAATTCAGGCCATTACTCATATATTTCCAAGGAAGGACATATGATTCGGAATCTAGAACTCTAATTGTACTTTTCTATCGAGCCAATGGACGGATGAGAGGATGGGGTGTAGCAGATGTCCCTTATGACAACGATAACTGAAGGACAGGACCACAAGACGGCCATATAGCGTGTCCGGGTGTAACACAGGTTGGGACCTCACATATTACTCTCACATAAAGGCGGCGCTAATGCTGATTGGTTGGCATTTGTTAGCATCAAGCAGCCACCATATGTAGTCTCTCAATTCCTTTTTTCGTTGAATATATAGGCGATACGACGTAAGCCTTGAACTTAGAGGATATATGATGGCTCGCACTGAAGATTGGCAGTCCCAATGTTGTCACTAGTTTGAACTGACGTCTTAACACCTCATTTGTAACTCGCACATATTGATGTTATGGTTCTTTCAGTATGGTGATTGTTTCTCTTGACAACATCTGAAAACACTGAATCATTTAACTTTAATTAACACAATACATATATATATATATATACATACATTGCATACTTCTTACTTTGCTGATGTTTTATGAGCTGATCTGTAACTCATGACGAGTCCTCTGCAAACATCCTGATCCACGCACTTAAGCCGTATAAAATGGCCGGTAGTGCAGGCTGTACCCACCCCCCCCCCCCTCCTCCCCCCACCCGCTCCGCACTCCCAGCCAGCACCCTTCGCACCTACCCACCCGCGCTTGTATTTGCAATGTATTTGTATTGTAGCTGATTGGGGGCAGCTTTTGTGGACAATAAGTACAACAAATATCTTCCTTGTCAGTGCCCGGCCACCTCAATAAGCTCGTTCTGAGAATAGTTAAATATCAATTGTAACATGTCGCGGTGAAGAGAAAATCACCATTGGTAAGTTTTAGCCTCATAAGCGATGACTCTTCAATGATTAGTGGTTTCGTTTTCGTTGGCTCATGGTATGAAACTAAGTGAATTGACTCTAATTCGCATCTGAAATAATCTCCGATATCTAATGAAATGGAGATTACTGCCACATATTCAAATAAAATAAGATATTGTTATCCAATATATTGATTTGCTATATTGAACCACAACGATGAAACAGTCGCCAATTTACAAAAATAACTACTACAAGATGCACTGCTTGGCATTCGCAGATGTAAATGCGATCGATTTTCTACGAGCGTTAATTTGCCCTCACTGTAACAGGTCCCGTGGTTTTATGCCTGCTTATTACTCGGGAGTGGTGCGTCCAGCGCTGGGCCCAGTCAGAGAGGTGGACCTCACGGAAAGCCCAACAAGTGCGTGATGTGGGTAAAGTAACGAGAGTCAACTTTAAACAGTGGGTTTGGGTTGGTCCCTGTCGAACTGCACTTCTAAGGCCTCCCAAATCGGAGATCATGGGTCAGAAGGTATAATGCTAATGTAGTCTGCTGTGTCCGATGCCATCATCTGCTCTAATAAGTGAATGTTAACGTGCTACTGGGTCGTACGCGACTTGAACGAGAATCTCGTGACAGGTCAAATTTCTAAGAGTAAGAGCTTCAGGTGGCATCTAAATTCCAAATAAATGCTACTAGTTTAGATTGTTGCAAACAAGCAGGGTATTTTGCAAATTGGTGAAAAAGAACGTGATAGCAAGAACATTTTAATGCTATGTACGTTGTTTATCACCATATTTTACATTTTGTTACTTCGTTACATCAACTGTCATGAAGAAGTATCTGCCTAATATAATTTGAGAGTAATGCCATACTTGGCATAGTATACGTCACATCCCATATATGGCGAGGACCACGGGGAAATGACGCAGTCGACAGGATACAGTCCAGCCACGTCCAGCAGAGAAACGAGGCATCCATCATTAGAGTTGGTTTAAGATGGTCAGATCTATTATTTACAGAGAAGTGGCACAAATATTGCATATTGATATCTGGGGTTTGTTTCAGTGTTTTACTGGAGGTTATTGATTTTTCATTGCATGTTTATGGATATGCCAATGGGTTTGCTCAAATGCTCCAGCAGCAGTGTTAACCCCGGCATCGTATTTATGTTTGTGATTCGGTTGCGAAGCATCATCTCACAGGGTTGTTCAGTGGCTGCGAATTAAAGTGCGACGGCATGAGGCACAGTACCATATATGTTTCTCTGACTGAAGGATCGAGTCCTCACACTCACGTGTCGCCTGCTCTGGGACGCTTGGTCGTGGCGGTCGCTTGATGGGAAGCCCCCCATCGACCCCCTGGCCGACTCCGCTTAAGGTATGCCGCCGCATGCTACTGCACCCGTAGCCGCCTTGCCCAGCAGAACCCAGATCCGCCCTCGCCGGTCGTCTGCGGGTGGGTGGAGGAGAGGGGAGGAAGCTATGGCCAGGTGTGGTGGAGGGGGGTGGGGGGGGGGGGGTTTCCGCCACACCGATCGAGCATTCTCCCTTCGCTGCCGCCTTGTCCGTCGACCAGTCCTGGTTTTGCTTGGTTGTCGGGATGCGGATAGGTTTGAGATCAGGTCGTATAATAGGCTACCGGATGGAACGGCAGCTACTTGGCATTTGTTGTAGAAAGCTTTACGTGGTTATGTTAATAGTTTATGGAAGTAAATAATTTAAGCATTGTCTCACAAGAGACGTTATTGACATATAACGTCTCTTAGTGCATGGGGGCGTCATATGAGTCTAAATGTTTAATTCCACCAACAATTTTCCTCAAATTCATACAGTGCACCATACATATCTTTGCTGAAAAAACATATGTTACAGTTACTCTCATCAAACTTTATGTACTTGTAATCAAATCCAGCTGCGATGCGAGTATATTTAAAAGTTCAAGTGATTTTTACAGAAAGTTTCTCTATTGCATCACCCATATCTGTCGCGAAACAATATTTGTGGCACTAAAACCAATCAAACGTGATATAATTCTTTAGTTCTGCAATTTTCTGCTCGTAGTGAATATAAAGGGATCACGACCAAACGTGAGTGGTTTTCAAGGAATAGATCTTAGACGAAAATTTAAAGTCGATGCTGTCTGGAGCAGAACGTACTCAGGGACGGCCACTGACTGTTTAAGCCGTTTGAATGGCTAGTATCATTCCCCTGGCTTATGACGTCACCCGACCACATAGCGTGTCTGGGTGTAATACCCGTTCAGGCATCTTATTCTCACATTAAAGTGATTCTAATGCTGATTGATTGGGATATGTTAGCACCAAACAAAACAAAGTCTATTTGGTGCAAGAATCCTTATTTTACCCAAAATCCTCACCAAAAAATTACGTGCAAATACAGGTAACAAAATAATATTCTCCGAATATGCTCCGAATATTCCGCCAATGTTGCGGGGATATTACCAAAAAACATTCCGGGAATGTTTCTCAGGAATGTTTTCTTAATATTCAGGGAATGCGAATATTACGAGCGAACCTTTCCCGAACATTAAACGAACATGATGGTGCACTCACAGATATGAAGCAGAAAACCGTTTACTATTATTAACGTCCTTATTACTATATTACCGCATGGTTGACAGGTCAATGCGCCAATATCCTTCATGAGCAAGCGCCGCAAAAGTTTTGAATATGCCAAAAAAATTGTACTAATGTGAATCGCAACCCAAGGGCAGATCCAACAGGGGCAGGTCCGGAGCCCCTGGACCGCCCCTCCCTTTTGAGGAAGAACGCCGGTTTTTAATGCACAATTCAGGCTGTCTGAGGGGTGGATCCACCCCCCTCCCATTTTGAGGAAGAGCGCTATCTGAGGCGTGGACTCCCGCGGTCGCAATTTGTGGTGGACCCCCGTTCGTACTTTTGTTCAGAGCCCCAGCCCCCGCCCCGCCCTTGTCGCACTTTTCAATGCATAAAACATAACAAAATTTACTTTGTGCAAGCATACCATTCGCAAAACATCCTCATAATTCGTCCGTAAGGTAACACGGAAAGAACACTGAGCGAATATTAAATGGAATGTTCGTCCGTAGTATTCTGCCAATATTACGGGAATATTCGTCCGTAGCATTCTGCGAATATGGCGGGAAGGTTTGTCCGTAACATAACACAGATATAACAATGAGCGAATATTACGCGAATGTTTCGTGTTTGCTGCGAAGGGGATTCCTAAAAGTACAGCTATATTTATAACTTACTGTACATGTTAAAACAATGAGAGTAAATTGCGAATATAAGAACGCGATAGTTACTATTTGACGACGCGATGGTGATAATGTGAGAACCCGATGGTGAGAATATGAGAACAGGCCAGTCTCAATATGAGGAAGCGATGGCGAGAATATGAGAATGCGCTTAGCCTAGTGTAACGAGGAGAACGCGATGGTAGGGAGAGTACGAGGCTGTGGATGAGAATGCGACAGATAGGAAAGAAAAGTGCGCGGCAAGACGAGTATGAGACCGAGAAGAGCTAAAACCGAGAAGCCAGCGCAAAGGAATAATTTCCTTCACATCCACTCATCTTTTTGACCCTCTTCCCCCATCCAATGAATTCCATGTTTATCCATTAAAGCATAACCAGGGTGAGTCCACTAAGTTAACCAATGAGGGTGGGGAAGGGGGTGGAGCTACGATAATAGTATTATTAGTCGGCTGCACTTAGTCATCGAAGACTGGGGTAGAAGTTCAGGGAAAACGTGTTGACCAATCCAACTTCAGAAAAACACCCATTGGCAAGTATCTTCATTCGCCAGTGAATTCTGTGCTCAGACCGCTCATTCAGGTCAGGTCAGGTCAGGTCAGGTCAGGTCAGGTCAGGTCAGGTCAGGTAAATTCAGGCCACATCAGCCCGATCAGTCTCTTGCCGAAAACTCTAATATTTAATTGGAACATACGTTGACCTAATACGAACGTTACTTGGCGCTAAGTGGTGAGTGTTGGCTGTCGCGTCTGCGTCACACTATAAGTAGATGTGACCCTGTATATAGGCATTGAAATACGGTCGCTGTCGGTTGTCGAGACTAGGGATTGACAATATAATGTGAGCACACTGACGGCCAGCCTATTTTGTTATTCGGGCCCACCAGACGACGCCCCCGTTGGCATGTTCACCTACCTAATGTATCCGTGGTAACAATAGTGAAGGCATTAACGCCTAGAGGAGACACAATAGGGAGATAGGAGACGAGAGTCCTTTGCCCAGTTCAAAGTGACCCCATACTGTCCTCCTCCCGCCCTCTCCCTACCTCCTCGCAGTCCCTATCCCTGCATCTCTGAAAACAGCGCCCCTGAGCTAATCCCACACCACCTCCACCCCCTTCCCCCGCGCTATCCACCCCCCACGCACACCAACTGCATTGACGGGATTGGGGAGTGCAGGAAGCGGGTGGATGGGGCGGGTGGTAATTGGAGAGGGCTGAGATGGGGGGGGGGGGGCGATGACGTCCGATGATGTTTTCAATGACAGTGTGTCGTGCACCCTAGGTCGCGTGATTTCCCGTGGCACGATAGTCGTCTCGCGGGACGTGACTTCTCGCGCTTCACGTTGTCTGATTACCCACAGTATCTGGTAACGCAAGGTTTCTCCCCATCAAAATGTACATTTGCTTCACGTTGAGCTAGGTCAGGGGACCAGGGTTTCACGAATAGAACATTTTAATGACACTAAACGGCGTGAGTTCCTTAATTAGAATTTGCTCGATGACGTCAAACGGCATAAGTTACCTAACAGCACGACACTGACGCCACAACTTATCCATTGGCGTCACCCACACGATTCTCGTCGGCAAGGTTACCGGCAATTAGTGGTATGTAGAAGCTCGTAGATTACGTCACCTTAAGATAAACAGTTACTGAACAGAAACTATTGAGTCTCGTGTCGATTGTTCTTGGCGTGTGACGACGAGACATTATATCAAGGTCACCTGTATTATGTGCCAGTAACACTGAAGTAACACGGACGACATGAATAAAGGGAGACATGAGGGAGGTTCATGATGGCGTTATACCTGGATATAGAGTGGGTGTTTGGTAGACTCATTGCGGATTTCTATGTAGCAGATTGCTGCTGACTGTCGTGCGGGCTGGGGTGATGTCCGAAAGATCATCTTGTTCATTGACTGCAGATAACAGCCGACAACGATAGGTTTTCATCATTAATTTATGATTTGGGGGTTTCGAGCCGTAAGAATCAGCAAACCTAATATAAGAAAGCGCATGACATAGCAACCCACCCAGTCGCTCGGCCTACTTCAATTAGCAGAAGTGTGACTATGATACAGCAAGCACTGGCGCCCTCAAGCGGAAAAAAATCAACGCGTTAACTAACTGCCAGTATCTGGATCTTAAAATGCAAATCGAAAATGAAAGCTTATCATATTGCCGCAGAACGCTTAGATTTAACGGATCGGTTCTCACACACGATGGGAACTTGATAGAACTTGTGAAATGCTATGGATTATGGTGACAGTTACGTTATAAAGTCTCGTAGATTTCCTCATATACTGTAAAATATCTTGATTGTTTTGCTATAAGGACGTCAGTGTGGTGCTTCTTTTGTACCCTTCGTTAATGAAAAGTTGTCTGTCACGTGTAGTCTGAAATTACACGCACAAGTTACTCGCTGACTTACGTGTTGCTCGAACTCTCTATTATGGTGTGTTCGGCGAGCATTATATCTTAGAATGCTCATGATGAACATTCTACGGAAGTGTTATTTTCGCCTCCTTCTTGATGCTCTCTAACGCTAGTTCGCCGTAGGTGGCGCTGTAAACGAGGAACCTTTGACTTTTGTCAACATAAAAGTTAGCATTGCAACGAGGGACAACAAAGAAACATTTTCACATATCAATTTTCGTAATGTTATACATCAATTTTATTGATAGTTGTGACAGTTATAAAAACCACTTCAACCAGATGGAATATTTAATGCCTTAGTAAATCCGCATTATTGACAGCATTCATGGTTATTATTTGGGTTTTGCACCAGCCGAGAGGTACTGGGAGAATGGAAAGTCCCCTTACCCCTTCCGCTTGGAAGGCCGAAACGGGTGCTGTATCCCTTCAACCAGCTATCATATGCCACTAATACCCGAGAGATTTTATTGTGTAAGAAGGTGCTGTTTCCCGCCATTGGTGGCTGGTAAACGAGTCTCATACGCCACACAAGAAATGTAATGGTCTCATACGGTATATTCCAGTTGCCGTTCATTACAATACCATTCCCTCAT
Source organism: Arenicola marina (assembly GCA_964019135.1). Taxonomy (NCBI): domain Eukaryota; kingdom Metazoa; phylum Annelida; class Polychaeta; family Arenicolidae; genus Arenicola; species Arenicola marina. Next base: position 1,844,911 of record OZ025251.1, read on the forward strand.
CATTGTCAAAGATAATAGGCTATAAAATACAATGCAAAGGAGATTTCGAGATGCTAGATGAAGTCCTTCGAGCATGAAATTGCAGTTTTAATTGCTGTTCTGTCTACTACGTCAGTGTAGTAAAACAATTTTCGTCTAATATGTTCTCAACATATCTCCAAATTAGGCTGTGGTATATTATCACAAAATGTAAAAGTTCAATTTGATACATTAGAGGCGGGCATGTCAATGCTATTTTGGCAACAGATCTTGAAATATGATTGAAAAACATATTGTGATCAAGTTACATGACTATCAAAATAAGCCGATCTGCACTCCACAAGTTCAATGTTTTCGTGTTGTTCACTACGGAAGGGTGTTAACTGAATATATATATAATACAAATACATATACAGATGAGATCAGTTTGCCTTCATTTTGGCATTCTATTGGCATAATAATATCTCCCTCCTGCCTCAAGAACATGTTAACGATTAGCCGAAATTAACAAATCGCCAACGTAGGAGTAATATAATAGGCATTTGCTTTTAAAAATACACCCTGGTTTAATGAAAATTAGCGACAAAAATCAACTCATATTTGACGAATTAGAATCTAATGTTAATGTTATCTAAGTTTTTTCTGATGTCAATACATTTGTATACTTATTCGTAGCGTAATATTATGCCAGTTGCATGCGAGTCACGCTGTTGAAGCGTTTTCGTGTCGACACGCATCGTTGTTTTTGCTGAGTTCTGAACGAAGGTGCATTGTTTCAATAAAATGATGTCTTATATATTTGCCACAAATCCATGTGTTTGATCTCCATGGTGAGATGAGAGAGGGGCGTATTGCAACAAAAAAATCCACTCCATATTTTAATGATATATCACGAAGACCCACCTAATATAGTTTTGCCAGCTTCAGGAAGACGCGTTGCCGGCATAAATACGCAATGGCAACCTGAAAGTGGACGGTCACAGCTAACCACGTATAATGTGTCCTTTATACTCGTCCTCTGCTTCTGTTTTTCCATCTCGATTAGTATGATTTAGATCCTTTCATCAATTCTTAGGACTCTTTCCCTTTCACAATATCACTTCTTGCCACTCACTATCCGCCTTTCTCTCGGCTTTACTCTCTTCCATTTTGCTATTAAGTCGTTTTTCCAATTCATTATTGTTTTCGATCTGCTCCGTCTACACCCCTCGCCGTGTCTTGTCCCTTATTGTCCTCCGCCTCTTTCCCTATTTCTCCCCCTTGAATTACCCTGCCCATCAATGACCTGTCCTCACTAACCGCTACCTCCCACCCCCGTACCACCCCCACTTTCCAGCGCCCCTCCCTCCCCCATCCCACCCCCCTGCCTCTTTTCCCGTTCCCACCTCTTAACCCCCTAGAAGGCCCGTACCTTCTGAACGCCGCTGGGAAAATTACTACATTTCATATAAAGCAGCACTTTGATGTCAATTTCGTCGGAGTGGAACGTCCAACGAGCGTCTGTGGCGGTCTAAACCTATCATGGGGCTTGCCTTCCAAAACGGATTAATACACAATGGAGAGTGATCTACTAATGGTTCTCCAGCGACCTAGCTTAGCCGGGCCTTTTTACAGGGCTCACAAAAATCTAAAATCGAGTGAACTGGCCAATAATAAAAGATGCGAAACGGGAGAAAGCCGATGTAGATTTAGCTCTTGTTGAACTTGTCCTTTCCAGGATTTTCTACCGCTATAATCGTCCTTCTTGGCCTTTCGTAACTGTTCCCGATGTGGAGTTGTTAAACATTCACTCTGTCTTTATTATTATACGTCTTTCTCTCTCTCTAACTATGCTAACTAAGTAACTATACTGTAAACTTCACAAGACATGAGTTTGCCAAACAATGTTTAAGAAATAGCCTGCCTGCTGTTATTAATTCACTGCCACTGATTGTGAGAGAAAAGTTTTTACGCATAGTTTGAAGGGTGTAATTTTATATGTCAAGATTGTACAACAGTGAATGTTCACTTGTTAACTGCTATATTTGCCAACGTGTACCGTCAATAATTTTCCATTAAAATGTGTGAGACAGAGACTAAATTATTATTATTATTATTATTACAGGGGTATTATTATTAGGAATTACTTGTATTGATTATAAAACAAAGTTTCTCATATTCACCTGTTCGCATTATTTCCAGACAGCAGTATTATTTTTTTTTTTTTTTTTATTTTATTTTTTTTTTTCTTCACTATTTGTTGACCTCTTATTTCAATTATATATTTCTTGAATCAGGGTGGCTCCCATGATAGCGGTCTTCCAGGCCTTCACAGGAGTCTCCTGACCAAGTTATTTCTTTATTTAAGTTTGTCACGAAATGAACCCTTGTTGCCATATGTATTTCTCTTGGTCAAATAAATGTATTCTGATTTTGACTCTCTGACTCTCTCACCTAAAGTCAATGTCCAGTTAGCTCATATAATTGAACATGCAAAATGCACATTATCTAAATTTTCTCTCTGTCTTCCCTTTACTTCCCTTGCCCCCCACCCACCCATACACACATACACACACACCCGCAAATGCCCCTTTCGCTTACTAATTTAGCCCTGTTGTTGAGGAAGAATGCTAATGTGACCGCGTGGGGGTAGGCGCGTTCCAACTGATGAAAAGGGTCGGTCCAAATGCTTGATTTTAGCTTCCCAAAGAAAGTGTGTGCATGTGTGCTGGCGGGATGAGGGGGCGGGTAGGGTACGACTCTCTCGCTCCCGCTACCCGTCCATTTCCGCCCCGGCTACGTTCGCTTGCTCATCCCGCTTAAAATACCCCTTGCATGAGTGCCAAGATGCAATATTCATGAAACGCCTGCGCGCGCACCACGCCCGAAAGAAAAACCTCATCATAAAAAGTTAAGTTCCCGTGAGGCTGCTTGTCGGACAGCTTTTACGCACTTGGTAGCGATGCTGCCCCCTCCCCCACCCCCACCCGCACCCCGCCCCCTCAAACCCACCATTCATTACAGCGACGAATGCCTTCTTTCACCTCCACAAACCGTTCTCTCTGTCGAAAACGCCGTTAAAAGCCAGAGCTGACTATAAATGCTGCTAGTTTGACGTGATTCACTACAATAAATCTTCCTCAATTCCGTTTCTTTCTAACGAAGAGATATTGTTCCTGAACAGTGGAGAACCGCGTGACATTGGCTAATGAAGACAACGAAATCGGCCCGTAATGTGATATTGTTCACGTGACCCTTACAATATGTGCATGGAAGAGCGTCAATGAGTGTTGATGTAAAGGCTTTTAATTATGCACGCACTACAAAATCTGACCCAGGATTCGGCGACGTCAACACGTTCGTGGCTCCAGCTGGTCTTGTCAAAGCAGGCCGCGTGTTTAAACAAGTCGCTCCTGGGAAACCGAGGCCAGCTGAGAACATCGGAAAAACTTCTCGTTTATCTATAGACGCCCTTATCGTGTGAGGGTAGCATGCGCGCCTCCTAACGAAGTGAAAAATCAAGTCTACTTTTTAATTTTGGAGGGTAATGCCTTTGGTTTGTGATGCAGTCTTTTTTTACGGCGGGTACCTAATTAATTGCGGCTTTAGTTGACTTTTGTTAGAGTTTGTAGTCTTTATACGGACCACTCTTCCGTGCAAAATCTTTATTGCGATGGTTGTTATCTGCAGTTCTTTTAGGACACCTTCGCAGTTCGGACTTCATTTCAGGGCGTGGGTTTTACTGGGTAAAATCAGAGGTAAGGGGCCTGCAACAAAAAATTATTGAATGTAATGACGCTTGGCCCTATGTAGTATTGTTTTGCGACAGTGGGAGGGATCAAAGAAAAGAGGAAAATTGTCTTCTGCGTGACCCCATACTCTTTTCAAAGATTGAAACGAATGGGAGCTTTATCCTGCAAAACATTGTGATTTGCGCACGTGGCTTTCGAAGCACTCACCGCCCGCATGACAATAGCTTAATCGCTACCTACCAGGACACGAGGTGATGTATGCAACTAAATTCGTAAAGACGTTTTTAGGAACGCATGTTTGTCAGAAACCAAACTTTGATTTTGGAATCCTGGGGTCCTACAGGAGAAAGAGGAACCTTGCAAAATCCCAACACCTTTACATATAGAACCAGAAGACCACACTGTGGGAAAGTCAGATCTTCCAAAGATATGCACATTATTTTTCAAGAATTTACTGTCACATGCGGAGTGAGTACGTCAAGATGCTCTACTCTCCATCTCACCCCCCATCTCACGCATCTTTCCCCATTTGCCTACAGACACCGGCCTGCGCTGTAGTCTTCACTGGCTACGACATTAGCCATGACATAGCACTTTAGACGTTAAAGGATCCCAATAAATAAGATAAATTTAGGCATCTTTGATGAACTTTTTATTGACTAGCTTTATTCTTTGAGTGAGAGTTTTTAGAACAAAAATTCTACGCATCTTTATTGTTGTACGAAGTCGGCATAAAATATCGCATAGTTTTTACTTTATATGGCTCTAGCAAAACACAGGTAAGCATTATGAGTGTAATTACATAAAACAGTCCTCACCGAAGTAAAATCGCATGTCAACAATTCATGGTGCCTTCCTGCTAGCTGCATGATGCGAGCCAACCACGAATTAACATTCCACGTGATAAAAATGGAAGAAACAAGGGATCTGCACAGTTCGCTTATGCAATGCAGGAGCATGACACACAGACACTGGATAGCGAATTAGTCCGGTTTGTGAACTTTTGAACGTCTTGTGCAATGAAGCCATTGGTATCACATGGAGAGGTCAGCATAATAAAGCCGAGTCACACGTCAATCCCTCGCCTAGATGGCGAAGCGGGTGGCTGTGGATGGGGTAGAATGGTAGAGGGAAGCGCATGATATGATACGGCGGGGTTATGGTTGGTCAGTGTGGTGGCAGTCCCATGCTCGTACCCCCCCCCACCCACCCCAACCTTGTCCCTCCTTTTGTCACCGCCACCGCCAGCGACCACAGAGGGTGGTCCTGGTTTTGCTGGGCGAGACGCCCACAGGAGTCGTGTGGGGAATGCGGCGGCATACCTTAAGTGGAGTCGGCCCGGGTGGGTCGATGGGGGCTGCCCATCATCCGACCGCCACGACTAAGCGTCTCAGAGCAAACAATCACACGTGAGCGTCAGAGACCCTTGGTGTCCCGGCCTGACCTATAGCTTATAACTTCCGCTCTTGATGGAGTCCATTCTGAGGGGGTCAGGGAGATGACACGCCAAGGTCAAACGGAACACAACGCGTGCGGAACAGACCGCGTGCTGCCGTGGGGGGATGGGGGGGGGGGACTTGGGAGGAGTGTAAGTCAGTAGTAGAGTGAACAATGTTACACTCTTCGTTCAGTAATATGAACACGGGCAATGGATGGAGGAAAGTAACCAGTATTAGGTATAAGGTTTAACTATCATTGCCCTTACTAACTATAGCTTTCATTTACAATGGTGAAGCAAATCTACTTTCTTTGTCTGGAACGATGGAAACTAATACTGAAAGATCCAAAATATTAATTGCGGAAATGGTTAGGCTCTCTTTTCAGCGTTAAGTCAATGGAGTGCACACAGTTACCTTTCAATGAAGGAATAAAGTGGAAGCCAGCTAATATGTCCGTGCCTATGATACTGTGTATGCTTCTTTTCTGTAGAATTGTCTACTACCTGCTCTAGTGACAGACCAGAGCCTATCTTATTAAACAATCGCGTCAGAATTAATTGTGAATGTAATTTCCATTGACAAGAAGGCATGATAGCATGCCTAGAAGACGACAGATGATACATATGAAGGCCACAAAGCTGACATTATTTGCGGAATCAGCAAAACCATGAATTTGTGTTAATAGAGTCGCAGCTTCTTTGTACCATACAATATTTGCAGGTACAAACAGCTTTGCTGTTTTTTCAGAATGAAAAAGGACAGGAGAATACGGTACATGGCTAGCCAGGTAAATTTTGATTTCAAGGCGCACAGATGGTGGCAGCGTCATTTCTATCATCCTTTTTGAACCAATTTAAAAAACGTGTCTCCCACAATAAGAAACCTGACCTAGTTTATAATAGATCTATCTCGGTCATTCATCAACGGATCCACGACACTGATCGATGACTCCGTCCCGTCAGAGAAATGTGGGGTCTCGCAGGCCGTAGATATTCAAAGATTGATTGATATCATCCCGGGGAGGAAATTTGGGTTGAATGTATCGCAGAAAATTGCCTCACAGATTAAAGAACATTTTGACGGGGGAGGATGAATGACTTGATCCCGGAGATGACGTGTGATGTCACACATTATGAGGTCGGAGGACTAATCTATAAGCCCCTGTTATTTTGCTGAATACCTGACGCAAGATGTGATGTAGGGTCCTGCATATAAACATATTCCGCGGAGAATCCATAGAAGGCGATAATTATAGATAGGAGGTTCAGTCATGAGTTGGGGATGACGAGAGAGGAGCAGCATGTATGGCTAAAGGGGCTGTGGAAGGGCGAAGCGGGGAGGGGCGTTCGAAAGAGGGGCCTGTGGGAGTGGTTATCGGCTCTCTCAAGTCTGCATGGCCTGTGATCTTATACAGTAACCCCCACTCGATGGAATGAATTCAGAGCTGCAAAGGCGTCACCAAAGAAATGCCCATTAACAAAAATCGCCGGGAAAGACCCCACCTAAACTGTGCCCACCCACACATATGATAACGGGAATAAACGAGATGTTTTACCGATGTCCTCACCTGACTTCGGTTTCCCAGGAGCGATTTGTTTAAACACGCGGCCTGCTTTGACCAGAACAGCTGCTCTCACACACGTATTGACGTCGCGGAATTCTACGCCATTAAACCCCCATCAATCTTTTTACACATTGTTAAATCGTCCGCACATACCAATGGCAATTACCCAGATTCCATTAACTGCGTAATATGCTGTACACATATTAGAACTGATACGTAGAAATGACGATTCGAAATCAACTGATCAGATATCTACATAGCAAACGTGAATTCCTCAGCTGATTAGATATCTACATTGCAAAGGTGAATTCTTCAGCTGATTAGATATCTACATTGCAAACGCGAATTCTAAGAACGAACATTGATAGACGGTTCAGCCATGGTGTGAATCAGTTCCGTGTGCATCATACTAGCATATATAGAATATTTGGTTCTGTTTTTTTGGCACTTGATGCTGGCGCGGAGAGATTGGTGAGAACGGTCAAGGTCACAGAGCGGTTGGGTCATATTACAAAAGCATTACCCCTAGCTACATACCAATGTCAAGGTCTCAGTGGTGTGTATGTCTCATAGACGTCAAGGTCAACGCGATGGACAAGGTTGATATATCGTTCGTCGCTGACACGCCACCAGAGTTGGTCCAGTACTTTGGATGCCGTACAACCATATACCTACAATTTATTGACCCACTCGCGCCAAGGTCGAATGAGGTCGAACACACCAAAAACGAGTGGAGTGGTGTGAGCGATTGAAGCGGCCGCAGACAGATACATGATAAATGTTGTTGTTATATAAATTTGTGAACATGCGGTAGACAATTCAGTGACATGAGGGGAAATGCTTCATGTGTTTCCTCTGAGATTGCCTTCTCTCGCAAAAATATACCTTACTTATTAGATTAGCTATTAATGTACATATCTCAATTACTGATATCGTATTTAGGAAGAATGCATTGGTCCACGTTTAAGCTCAAGGTCAACGTAGGTATGATTGTCAGCAACCAAAATCGCTTTCAACGATGACATTAAATTTTCACGGTCGACATGAGCCACTCACGTCATATTACGTGTCTGATATTGACTACCGGTTGGGTAACCATACCACAAGGGACGCCCCGTTTCACGGCCGTTTACACCAATTTATTCAATTGATTCAGCCCGATCACACAAGTGACAGGCTTCCGCTGGTCTCGCGTGTCACTCTTCTCGGACGAGGAGTGGAGATATCTATGAGATAGCTACCGGCGTTAATGCCGACCGCATCGCGGAAGCTGGGTCCAGATTTATATTCCATTAGAAAACACCCGACAATCAATGGAACTCTGGACAAATAGACCTCCGGATTCACAAAGATACAGCTTGACACAAGAGGATGGGAGAGAGGGACAGAGTAAAAACGGTTGTTCACAATCTCCGTAAGGGTCGCCCCGGCCTGCCCACAAGGCACATTATCTTGAGGATTTTGGCAAGTCTGCCAAACGTCGTATTAATGCATCTTTTTCGTTTGCAAAAGTTGATCGCTGTTTTTCAAGGAGTCTCAGGATACGGGGGAAAAGGTGCACATCACCATCAATCAAGCAATTGAATGAAAACGCCACGTAGGTGATAACGTAGGTTGTATCTTCCCAGGCATTGCCAAGGTACTCTATCTGAGGATCTCTCATAATGTAGACCATATCGATTCGACTCACCACCACTCATCCACCCACCACCACTGCGGTCTCTACCGCCTAGGAGGTGCAAAAGGATGACCCTTGGCCTGCGTTTCCGCTACTTCTCTGTCAAGTTGTCTCTCCAGTGTGTTCACCAGAATTCATTAACGTCATTCACATGACACCATGCCTTGTCTTCACCTCATATCTTATTAAAACTTTCCCGTCAATGTGTCCGTCGTGTGTCAAGGCTTTTCATCCCCGGTGAGACCTTGTGGCTAGCTTCTTGTCAAAAATATCGGTTTTTGTACTCCCTCATGTTTAATTATTAATGAAAGCTAAAGAATGGAACTTTATATATGGATCCATATAACACAGCGGTGGGCCTGATACGCACAGCAATGGGGTTGGACTCAATCGTATGAATATTGAATATCTGAATATTGAAGCCACCATCCATCAGAAGTTATCTTTTTCCTTGCCAAGGATGAGCTTAAAGCAAGAGGTGACTGGACCAGTGCTAAAGCTGGATTAAATATTTGATGGAACCAGAGCCAGCAAGAAAACACCGTGGGCGCGATATGGATATCCGTGGGGTGTAGTTGTATCCGGATAGAGAGATGATAGGGCCGCCGCCATATACATGTGGGTTCGTCTGGCAACACCGTTTCATCTTCCCTTAGAAACTACTTTTCGGTTGCTCAAACGAATTTTGTGTTTCACTACAGCACACAAACCTCAAAACAGGTGCCCATTTTTTCACGCCAATTCTAAGCGAATGCACTAATCATTATACCACTAGGTATGCTTCTTATTTCACGCTGGGTCGTTGGTGAATGCCTATTTGTGTTTAGTGGGGGATAAAATGTCTCATAGTTTAGTGGTTAATTCACCTGTTGAAAAAGTTATTATGGTGAAGGATGCCTTTAGCGGTAGTTGATGACTAGCTCAATAGTTAATTTTATAGTAGAGTCAATGTATATGACACATGATATTACAATAATGCGCAATAGCAACATCTTTGGAGTAGGGCCAGATTGACAAGGCTAAATGGCAGCAGTGGGCACTGGACCTGTGTGCATTTGTAGATTAGTCACTGACACAGGTTGGCCACCAACAGGGAGACGAACAGCTTGGGTTGAGCTCGTCCATGTACTTCGAAGTACACGAGATAAAAAACAAGTACTTGTTGGATCTACCGAACAAAACCGACAGCCGCTGTATTGTGTAGCGAGCTAGACAACTAGCGCCACGGTATTGAGCGGGAGTGGAATCTGATCAAACAGACTCGAAAAGGGTGCAAAGCGGTGGACAATGGAGGTTAGAGGAACAACTGTAAGGAGGGCGGAGAAGACATGTGGCTCCACCAGACAGCGGGGAGACTGGACAGCGTTAGTGAATGGACAAGGCGGCTTTTTTTTCAAGCCATGGCTGAACGGAATTGGGACGACGTAAGTGAAGTGGAGAGTCCGGGGGGATGGATGGGCAGAGTGGAGGGCCACTGATCGAGACTGGATAGGAGGGTAGGTGGGTCAAATGATAGTGTGTGACATACTAGGACGAAGGGACTTGAGGGGAGTGGCGGTGGCCCAGGTATGAACAGGAGACACTGGATGGGAAGGTAAGCAGGGGAGTCGCAAGATGGTGTATGGAAGACTGGGATGAGGTTACAACGTGAGCCAAGCTCTGGGCGACACCAGGGACAGTGGGACAGCAATTGGCTGGACGTGCCAGAACCATAGCAAGAATACATTTTACATATATAACGACTCCCTTGTCTTGGAAGGTATCGCAGCAACGCTAAACCACACGAGGTTCAGACAAGATCAGCTCTCTGGTGACGCAACTACATTCATGTGTGTAGGTGTTGATTTTACTAGTTTTTGCGGGTTTGATCATGTAGTGCACAACATTGTGTACGAACATAATTGACGTTAAGCTTGTGGATAAATTTATGCATTGAAAAATGTTTTGTGGATGACTTTATACATTAAAAAATGTTTTGTAGATGACTTTATACATTGAAGAATGTTTTGTGGATGACTTTATACATTGAAGAATGTGGTGTGAATGATTTATGCATTTCACAATGTTTTGAGGTCAATAACTAGTTAATAGTTTTTAATTGTGTACAGTGCATGGCAGGATCTATGAAGAGGTATTCCTTATTATATTTGTTCGGATATACAATTCTGTGATGGCAGAATACTGTAACTTAATCTGTGCACTAACCGCTAAAATAGCACCAGTTTGAAATGGTCATTACGAGAAATTTACATTGACGCCAATTGTAATCAAACATGGGCCCTCTGGTAATGGTTCTTACAGGGACATGATTATCTGTTGATACGAAACACCTGAGGATGAATAGTGGCTACGATGTAATGAGCCTTCCTCTTATGCGTAAATAAATCTTGTGTCCGGCTTTACATCGCGTTGACACATTATGATTGATCAAAATGAAATCTTGGTGTTTTCCGTGGCTTTTGCCCACATGAAGCCTAATTTGAACTACGGAATCTCCTGGGACAATAAAACGTGTTTCGATGAAACTTGCCCCAGGTTCAGGGGCCTCAGTTCGAATTCACGGTCAGGTGATCTGCAGCTCAGCCTTTTTTTGAACTGAGATAGGGAGGCTGCCGTGATGAATTATAATCTGAGGCAGCCTTTAGGATCTTACGACGTTATGATGGGTGATTGGCCTGGGAGGAGGTCTCCGCATATCGCAAACTCGGTTCTTGGAAGACGGGGCATTCAAAATCAGATCATACCAGAATGGGAAACAATTAGTGCTATGTACAGTATAACAGAAGGTTAAAGGGACAAATCCTTTCAACTCCAGCGACTCTTTTGTAAAAACCTTTGATATTAATAACCCAATCCGAGGAGGTGGCGACATTTGAATCCATTCAAAGATCAGCGAAGATATGAACCAAACATAAATTTTGTTTGATCCTAGCCAATGCAGACCAATCAGCATTGATGTGAGATTTATATGCCAGGTCACAACGGGCATTACACACGGACACGCTATGTGACCGTCTAGATTGATATGCCAGGTCACAACGGGCATTACACACGGACACGCTATGTGACCGTCTAGATTGATATGCCAGGTCACAACGGGCATTACACACGGACACGCTATGTGACCGTCTAGATTGATATGCCAGGTCACAACGGGCATTACACACGGACACGCTATGTGACCGTCTAGATTGATATGCCAGGTCACAACGGGCATTACACACGGACACGCTATGTGACCGTCTAGATTGATATGCCAGGTCACAACGGGCATTACACACGGACACGCTATGTGACCGTCTAGATTGATATGCCAGGTCACAACGGGCATTACACACGGACACGCTATGTGACCGTCTAGATTGATATGCCAGGTCACAACGGGCATTACACACGGACACGCTATGTGACCGTCTAGATTGATATGCCAGGTCACAACGGGCATTACACACGGACACGCTATGTGACCGTCTAGATTGATATGCCAGGTCACAACGGGCATTACACACGGACACGCTATGTGACCGTCTAGATTGATATGCCAGGTCACAACGGGCATTACACACGGACACGCTATGTGACCGTCTAGATTGATATGCCAGGTCACAACGGGCATTACACACGGACACGCTATGTGACCGTCTAGATTGATATGCCAGGTCACAACGGGCATTACACACGGACACGCTATGTGACCGTCTAGATTGATATGCCAGGTCACAACGGGCATTACACACGGACACGCTATGTGACCGTCTAGATTGATATGCCAGGTCACAACGGGCATTACACACGGACACGCTATGTGACCGTCTAGATTGATATGCCAGGTCACAACGGGCATTACACACGGACACGCTATGTGACCGTCTTGTTGTTCTTTCGTTCCGCTAAAGCTATCCTCTGTTTCAGTTATAGCTGTCTTCTTGTCCATCAGTGACGCTCCCTCTTTTTATCATTTTATCTCTCTCTTGGATACCAGATCCAGATTTGTATTCTCGTATTCTCTGTTTTTGAAGTGCGTAAATACTTGCCTGTATCAAGGTCATGTGTTTGATAGAATAAACTGGCCCCTATAAATCACGGTACTCATAAGGAAAATTAATATTAACTTAATTATGATTGACTTGGTTGTTTGTAAAGATGGTCAACATCTCAATGATATATTTACTAGTTTCTATGAATTACATATGCAATACATGAGTTTAGTGACATTAGTTACTTGCGTTAAAAGCTGGTCTGGCACAGCCTTTTTTACACACATTTCCACAGCTCAAGATACTACGAACAGGTGTAGTTCTACAGATTGATCAATACATGCAACAGGTAGAAGTTTGGAATGAGTTCGATATGGAAGATTGACACGAGTTGTTTTTCCCCAGGAAGTGTAAGATATCGCCAAATCATCTGCGAATGCCAATGCCCGCCAGCTTCAAGACCAAGTATAGCAGGGGCGACATTACACCAACTTGCTGCACTCCAATGGTAACCGCGAATGGTCGAAATTTGCCCAACGCACCCTGGTTTGTATTTAGTAATCAGAAGAATCTTGTAAGCGGACACATATTTCTCTGAATAAGTGTTTTAACTAACTTGACGTAATTGACACAGCCAGACGCTTTACTTGCATCTAATAATACGGTAAAAAATCGCCACCACCATACATTTATTCTTGAATTGCTTCTATGTATGCAGGTCTTGATATAATGGTTACCGATATTGACACGCATGCATGTCTTAAAACATTAATTGTATTAAAGACTTTTTCCCACCACGCCTTTTACATTTGACCACGAAGAAACTCAATGCGCTCGCATTAACTAGATATGATTATATCCTGTTTTGGTGATACATATATATTGCATACACATATATTATTTCACCCACGCATTACATAATATATTTGTCTGTCTGTCTGATTCGTAGTATTTGCTTCGATTTGTCGACCACCACCCGCTCCCTACCCTCCGCAAAATTATGCATATTTTCTCATAATTCCAAATGACACAGCTTGCTGTTTATTCAGGGTGTCGTCACCATGTATATCGTCCGTTTCATCTTCCACGCTGTTCAAGAGGAGTGGGAAGGAACGGTGGCAATGGCTCGACGGAGGGCCATCTGCTCTGTTTTATCAAAGCCAATATTGTTTCTTGCACTTAGTGATAAAAGCCTCCCATCGCAGCTCCGGTCTTGTCATACGCTTGCGAATGCTGTGATGAAAGACGACAAGTGAAAACCCATGGAGCAGAAATACCTTTTTTAGCGGCGGCAATTTCTCATATGAAGAAAGAGACGCGCCGTGGGCGGTAATGAAGGACTCGAGGTTGGCGTTCCGGGCTGATGCATAACTGATGGTGACATTTTCATGACCCTAAGGACCACGTTTTTTAAGCTCACACATGACCACGCATATAACTCGTTGATAGCCACTACACTGTGCGTTCATATAGATACTCGCCTCGCAAGGACGTCACATCGTGTCCCTCCCCCATCCCACCCATCCCCACCTGCTGTCCTTAACCCACAGGCACCACCACCAGCTGACTGTTTTTTGTTCAGTGGGCGAGACATAACCATGGCTTGGCCCTTGAGACGTTTACGGATCGCAATAAATAACATAAAAATAGAAAGCGTTCTTCTGTGCGCTTTCCCTTTCGTCAAGTAATGACAAAAGGCCACGGCATTAAGGTGATTGTTGCTGATTTCATAGGTCACACGTCGCCACATTAAGTACGCAGCAGAAATGTTGTCTATTGTGTTTCTTGGGGGGGGGGGGGGATTTTATTGACGTGGTGATGCCATGTGCCTGCCATATCTTAACATATATTCTCCTGATATGGTGACGACACAAAGGCGGCCCCAATGGGGAAGAAGGGTCTGGCGAAAGGCACTCTTCAAGACGTCGTGGAGAGAAGATGACATGGCAAATGTCCAAACATGTCACGCCCTTTCCCCTTTAAATTGAGAAGGTATCACAATCACAACTCGCAGCCTCTGGCCCAATACTGTAATACTTGTAACACTTACTAAGCTACTCCAAGTCATTTCAATAAGCGTCCGATATTTTCTACTTGCTGCGCAGCCTCAAGCCAGACCTGGTCTAAATATAGGAGGTCTTGACGTTCAATGAACGTAACCACCTGGGACATTGACTGCTGCCGGAGAAGCACAAATCATAAACAAGTTGTCCGTAAGCTGCTGTTAAATAAGACGATTCGGTTGTGCACCAATGCACTCCATTTTGCTGCCATGCAATTCCCAAGTCATCTCGGCGTCTCTAAATGACATCTGTGGTTTACGTAAAATACTGAAATAATGCTGACGAAGAATTATGGTTTTAATTAAAAAGGCCAGTGGGGATTGATCATGTATTGGATTATTAAAACTGTCAGTGCATGATAAAACGGGCAATCGCAATCTCTTACACCAAATAACTGTTATTAATGGGTGATAATTACATAGATGTCTAAATAGGCACTCTACATACATGGGGATGACAAACGGATATTTCTGACATGATGATAGTGTTCAAGACGCATTCACGCATGGTGAATACAGCAACAGTTGATTCTCAAGCACTGGTTACATATCTGATTCCACGCGAATGTGGTCAGTGTTTTACAAGTTCATCACTTGTGGGATAACTTTGTTGCACGTTTGACATGAATGTGGCATCGCTAGTATTATCATTGCAAGATTAAAGACATAACAGGTTTTTGAATGAAGGAAGATTTAAGTTAATGACGGAGAATTCAGAAGAATGTCAAAACAAAAATTCAATTACAATTATATACTTACATCCTTCGTGTATAAATATAAAGATTTATTTGTTATAAAAACAATTGGTCAGAATGGGGCACTTCGTGTGAGAGAGTATAGCTTTCGTATGAACTATGTCATCAACATTTGAGCGTTATTTTAAATTTTATCTTTTAACATGATTATCTTATTAACCACGACCAAAATGATACAATTTGTTCGGTGAATTGCGTGTAAAATACAAATTGTTGCATAAGCAGGTTTAAACTGGACTTAAAACATACCCAGATAGCATGCAGCGTAAAATTAACGTTACAAGAAACGTTGGCAGATACATTTAATTAACGGTATAAGTTAACGTTCTTGTAACGTAAGTTTGCTCATTGGTTTAACGTTAAATTACCGTTTGCATCTTAATGTTAATAGTAAACCATTCTTAAACGAATATCCAACGGTAGCGATCGGCAAAAGTCAGACAAATGTAATTTTGTGCCACTTCTAAACCCCAAACTTTCATTCAAAAAAGCTAATATTTAAATGAATCTTAATTTTAATTGCGATCACTTTATCACGTTACAAAGTAGCTGGAAACCATATATTTGGACCCAAATCTAACGTAACTTTAATGCTATCTGGGTATATTTCTCATCCTCTTTCAATAGATCATACATAAATCGTCCAAAAATAATTAATGATAGCAAAATATCATAAATCATTATCATAACAATTAGTTCATTAATAATGCTTTGTCAAATAGTTATTCACGTATTTTTCTGCAGGATGTTTAAACCCAAAAATTAACGCTAAGCACCTGAACCATCCTTAATTCATTGACATTTGTCCTATAAAAACAACTACCTAAGATATTTTTCAATTGAGAAAAACATGCTTTACTGAACAGGGCAGCTAAAAGAATATTAACAGCTTTCAAGCGATGAAGGTTACATGTGGCTGACCTCGCCACTGAGGCTATAATTCCCAGTTTTGGTATGGAATTATAAACTTGAGTAGTCTATTAACAATAACTTTACTCTTTCGAGGTATGTGAAAGACCACCCATTCTGTGTAAACATCAGCTTCGAAAGAGTTATCTTTTAACTCCCGCCCAGCCATTGGTATGTGGCACACAGTCCCAGCCGTTATAACGGCTTTCGCAATGATCGTGGTTTAATGGTCGTACTGGACGTCACCTTTGCAGCTTTTTTTACCCCCGCATCATTCTTAGGTTTCAGAAAAAAACATGCACTAAATGGCAAACAACTTATGGACGAAACTCTCCGAAAACTCCCTTTCCCCTTAGTACCCACCCAATAACCACCAACCCTCGATCATCCGTGACAACAAAAACATATAGCTAGTCACCTGTGAAGTAAAAAAAGTAGTGTCGAAAGTAGTATTTTATCGCCGTGGTAGTTGGTAGATAATGGTCGAAGTGATGACGGGCAGATATCGGCCAGATCTAGTACCACTTACACCTCTCCGTAACTACTGACGGGGGAACGACTTACCCCGACCCAAAACAGAACGAAGGCACAGCGTAATGAACAGTGACCGCTCATCAGGCTAAAGTGGCGATTTTGGTTTCACTGCGATATTTTAATAACACCACTCTCGTAACGTTCTGTTTATGAGGCCACTTGACTCAGTCAAAGACATCACGAGCGAGAGACGTGTTTGTCTCAACCATAATTAAAAAAATCAGCTTCAGATTGCTCAATTCACTTTAATTCAACACAACTTGCACAATTCAAGGCAACTCAGTCTATGGAACGTTGTTGGTCGATGTTGGGGGGAGGGGGGGCGGGAGATGTTGGGGGGGGGGGTGTTTGCAGTCTGTGTCATCCTGTATATATTGCATGCGTGGGGATGAACTCTCATGACTAACAATAAGGGAAGGAGATTACGAAAAAAGAAATGGAAAAAAAAATAGTTGTCGACAAAACAATGAAAGCGTGTGGCATTGATAATAAAGCTGTCAAATTACATTGATATGACAATGAAAGCGTGTGGCAATGGTAATATAGCTGGCCAGTTATATTGATATGACAATGACAGCGTGTGGCAATGATAATATAGCTGACCAGTTATATTGATATGGCAATGACGTAGTGTCCGTAGTGTCCTGGCACATCTGCTATGTACATTTACATACAATATGACATTCTTTTGCTTAGGTTAAAAGATAAGACAAAATTTAAATGGTCGCCCAATGCATGCTCAAATCATATTGCAATTATGTACATACAATTATCTACATCGATTGATGTTACATTGCGGTACTCCAGTAAGTTATATTATATCTTGATGTCCAATTAAACCATTATCAAGGGGATGTTTCCATAACGAATGTGTACCAAATCTTGTTCACAGGTTAAAATTTCTAGAAACAAGATTGGTTATCCTACGCTCTTAAGTTATCGACATAATTAAGTGATTATTACCAGTATTCGCATTGTTCTCTGTGTTAAAGATGAACATTTTTTCGGTGACGCATGATGGCGCAGTGGGTCGATATAAGGCCCGCATTTGTGAATGCCGGCTAACATTCAATGAAAGTTCTGAACAGGTCTGTTAAGCGGTCAATTTAAATAGTTGAAGCGTGTCTTTGCAACATGCAAAGCTTAATAGATTTCCCTGTTAGTCAAAGGCTTGATTGAGGTGCCTATTGTGTGCCATATAATGCCACGCCAGAGATCCATATGGGCCAGTCTACACATATCCTAACCCCGAACTGTAATGATGGTTACAGAACTGTGTCGAGACCACGAGATGTTTTTAAGCTCTGGTCCTCTGGGTGACAGAGCCGGAGGAAGTTGATTAGTTGGCGGAAGGTAACCGGGGTATCGGAGACGTCCGCGGCCCCTTTCTCCCTGCCCACGTGGCTGTGACTGGCAACCTACGTTATCCATGGCGCCTGCTTTTGCGCCACATTGTCCCGACTGAGCAAGACTAATGCCCGGGAGTGGCCTTCCCCATCAGACATTGGGCCTTCTGTCTGGTCTCCCCCTCCCCTTTCCTGGCGTCCCTGCCTCTCTCTCTTCCTCCCTCGTAGGCCATTAGTACCTGCCCTGACACCATACATTCCCTCGCTCCCTCCCTCCGCTCAGTGCCTCTCCCTCACACGATAATGACAAATTTAGTGGAGATCAAAGTGATAATTGCACCGTTCTGATTCCGCCGTTTAATTGAGGCGCATAACTCAGAGCGGAACCCGTATTTAGAAAACCATGGCAACAGATGCATTTTTTATTAGGCCCAATTGTCTTTCGCGGACCTCCAGCCCCGGGACTTCTTGGACCTCCAGCCCCGGGACTTCTCGGACCTTCAGCCTCGGGACGACCGCGCCGCGGCCAAAGTGGCATTAATTCCACTGTATATATAGCCGGCGAGGTGGTAAGTTAGCGTCAAAAACATTGATTCGCCGCGCTGCCGTATGCGCAATGTTACAGTGGTAAATACCCAGACAATTGGCTTCTCTACTACGTCATTGACTCTTAAGTCTGTCGCACTCGCTACGTTTATATTGGTTCATCCCGTTGGCTGGTCAACCGTTGTTCCAAATGCAACGCTTTAAAGTTCTTCTCCCTCAAGCAGATCCTACTAGATCGATTAGTTTTCGGGCATGATACCCAATGCCATTTGACGCGAAAGTACAACCGATGCGCTATAAATGGTGACAGGAATATGTATTATCGTCTGGTTGTGTTCCTGCCATGAATTCTTCGGTAATTTCTTCAACTGTATGAAGTATATTTATGATGATTTCGCGCAATGCTACAGTCGGGTGGCCGTAAGTACAGGGCTCCGACCCGACATAAAAGCCTCTATTTTGTGTGACAGGACGAAAACACGCAGCAAACCCCTGGTATAAGCTGTTCACCCATAACGGATTCCAAACACGTGGCGCTTTATGGCTGGTATCATACAATGGGACGATTATATCTGGAGGGTAGAAATGGAGAAAACAGCGGCTGGGAGATGGGCTAGGCGTAATTCTCGTCCATAGCTTTTTAATTGCCCGGTTTTGAACGATTATTAAAGCCGTGGCTTAGAGCGTAGCGTTCTGTTTCTGGCTCTTCACCATATAAGATTGACACGGCATCGGAAGAGGAAGCGATAATAACGTTTCCTCGGGGCCTACTAGTCCAATTATTACCCCCCAAGAGATAAGGGATTTCTGGCTTTATCGACGGCTTGGTGGTACGCTGTGAGTGGGGGCCAAGCCCTAAAATGTCACAAGTTTGTCTACTCAGCCACGGGAAGGATCAGGAGGGGAGGGGGGGGGGGGTCTTTTTACCGTTTCCTCCAAGCTCATTGTGGCATCAATTGCACACACACGGTGGCGCCGTCTAGGACTTGGGGATTGTTCCGCTACTTATGGCGCGAACATTATTCGGCAAATACGTGTTATATGTTCCGACATGTGATCGTCTTTATGTGTTCAGCGTCGTGCTATCACATCGTTCGGGTTACCCAATAGGCGGTGCGTGGGCAGGGTTACGAATGGCTTAGTTGCGTCGTCCACAATCACATGTCACCCTTAATATCGCTCACGTAACGGTGACGTCCGCGTGGGTTTCTTCTTTCGTCTCAGTGCCAAGCCGCTACTCTGCCGTCTTTTTCTTCCCTCCTCTCTCCCCCCGCAGCCCCCACCCCCCTCCCCCACGCATACACACCCCCCTCCCCCACACATACACACTCCCGTCCCCGCCCCACAGACTTCGAACTCCTGTACTAAAATAGGCTCAGGGGGACGGAACACGAGTCGGGGCCAGGCAAATAACTGGCATTTGATCGAAATCCGGTCAGTCATATAGCAAAAAAAAATGCAGAATGAATTTGCCGCAACCGACTGACGCAAGTGCAATTAGTCGTTGAACCTACGGAATTCTCCTCGGTCTTGGTTTGAGTATTCAATCCGTGAAGGATATAAACGGTGAAGCAAATAGCCAATAAAGGTGTTCATAACCACAAACCGTGAATACACACGACGGGTAATGCCATATATAAAGCGATTAACCAAGAGGTTCGGCAGGCGAGGAACAAACAAGGCGCCAACCAGCACTACTTCCCCCGTACCCCCTCCCCTCCCTCTCCCACTCCTACCCACTCTCCCTCTCCCGAGCATACTGTACATTACATATATCACCCAGCTGCGCGTTACAGGTAAGTACCTACTTGGAAATTGAAACTTATACTTTCGTTGCTCCCATTATCAGATTATGCAGACTCAATAAACCCAATGCATGGATCCACAAACTATGGTCTGGGGCGAGATCAAGACGATACCTCAGCGAGAAATCAATGGCGACGTGAACGCCCATGTAATGAGATTGACATTTCCACAAGAAGACATCGGAATAGTGAAAGACACGATGGCTCCCAGGCGGAGCCCTTCATGTGGTCTTTATTCTTTCGCCAATTGCATTTTCTGATCAACAACGTCAGAGTGAATTGTGGCTCGAAAATGAAGATGAAGGTGATATTATTGCTTTGAACGTGTGCACCTCCCCCTTGCAATTATAAGCTTTGCGACGGGGACTTGATGTCTTAAAATGAGATGACGTCAACAATCAAAATATTATTCTGAGTGAAAAAAAATCTTTCGCACCTATCCCCAGACCCCCCCCCCCCCCGCCCCCCTAAACTCTTTTCCTCGTCCTTCCTCCCTCCCTGCCTCTCCGCTTGATATTATGGAATGACGAGTCTTCTGTTGTTCAGGTACAATATCGGATGCGTTTCTTTTTTTCGATAGCTTCATTTTTTATCATTATTATATAGTAGTTTATCATCGGCATTTCATCCAGGATGGAATCCCATCAAGGAACTTTATGTGGGTAATTCGGCACGCTAGGAAGGAATTTCACCAATATGTCACTTGCCGGACTGAGTCTGAGGAGCTCTATAACATGCCATATATCATTTAAGCCGTCCGACATGGTCTACCGTAGACGCGCCGTTGCTTGTTCATGCGGTGCGCATGTGCAGGCTATTTATAGAAACCCTATGGCACGCACTAGCGGTTCTACGGCACTCAGTCGGCCGACCTCCCGGAGCCTACAAACAAGTACGCATTACATCGCATCGGCGTTTAAGGGATGTCGGCTCACACCCATATTAACGACAATGTCATCCCCGTCAGTATTGAATCTCCAATTTATCTCGGCTTCCATTTAATACTGGCCAATTCTTTTACTTCTTTTACTTCTTTTACTTCGAATAATTTAAACATACAGGACAGACCAACTTTTCAGCTAAAAATTGAGCTGTAAATATAACAGCAACAAACAAGACTAATAAGATATAATGAACTAAATATGTGACATCGGACATACGATAACAACAGATCAACATAAATTAGCAACCATCTAACCCGATCTTTGCAGGATTGGTAAGAGTGACTTAGACAAACAAGTTCGGCCGATGTTTAATATCTCAATGTGTCTACACGTTGTTGCAATTTCGTTTTTTGGTAGATCTGCCTCGTTAATCAGGCTTGGGGGGTGACCCTGGCCCGTTAGGCCTACTGTGCGCGGACGTAGGGTATCAGTGCGTCGGCCAGCCACGGGATTATCTGTATATGAGACAAGGAAGGTTATGGACATGGCAGGAAGTTGATGGTCAGCGAGGTACCCTGAGACCTGATCCTATATCCGCCTCACGCCAGTCCATCACTGTAATTTAACTTAAAAATTACCACAGCTTTGTCAAAGCTAGTTCTGTGACGTTTTACAGCTTTTCTCAGATCATCTAACCATCGTTTAGGCAGAATACGCGACTTCTAATAATTGGGGAGTTTTATGCGCGCATCATTTTTGTAATTGAACGAACTAAAAAAATCAGCGAATCTGCCTATCTGCTTAATATCGACGGCTGAAGCACAATCATCAATTGAGGCAAACCCCTTTCAGGTACTTAGCGATGATTACGACTTGATGTAATTACGTTGATGTAATCACGTTGATGTAATCACGTTGATGGAATCACGTTGATGTAATCACGGAGATGTAATCACGTTCATGTAATCACGGTGATGTAATCGTGGCGATGTAATCGTGGTGATGTAATCGTGGTGATGTTATCATGGTGATATAATCATGGTGATGTATTCATGATGTAATCACGGTGATGTAATTGTGGTGATGTAATTGCGGCGATGTAATCGCGGCGATCTAATCATGGAAATGTAATCATGGTGATGTAACCATGTAGTCATTTCAATCAAAGTGCAATCATGGTACGCGTCATCATAGTAATCATCATGGCACCCAGACATGTGCCACTAACTAGGTCTGCCCTCGATATTTTTTTCACCTACAATCTATGCAATTGGTTACCGCCCTGGTACCTGCAACTGAGGCATGTTTCATCCAGCCCTGGTACCTGCCACTGGGGCATGTTTCATCCAGCCCTGGTACCTGCAACTGGGGCATGTTTCATCTAGCCCTGGTACCTGCAACTGGGGCATGTTTCATCCAAACCTGGTACCTGCAACTGGGGCATGTTTCATCCAACCCTGGTACCTGCAACTGGGGCATGTTTCATCCAACCCTGGAACCTGCAACTGGAGCATGTTTCATCCAGCCCTAGTACCTGCAACTGAGGCATGTTTCATCCAGCCCTGGTACTGGCAACTGGAGCATGTTTCATCCAACCCTGGAACCTGCAACTGGGGCATGTTTCATCCAACCCTGGTATTGCAACTGGGGCATGTTTCATCCAACCCTGGAACCTGCAACTGGGGCATGTTTCATCCAACCCTGGTACCTGCAACTGGGGCATGTTTCATCCAGCCCTGGTACCTGCAACTGGGGCATGTGTCATCCAGCCCTGGTACCTGCAACTGGGGCATGTTTCATCCAGCCCTGAAACCTGCAACTTGGGTATGTTTCATCTAGCCCTGGTACCTGCAACTGGGGCATGTTTCATTTAATCCTGGTACCTGCAACTGGGGCATGTTTCATCCAGCTCTGGTACCTGCAACTGGGGCATGTTTCATCCAGCCCTGGTACCTGCAACTGGGGCATGTTTCATTTAATCCTGGTACCTGCAACTGGGGCATGTTTCATCCAGCTCTTGTACCTGCAACTGGGGCATGTTTCATCCAGCTCTGGTACCTGCAACTGGGGCATGTTTCATCCAGCCCTGGTACCTGCAACTGGGGGATGTTTCATTTAATCCTGGTACCTGCAACTGAGGCATGTTTCATCCAGCCCTGGTACTGGCAACTAGGGCATGTTTCATCCAGCCCTGGTACCTGCAACTGAGGCATGTTTCATCCAGCCCTGGTACTGGCAACTGGGGCATGTTTCATCCAGCCCTGGTACCTGCAACTGGGGCATGTTTCATCCGGCCCCATTCCATCGTTTCGACGAGAGGTTTCGTGGCGCCATCGTGAATCTTTCGGCGAATACAATTTTGACCATAATGGGAGGATTTCTCCTGGGATGGCTAGATGCTGCATTTCGGTAGCAAAGTTTGGATATCGTAATGCGTCTCTATTTAAAACAGGCCGCCAAACTATCGCCGGTACAAGATACTAAATAATGATTATAATTGAACTGATATCAACTTATATATATCAACTTTAATTCAGAGAATGTAAATAAATCTTTCTAAATCAGGTTTAGCTAATTGCAGCGACTGATTTGAGCCTAGTAGAAACGACGGAAATCATGAAAACCCGTACCTTATTCACCTTTAGCGCCGCCATCATCTTTGACGTTGCCACTATCTTTAATGTCGTCGGCATCTCTAACGCCACCGTCATCTTTAACGTCACCGTCATCTTTGACGTCACCGTCATCTTTAATGCCGTCGTCATCATTAACGTCACTATCATCTTTAACGTCGCCGTTATATTTATCGTCGCCGTTATCTTAAACGTCACCGCCATCTCTAACGTCACCGTCATCTTTAACGTCACCGCCATCTATAACGTCACCGTCATCTTTCACGTCGCTGTCATCTTTAACGTGACCGTCATCTTTAACGTCACCGTCATCTTTATCGTGACCGCCATCTTTAACGTCACCGTCATCTTTAACGTCAATGTCATCTATAACGTCGCCGTCATCTTCCACTTTTGTTCTGTCAACATTCACATCAACTTCTCCATTAATGACGCCATAGCTGTCGCAATCCCCAGATATTTTCGGCGTCATTTAGGACAGGGTTCACGTCATCTAGACGACATCCATGACTTATCGGACATTGCGAAAGCACAACTTTTGGGGCATTGAGTATGCGATAGTAAGAAGTTCATACACCCCCCCACCCCACCCACCCACACCCCATTTTGCCTATTCGCCAATTTATGCGTCAGTATTAGTCCACTAATTACCCTTGAGCCACCAAATGAATGATAGAGATGGGGAGGGGGTCAGAAGCCCGATTTATTAGTCAGTTGCCTATGTCTAGTAATCGGAGGTTGGGGTAGAAGTTCAAGGAGATGTGGCCACTTGTTGTCCAATCTAGGCAGACATCCTACCTCCGCTGACAAGCAATTTCTTTCATCAGGGACGAGCTCAATTATGTGTTCCTATCGCTCATCCTGGTACCGTTGTCGGCGACCCGTGGTTGCCGGACCAACTGCGAAGTACGCATACGTAATATGCCAACCACTCGCAGACGAACCGACGGCGAACTGTTCTTCTATCATAACAGAAGCAGGCATTGATGTGAAGCGTCATGACGCTCATACTCTCGCTGCAATCTTCCCTGCCATTCGGGAAGTTAAGGGTGTCCATAATAGACAGTAACGATCCTGGATACAGATTATATGTCTCTTGATTTGTAACCAAACTTTTTTGTTGGGAAACCCGGGATAAACGTACGTGGTTGGTGTGAAGTCACGTCACGCAATCTCGGTCACGACGTGGTGTTTTTGCAGCAGGTGACAGTGAGCGGCGCCCCATGTGTCACGTGACTTCTCTTTTCAAGCGACTTCTCGTGCCACGTAACTTCTCTTGCCACATGAATCTCGTGCCGATTGGATGAGTTATCGTGCCACGTGACTTCTCGTGTCAGGTGACTTCTCCTGCCACGTGACTTCTAGCAACACGCGAATTCTCGTGCCACGTGATTTCTCGTTTCACGTGACGTCTGGTGTGAAGTGGCTCCCACGGCACTTCGGTACCGTCACACGATCTCAGTGGATTCTCGCTGGCGCTGTTATCCAATATCAACGGCGTGGGGAAGCAATTGAGTCATGTGAAGATTGCACTTGATCTGTGACGCCGAGACATTATTTCACTGTCACCTGTCTAATGTGCCAGTAATACTAAAATAACACGGCCTACATGAGCAAAGGGAGACACGAAGCTACAGGTATCAAGTTAAAATAAACACACGCTAACCAACAAAAACATGCGGACGTAGAACATATTTAATAGCTTCCGTGCGTGCATTTGAAACCAACGCGTGGCGGCAGGACATTACGTCCACCCATGCCTCCCGGGGCGTTATGCCCATCCTTGTCACCCCACGGGGGTGTCCCGCCATCGTGGACCCTTCACCTCCGGTTCCTCCCTGATGTTGTCTCGCCTTTCTTTGCACAGGAAATATTATTGCGAATCGTACCTATAGTGGATGGCAGGGAATGTATGCACCTCCCCCTCCCCGTCCACGTCCCCCCCCCCCTCCCCCTCCCCCTCCCCCTCCCCCTGCCCTCCCTCTCTTTCACCCTCACTCCAGGCGATACCTGTCACACCTACCCACGCACTTGGACTACAATCTGCAACTGATTGGGTGCCACTATTTGTGGACTATAGTCACAAAAGGCTCTGTTCTGTCCTTTTTTTAGTTCTTTTAAAAGAGATAAGCCTTTGACGTAGCCGTAGTACCTACGAAAACAAACTGTTTCTGCGAATTACTGTCTGTGAATATCGCAGTAGAGACAAAAACGCCGCAGTAAGTATTAACCTGAGAACACGCCCTGCAGTGACTTTGTCCTGTTTCTGGGTCGGTGTAAGCGTGAATCGTAAAATATTTGTCAGCAGCACTAAGCACTAAGCGATATTAGCTCTCGCCAATCTGCCCGTTATTACATAGACCATTATCTGCCAATGATCGTGGTAATTGGACCATGTTTACAACGGCTACACTTCTTTGGCTTCGCCGGGAATTATATGAGTCTGGTTGTTAGGGGTGATGGGCGGATTGGGGTGACCAGGTGGGTACCAAGGGGAAAGGAGAGTTCTCATCTCGTTTGGTCTATAAGTTGCTTGCAATTTGGTGCATAGTTTCCTGAAGCCAAAGAGCGATACACTAAAGCTGCGTCGAATAGGAGCGGTAAAACCACGACAATTGTGATGCCGTTCTAACGGTTGGGACAGTGTGCCACGTGTGAAAACCGTTCTAACGGCTGAGACAGTGTGCCACGTGTGAAAGCCGTTCTAACGGTTGGGACAGTGTAACACGTGTGACATCCGTTTTAACGGCTGAGACAGTGTGCCACGTGTGAAAGCCGTTCTAACGGCTGAGACAGTGTGCCACGTGTGAAAGCCGTTCTAACGGTTGGGACAGTGTAACACGTGTGACATCCGTTTTAGCGGCTGAGACAGTGTGCCACGTGTAAAAAGCCGTTCTAACGGCTGAGACAGTGTGTCACGTGTGAAAGCCGTTCTAACGGTTGGGACAGTGTGCCGCGTCTGAAAGCCATTCTAACGGCCGAGACAGTGTGCCGCGTGTGAAAACCGTTCTAACGGTTGGGACAGTGTGCCACGTGTGAAAGCCGTTTTAACGGCTGAGACAGTGTGCCACGTGTGAAAACCGTTCTAACGGTTGGGACAGTGTGCCGCGTGTGAAAGCCGTTCTAACGGTTGGGACAGTGTGCCGCGTGTGAAAGCCGTCGTAACGGTTGGGACAGTGTGCCGCGTGTGAAAGCCGTTCTAACGGCTCAGACAGTGTGCCGCGTGTGAAAGCCGTTCTAACGGCTGAGACGGTGTGCCACGTGTGAAAGGATTATTGGCTTTGGGATCGGACAATATTGATGACAGATGGTGATTGTGTAGACGTTGTCGTTACAGTTTAGTGTAGACGTCGCAGTTAAAGTTTAGTGTAGACGTCGCAGTTACAGTTCAGTGCAGACATTGCCGTTACAGTTTAGTGTAGACGTTGCAGTCACAGTTTAGTGCAGACGTTGCAGTGACAGATGTTGACGTTGTAAAAGCCCGCCTGATGTATACTAAGGTAACTATTGGCATGGAAATGCCTGCCACATCTTTTCAATGCCAAATGCCTCCGCTGCGTGCGCTGAAATGTAATACTCCGGAAAAAAAACTGCCCCATGCTTCAACATCAACAATGAAAGGTGAAGTCGGAAATGTACAATAGGAATGCCTGAAACCCTGAGCCTGAAACTGGTATTACAATACATCCAATAAGCAAAACAAAAACAAAAAGTTACTAAGATTTCTCAAAACTGGCTTGAAATATTTTAGTTCGGTATTCAACAATCAGATACATACTAAAACGTGTGTACCTCGATAAGATAACTCAAGCGGGAATATATATATACTGATGCCAGGCATTTTGTCTTTCTTAAACAATACAAAAATACAAAACTATGTCAGGGTTTTTGTTGTGACCGGATCTGTAGCTCAGCCGTTCGGGTCGCTCAGATAACTTCAGTACACATCGGCACTGTATCGTGAGAGATGGGCAGCATGGTGAAATAAAGGAAACCCATTTGGGTAAATGCGTGAAATTTGGTCGCTGGTAATATTCTGGGAGAGGGGGGGGGGGGTGGGGGGGGGGGCGGGCTGATCTGCTTTAGCATGCTTTAGCATTTTCAATTTACGCTATAGGTAGTGAAAGGGCAATGATAGTTACATGTCAACTTGGCTCTGCCTCTTTTTCAGCTGATATAGGGAAAGTACCTTGATGAATTATAATCTACTACTCAAAGATCCAAATTTTTTATTGCAAAAGTGGTTAGTCTGACATTCTTTTTAGGGCTTAAGTCAATGGAGTGCATACAGTTTTTATCTTATGAGGCAAGAATAAGGTGGCAGCAGACTAATCCATCACGGCCTATGATACAATACTGTCTGTCACACTGCATATGGTTTTCACCTGTAGGATTGTTTACTACCTGCTCTAGTGACAGACCAGAGATTATATTATGAAACAAAGGCATCCACTCAGGTTAGACTGAATTGCGAATATAATTTCGATTCACATGAAGGTACGATATCATGCCTTAAAAACGACAGCTCAGATGATACATATAAAAGCTGCAAAACTGAGATTATTATCTCTGTTTGCTGGGTTTTGCAAGAGTCTGGTGTTAGACAGTAAATCCTAGTTAAATGAAGTCCGAGCTGCAAAGGCGTCCCCACAGAAATGCTGACAACAAAAATCGCAACGAAGACCAAACCTACACTGCGACTACGCCCCACATATGATAATGGTGGATCGTTTATAAATAAACGAGAGGTTTTTCCGATGTCCTCAGCTGACCTCGGTTTCCCAGGAGCGACTTGTTTTAACACACTGCCTGCTTTTACCAGACCAGCTGGTGTGACACTAGTATTGACGTCGTGGAATCCTAGGGCTTTAAACCCCATCAATCTTTCACACATTGTTAAATCGTCCGCACATACCCATTAAGGGGCAATTATCCAGATTCCATTGACTGCGTAATATGCTGTACACATTACTAGAACTGATACGTAGAAATGACGATTCGAATTCAACTGATCAGATATCTACATAGCAAACGTGAATTTCTCAGCTGATTAGATATCTACACAGCAAACGTGAGTTCATCAGCTGATTAGATACCTACATTGCAAACGTAAATTCTAAGAAAGAACTTTGATAGACTGTTCAGCCAAGGTGTGACTCTGTTCAATGCACATCGTACTAGCCTTTATTATTTGGTTCTGTATTTTTGTTGCCACTTGGTTCCGGCGCGTACCAAAATGCATTAGTGAGAACTGTCAAGATCACAGAGAGGTTGGGTCATATTACAAAAGCATCACCCCAGCCACATACCAATGTCAAGGTCTCAGTGGTGTGTATGTCTCATAGATGTCAAGGTCGACTCGGTGGACAAGGTTAATATATCGTTCGTCGCTTACACGCCACCAGAGTTGGTCTAGTACTTTGGATGCCGTACAACCATATAACTACACTATAGTGACCCACTCACGCCAAAGTCAAATGAGGTGGAATAAGCCAAGAACGAGTGGAGTGGTGAGAGCCATTGAAGCGACTGCAGACAGATACATGACTTATACATGATGGATTATGCTTAATATTGAGAACGCTAAAACATGGCACGCAAAACATGTGGAGCACTATAGATTAATATACACGTCGAATAGGCTAACACCGTCTGTGCTTAAGCATGACATATGTAAGCAGGATGAAACTGAAAGAGAGATGGCGAAGAAGAGGAACAGATTCATACCAGCGAAAAGAGATGCTGAATCGCAAGATTCTCATTGCGCACTTTGCATGCCACAAACAGACTGCTGCTGCGTTTGATGCAACAAATGTTGTTGCTACATAAAT
This sequence comes from Arenicola marina, assembly GCA_964019135.1. Classification (NCBI taxonomy): domain Eukaryota; kingdom Metazoa; phylum Annelida; class Polychaeta; family Arenicolidae; genus Arenicola; species Arenicola marina. The sequence goes on from OZ025251.1 coordinate 1,874,584, forward strand.
TTGGTAATATGCGGTAGACAATTCAGGGTCATGCGGTGGAATGCTTTATACGTTTCGTCTCATCGTGCCTTCTCTCGCGCAAGATTTACCTTTACGTATTAGATCGCTTTCAAAGTTGATATTACATTTTTCAGGTCGAAACGGGCCATTTACTTCATATTACAAGCTTGGTATTGACTACCGGTGGGGTAGCTATACCACAAAGGACGTCCCATTTCACGACCGCACTGCAGAGTTTACACCATGTCAATTGATTCAGCTCGATCACACAAGTGACAAGTTTTATTTGGTCTCGCGTGTCACGCTTCCCGGACGAGGAGTGGACATATCTATGAGATAGCTACCGGCGATAATGCCGACCGCACCCCCGGAGCTGGTTCCAGTTTTATATCCCATTACAAAACATCCGACAATCAATATAAAACTCCGGACAAATAGACCTCCAGATTCACAACGAAACCGCTTGATACAGGAAGAGGGGAGAGACAGAGATAGTAAAATCGGTTGCTCCCGATCTCCGTAAGGGTCGCCGTGGTAGCACAGGAGGCACATTAGCTTGAGGTTTTTCAGCAACCCTGCCAGAGATCGTATTAATGCATTGTTTTTCATTCACAAAAAGTTGTTCACTGTTTATCAATGAGTCACAGGATGCGGGGCAAAAAAGGCACACATCACCATCAATCAAAGAATTGAATGAAAACGCAACGTAGATGATAAGACCTATCTTCCCTAGCGTTGCCAAGGTACTTTCTCTGAGGATCTAAGACTATAGATTGATACTTCTATAATGTAGACCCTATCGATTCGAGTGACTGCCACTCATCCACCCACCACCACTGCGGTCTCTACCGCCTGGAAGGTTCAAAGGGTGACTCTTGGCCTGCGTTTCCGCTACGTCTTGTCTCTCCAGTGTGTTCACCAGAATTCAGTAACGTCATTCACATGACACCACACCTTGTTTTCACCTCATATCTTATTAAAACTTGCACGTCAATGTGTCCGTCGAGCCTCAAGGTTTTTCATTACTTGTCAGAACTTGTGGCTAGCTTCTTGTCAAAATTAAGAAGGTTTTTGTTCATGTTTGATTATTAACGAAAGCCAAAGAATAGAACTTTACATATGGATCCATATAAAACAGCGGTTGGCCTGATGAGCTTAAAGCATGAGGTGACTGGGCCAGTGCTAAAACTGGATTAAATATTTAATGGAATCAGAGTCATCAAGAAAACACCAAAACAGGTTCCCATTGTTTAACGGTAATTCCAAGCCAATGCACTAATCATTATACCACTAAGTATGCTTCGATATTATTTTACGCTGGGTCGTTGGTGAATGCCTATTTTTCTTGTTGATTTCAGCGTGGGATAAAATGTCTCATAGTTTAGTGGTAAATTTAGTGGTAAAGTTGTAAACGTTATAATGGTAGATGATGCTTTTAGCAATAGTTGATGACTATCTTAATAGTTAATTCAATAATAGAGGCAATGCTTAATGGTGTGACAGAGACATATGATATTACAATGATGCACATTAGAGTCGGACCAAAGTGACAAGGATAAATCGCAGCAGTTAGCATTGGACGCATCTGGAGATTAGTCACTAACACAGGATGGCCACCAACAGTAAGACGAACAGCTTGGGCCAGGCTGGTCCATGTGCGTCGAGGTAAAAAGATAAAAAACACTACTTGTTGGGTTTACCGAACAAAACCGAGATCCGCGGTATTGTGTAGTGTACTAGAAAACTAGCGCCACTGCATTGAGCGGGAGTGGAAACGCAGCAAACAGTCAAGTCAAGGGTGCAAAGCGGGTGGACAATAGAGGTTGAGGAACAATTGTCGGGAGGGTGGAGAAGACATGTGGCTCCACCAGACGGTGGGAATACTGGACAGGGAATGGATGAGACGGCTCTTTTTTCCCGCATTGGCTGAAAGACATTGGGACCGCCTAAGCGAAGTGGGGAGTGAGGATGGATGGGCAGTGTGGAGGGCCACGGATCGAGACCGAATAGGAGGGTAGGTGGGTCGGATGATATAGTGTGTGTCAGACTAGGACGAAGGGGCTTGAGGGGTGGGGACAGTGGCCCAGGTATGGAAAGGAGACACTGGATGGGAAGGTAAACAGAGGAGTCGCAATATGATGGGTGGAAGACTGGGATGAGGTGACAACGTGAGCCAAGCTCTGAGCGACACCAGGGACACTGGGGCAACAATTGGGGCGACGTGCCAGGACCACAGCATGAATACATTTACATATAACGACTCACTTGTCGTGGGAGGTATCTCAGCAACTAGATGCTCGCTTTAAATAATGCATTGAACTGTCTGCATAATTCGTAGTTTTAGCCATGATTTGTCAACCATCGTATCTTCCCTTTGCTCTTGGGAAAAAGTTGCTTATTCCTTCACACTTCCAAATTTCAGAGCTTCCATAACTGTTTATTGAGGAGTCGTAAACACGTGTATTGTAGGTTTCACCTTCCACGCTGCTGACGAGGAGTGGGGAGGAATGGTGGCAATGGCATAACGGAGGCCCATTTCCTCTGTTTTATGAAAGCCAATATTGTGCCTTGCACTTGGCGGTAAGAGCCTTCCATCGCAGCTCCGGTCCTTTCATGCGGTTGTATTTTGTTAAATACAACAGGGGCAGCAATATTCTTTTTAGCGTCAAATTTTTCGGATGTGAGGGGACAGACGCGCAGCGAGCGATAATGAAGGACTCGATGTTGACGACGGGGCATATGCGTAACTGATGGGGACATTTCCATTACCTTAAGGAGCATGTTTTGTAACCTCACACATGACCACGTATAAAACTCGTTGGTAATCACTGCAGAGTGCGTGGATGGAGATGTTCCACACACAAGCACGACACATCGTACCGCCCGACCCCAACTAATGTCCTCAGCCAACATATCCCACCAGCTCCCTTTTGTATTCTTAAGTATTCTAGCCATTACAGCGTTCAGAAGACTCAAAAAGTAATATAAAAATTGGAAGCGTCCCCTGCGGGGTTTGGCGAAAAGCACGCGAGATGTAGTGGAAAGATGAAGAGGTAGATGTCCAAATATGACCCTCATGCTGTCCCATTAAAAATGAGAAGAAAATCCCATTCATTCGGTCATTAATTTGACACGCCATCAAAGTCACAAGGGCGTCCTCTGGGACTTAGTAGGGGGTGGCTTGGCGAATAGCACGCGCGATCACGTGGAAAGATGAAGAGGTAAATGTCCAAATATGACCCTCGCGTTTTCCCGCTATAAATGAAAAGGAAATCTCATTCGTCATTGATTTGAATATAAGACATCAATTGAGTTCATTTAACCAACTGGTGATATCACAACGGGAATCTTTTCGCCCATGGGAAGACATGCCAAGTTACTTTCATGTCGATAGCCTACGCTCTAAGGCTCAGCGAGCCTCATTTGTACATGTTACGCAGCTTCAAGCCATCTAAAGGCCTTCCACATCGCACACTTTCGACTTTAATATCTCCCGTTGTTAAAGTTGGCGTCCTGGTTTAGATGTGGGAGGTGCGGCCTGAATCAATCACCGCCACGTTGACGGTCAGTGAACGTAACCTCCTGAGACGTTGACTGCCGGAGAGGCACAGACCGAGACCGTAAACACGGCTTGTTACAGTGATTCCAATCAGTGTTAGTGTGACGAGCTGGCCAGGTCATTAACTGTCTTAATGTCCGCCATTTCTGGGAGGGCGGAGGTTTATGTCCGGGATGCGCTGTTTGCAGCGTTTGCCGTGTAGGGCGAGTAAAGGCTGCTACAGATGGAAAACCCGTGTACTGCGGCTGTTATAGCAACCGTGACACGAGGTTGCCATGAAGTCTTAATGTCCGCCATTTCTGGGAGGGCGGAGGTTTATGTTCAGGATGCGTTGTTAGGTTGCTACAGATGGAAAACCTGTGTACTGCGTGACGCGCCTTTACCATGAAGAGGAACGCGCGGTTACCATGAGAGGGACGCTGAATTATGCTAGTGAGCAAGCGCATTAGCAAGCATGGAATCGACAACATTCCATCCATCTTACTTCTGGTAACCTATATTTAAGGGAAACATTTCAAGGAAAATATCGTTGCGAACGATTTTATCACCACATTGAAGTGTTGTCAGAAGGTTTTTCTAACTAATGGGACCACCATTTTACCCATCGATATAACGTTTAACAATATAAACAGCCGTAGTCCTTCACGCATCGACCCAGCCATCAATTAACGCCCCACATGATCAGCGTGTAAGGGATCTGCCAGAACCGAACTGTACCATCAGATTTGGTGGTGTAGGGCCATGATACGCAATCCCAGTCGTTTATATAGCAATAGGGGTGATCGTCAGCCCGATTGACCAAAGTCTCGCCAAGATGGTGAGGACGGTGGGTGCTGGATGCCGATGGAGTGGTAAAGAGGAGAACGTCATATGTTCATTCACTAGAGTAGAGATCCCTGTTCGGTAATGCGCACCGCACCGTTACCACCAAATTAAATTAGGACTGGTCGATGGGCTTTCTGCGGGTTTTCCTGGCCTGCATGGCTATGTTATAAGCATGACTAGAGTAAATAAAAGTAACCAATCTTCATGTTCGAATATCATTACGTACGGAAGTCAGCCGGTTGGATACACCCGAGGAACTTCTTACCACTTGCAATTATGTTGCTTTACAGGAGAATCAGACCCGTCGAATTCACGCCTTGTGACCACAAAATTCTCGCTCAATTCTCGTATAGTCAAGCGGCTAGCGGACAGTTACCATGTAAGCATTTACTTAATGCGGATGGTGGAATCTGACAAGGTAGACTGTTCCCAAACTTTAACATTATTCTGACCCCCCCTGGCGTATCCGGTTAATGAGGCCTAATTCTTCTCGCGGATGCACCACTGTCGTGAAGAAAGTACACGTACCACAACGGTACCTTTAATGTTGCATTGATGACTGAAGGGCTGTCTGAAATTGAGATTAAGGCTCGTAGAATTGAAGACTAGAAACAGACCGAGGCACCAGCAAACGATCGGTTATATTAGCTAACGACCCTATTGTCTCAAGCAGAAATATAAATGTTTGATTAATATAATTTGATCTTCATATCATCGAACGTGTTCTTGACCAGCATGATTTGGTGCAGCTTGTTTTCTTCTTAGCAGATGTGTCTTACCTGGTGATTATGACCTTGTTAATCAACAGGTCATAAATTCTGAAGAGCGCGGAGGACGCGGAGGAAGGTTGACTGAAAAAATGTCATATTGCTACCGTAACAACATTTATAACGCTAGAGCGTGGAACAAGCCCGCCCATTTCTAATATACCCCATCTGGGGTTCTTGATGAGTGAAGTGCAGCCACCTAGTGGGGTCTCTTGGAGACAGTACACACACATACATACATCTCCTCGCCACAAAGTACAATTGAAGCTCAAAATTCAGTCGTTTGTTCAAAATCATTTGCTTTTATTGACTTCAGACAGTTAGGGATTTTAGGAAATCTTAGGAATTTTAGCTAAGCAAATTTTATACTTCTGAATCGCAAATGCACACAATAGGGAACGTATTGGATAACTGCATTAAAACAGGCGCTGATATTGGTGACCAAAATGCCAAACCTTCTCGATTCTAAAAGAGGCTGTCAAAATGTCGTTTATGACGCCATGCCGACAACTGGCAACACATTGCAATACCCGACATGTCACATTTGATCTTTATATTTATATATATTTTTTAACAGCATGCAATAAGTAACGTTCCGCGTTAGTACGCTTGCATGATTCGTAGTATTAACCTTTATTTGTTCAGCTTAACCCCTACCGATTTTTATTTTCTCGCACTTTGCACATGCAGGATCTCGCATAACTGTTTATTGAGGAGACATGGTCACGTGTATCGTTGCTTTCATCTTCCACGCTACTATCGAGGAGCTGGAAAGAACGGTGGCAATGGATTTATGGAAGCCTATCTCCTATGTTTGATCAAAGCCAACGGTTGCACTTAACAGTAAAAGCCTCCCACCGCACACCCAGCGCTGTCATGCGGTTGGATTTATGAAAACAAAAGAAAGACGAAGCATGCGACAAACAACAAGAAACGACAATGGGGGTAATCGGAGTCCCGTATAGGCCACATGGGACAGTGTGGCCAACTGGTGAAGGAATCACCCATGCGTAACAACTACCAAAGTCTGCCCGCCACGCATGGGTTACTAGGACTGGTTCGAGCAGCAAAGCTGCTTTGCATCATATGGTATACGGAATTCGGCGTGATTTAAATAGGGTTAAAGCACGAGAAAGTAAAAGCGATTAATCGATTGAGTGTTTTACTTACAACATCTATCACCTATCAACGATTTTAGTCTTTTCATGTGTTTACGTGTCACCGAAGTATAATAGTGCCACCATGTCCCCCGTACAAGTTAATCGTGAATTGATTAATGTTTCCGTGTAAGGACGAACCATTGTTTCAGTCAAGCCCAGATATTACTGCCGCCTACCTCATTCCTTAGCTGGTTTAACGTTTATTTTTATTGTTTCTCTGAGAAGGTGCATCTTCCCTCCTTTGCTCACAGACACCGGCCTACGCCGTCTTCAGTGGCGGAGACACTAGCCATGACATAGCATTTTAGACGTTACAGTATCCCAATAAATGACACCAATCTGGGAATCTTTGATGAACATTTTATTGCATAGCCTTATTTTTGAAGTGAGAGCTTTCATAACAAAGCTTCTTCGCCTCATTATTGTTGCAGGACATCGGCATGACACTATGCCGATATCACGTAGTTTATATGACACTTCGCAAAACACAATCGCAATTGCAATCGCCATTTATGTTTAATTACATAGACTCAAAATACCTTACTTCGCCTCTTCATTGTTGAAGGAAGTCGGCATAAAATTATATCGATGTCATCTATTTTGGCTTTCGCAAAACACATGTAATCGCTATGAATGGAATTACATAAAATAATCATCACCAAACTAGAACCGCTTGTATGTCAGCCTTGTTGCACAGTCTGCTTAGGAGATGCAGGAGCATGAAATACAGATACTGTATAGCGAATTAGTCCCGTTTATGAACTATGTCTTGTGCACAGAGAATCATTGGTATCACATGGAGAATGAAGGTCAGCCAAATCACCGTGTCACATATCAATCCCTGGCCTACCTGGTGAGACGGATAGCCAAGGATGGGGTCGAATGGCAGAGGGGAGCGCATAATATGTGCACTCACCCGAACGTCATTGGAGCCTCTCCTGTTCGGTAATGCCCACCCCACCACAGCAAGGAGGCTAAACCAGGACTGGTCGACGGGCCAGATGCAACGGCGGAGAGATGCTCGGCCAGTGTAGTGGCAGTCCCATCCCCGCCCCATACCTTAAGCAGTGTCAGTCCGAGAGTCGATGGGGGGCTGCCCATCATCCGACCGCCACGACCAAGCGTCTCAGATCAGATAGTCACACGTGAGCGTCAGAGACCTTTGTTACCCAGGCCAGACTTCCGCTCATAACTTCCGCTCTTAATCAAATCCTTTCGGTGGAGGTCAGGGAGATGACACGCCAAGGTTAAGCGAAACACTCCGCGAGCTGCCATCTTGGGTACCTGGCGGCGAAAGGAGAGAGATGGCCATATGGCACGCATTGATAGACGACGTATGTCATGGACTTAAGGCGTGGGGTGGTGGAGGCGGGGGGGGGGGGGTGGCGGTGTGGAAGAGTGTCTGTCAGCCATAAGCAGATCTTATTAAACAAAAACGTTTATGACTTCAAGCCTAGAACACGACAGATCAAATAATACATATCAAGGCTACATAAATTATTTTTGTGATCATCAAAATCTCGCTTTGTGTTCATATTGGAGTAGCTTCTTTGCATCACATAATATTTGCCGACGCAAACAGTGTCATTTCTTCAGAATGAAGAAGAACATAGTACAGAATAAAGTACATAGCTATCACAACTTGCCAGGTGAAGTCACATTTCAAACCTCACAGATGGTGGTCTCGTCATTTCTATCATCATTTTGAAAGCAATTAAAGATAAAAAGAGACCTGGCCCAGTTTAGGTGCCCCTTCTGAACTATACTGCAACGGATGCACGACACTGATCGATGGTTTTCGAGGTCTTATCAAAGGAATTTAGCGGATAGCGCGCCTTAGATATTCAAAGAGTGATTGATTTCGTCACGGGGAGGATGGCTGGGCTGAATGTATCACTGCTCTGACGTGTGACCCCGCAGATTGCCTCACAGATTAAAGAAAATTTGGACCGGGGAGGATTAACGACCTGATCCCGGAGATGTCGCCTGATGTCACACATTATGAGGTCGGAGACTAATCTATAAGTGACCTGTTTTTTTGCTGAATACCTTATGCCAGATGCGATATAGGGTCCTGCGAGTTGGAGGTGACGAGAAAGGAGCAGCCTGTATGGCTAAAGGAGCGGTGGGAGGAGGGAGCAGGGAGGGGCGATTGGGCGTTGGGAGCAGGGCCATGTGGGAGTGGTGATCAATCTCTAGATTTTAAGATGTCTTATCTCTGATCGCTGGGTTTTGCATGACCTGTGATTTTGGACAGTAAAACCCACGTCCAGAAATGAAGTCCGAACTGCAAAGGCGTCCCCAAAGAAATGCGCATGACCAAAATCGCAATAAAGATTTAGCATGGATGGGTGGTCTGCAAACTCTACAAGCTCAAATAAAGCCGCAATCAATTAAGTACGAGTCGTAAGAGAAGACTGCATCACAAACCAAGGGCATTACCCTCCCAAATTAAAAAGTAGTCGTGTGACTGGAATTTTCACTTCGTTGGGAGGCGCGCACGCCACAAGTACACGATAATGGCGTTGATATATAAACGCGATGTTTTCCCGTGTCCTCAACTGACTTCGGTTTCCAAGGAGCGACTGGTCTAAACATGCGGCCTGCTTGGACCAGACCAGCTAGTGTCACGAACGTATTGACGTCAAGAAATCTAGGGCATTAAACCCCCATCAATATTTTTACACATTGTTAAATTAAATTAAGTGGCACTTACCCAGATTCCATTGACTGCGTAATATGCTGTACACAAATTACAATTAATCCTTAGAAATGACGATTTGAAATCAATTGATCAGGTTTCTACATAGCAAACGTGAATTCTTCAGATGATTAGATATCTACTTTGCAAACGTGAATTTTAAGAAAGAACTCTGATAAACTGTTCAGTCATGGTGTCAATCAGTTCAGTGTACATCGTACTACCATATATAGAATATTTTTCTTTTGGCGCGGGCAGAAACGTATTAGGGACAGCCGTCAAGATCACAGGGAGATTGTCTTATTACACAAGGATAACCCCAGTGACATATCAGTGCTAAGGTATTAGTGGTGTGCATGCCACATATATGTCAAGGCCGGCGAGGCAAGAACGAATGGAACGGTGTGAGTCATTGCAGCTGCTGCAGATGGATACATGACTAATACATGATGGATTATGCATGATGTTGAGAACGCTAAAGCATGGAATAAATAAAGCGATATTGAACAATTCAAAAGTCGAAACGGCTAACACCATCGGTGCTAACTGGAACATGACATATGTCAGCAGAAAGAACTTGAAAGAGCGATAGCGAAGAGGGAACTGCAAATCGCGATAAAGGAATAGTATCGGATGGAATCAAACGACAGATATATTTATACCAGCAGAATGATCCAAGAGACGCAAGAATGAATTGCAAGATTTTCATTTCGCACTTTAAATGGCGAAAACGGAACAAAGGTGCGATTGATGGAAACACATTTGTCGTTATATATTTCGTGAACATGCGGTAGACAACTCAACGACATGGGGCAAAAAGCTTGATACATTTCCTCTGAGCTTCATTCTCTCGCGCTATTGCGCTATTTATTAGTTCAGCTATTATTGTATGTGTCTCAGTTATTTATATCGCATTTGGGATGACAGCAGCATAGCAATGTCACATGAAAGCATTGATCTAATTTCAAATTCAACGTCAACGTATGGTATGATTGTAAGCAAATAAAATTGCTTTCAATGATGATATTAAATTTCAAGGTCGAAATGAACCACTTCATATTGCGTATCTGGTATTGACTACCGGTTGCGTAACTATACCACAAAGGACGTTCCATTTCACGGTCACAATGGAGTTTACACCATGTCAATTGATTCAGCTCGCTTACACAAATGACAGGCTTCCGTTGGTCTCGCGTGTCACGCTTCCCGGACGAGGAGTGGAGATATCTATCAGATAGATACCGGCGATAATGCCGACCGCATCGTCGTAGCGGCTTCAAGTTTTTGATATCCCATCAGAAAACATCCGGCAATCAATGCAACTCCGGACAAATAGACCTCCAGATTCACAACGATACCGCTTGATACAAGAGGAGGGGAGAGACAGAGAGAGTAAAATCGGTTGCTCCCGATATCCGTAAGGGTCGCCCTGGTCGCACAGGAGGCACATTCACTTGAGGTTTTTCAGCAACCCTGCCAGAGATCGTATTAATGCATTTGTTTTTCTTTTGCAAAGACTCGATCGCTGTTTATCAATGAGTCGTAGGATATGGCGTAAAAAGGCACATATCACCATAAATCAAAGAATTGAATGTTCTCCCTCATATTTGATTATTAATGAAAGCTAAAGAACGGAGCTCTATATATGGATCTACATAAAACAGCGATGGTCCTGATACACACAGCAATGGGGTTGGACTCAATCGTATGATCGTCTAAATATTGAACAAACCATGCATCCAGCAGAAGTTATCTTTTTCCTTGCCAAGGATGAGCTTAAAGCAAGAGGTGACTGGACCAGTGCTAAAACTGGATTAAATATTTGATGGAACCAGAGCCTGTAAGAAAACGGAGTGGGCGCGGTATGGATATATTCATAGTTATGATGGATCCAGATACCTGTGGAGCGGGGTATCAAGACAGAATCGTAATAGAGCTGCAGCCACATACATATGATTTCGTCTGGCAACACCCCTTTCATCTTTCCTTTTATCTATAACCTTTAATTTTCAGTTACTCAAACGAATCTGGCGTCTTTCTACAATGCACAAACCCCCAAATTGGTGGAACGTTTTAAATTTATATGCCAATGCACTATTAGTGGGCCCACTAGGTATGCTTCTTATTTAATTTTGGGTGGCTGGTGAATGCCTAATTTTTACTGTAGATTTTAGTACGGAAAAAATGTCATATAGTTTAGTAGTTAATTGGTCTGTTGATCATGTCTGTTGATCATCGATTGAAAATTATAATGATAGATGATGCTGTAGCCATAGTTGATGACCATAGTCAATTGAATAGTAGAGGCAACGCTTATTACAATCACTATACGCCTTGGTGATATGACAGAGACATATGATATTACAATGATCCACAATGATCGGCAACATTTTTGGAGTAGGACAAGATTGACAAGGACAAATGGCAGCATTTGTCACTGGACGCATCTGTAGATTAGTCGGACACAGGTTTGCCACCAACAGGAAGATGAAAAGCTTGGGATTCGCTTGTCCATGTACTGGTAGATAGAAGAACAACCACTTGTTGGGCATACCAAACAAAACCGACAGCCGCTGTATTGTGTGCCATGCTAGAAAACTAGAGCCACGGTATTGAACGAGAGTGGAAACAGAGCAAACAGTCATGCCAAGGGTGCAAAGCGGGCGGACAATATAGGTTAAGAGGAATGTCTGCGGGGAGGGCGGAGAAGACATGTGGCTCCACCAGACGGCGGGAGGACTGGACAGTGAATGGATGAGGCGGCTCTTTTTTCACGCATTGGCCGAAAGGAAGTGGGACGGCGTAAGCGAAGTTGGGAGTCGGGAGTGAGGGGCAGTGTGGAGGGCCACGGATCGAGACCGGACAGGAGGGTAGGTGGGTCTGATGATGATGTGTGACAGACTAGGACGAAGGGACTTGAGGGGAGGGGCGGTGGACCAGGTATGGAAAGGCGACACTGGATTCGAAGGTAAGCAGAGGAGTCGCAAGATGGTGGGTGGGAGACTGGGATGAGGTTACAACGTGAGCCAAGCTCTGAGCGACACCAGGGACACTGGGGCAACAATTGGGGCGACGTGCCAGGACCACAGCATGAATACATTTACGTATATAACGACTCCTTTGTCTTGGGAAGGATCGCAGCAACGCAAACCACACGAGGATCAGACAAGATCAGCTCCATGCTGACGCAACCACATTCAGTTAATAAATAATAGTTTTTAAATGTGCATTAATTGTGCATGCTGTGTCCAGATTTACAGACACTGTGGTGACATGCAATACTTAATATTATACCCAAACTAGAGAATATTCTTTCGGACGCGCATCGCGCCGATAGGTGATGATTTATGAAACTAAAACACTTGTTCTTTACGTGACTTTTGTTCACATTAAGTCTAAATTGGACCACAAAATATCTCAGGAAAATGAAATGAGGTTGGAGAAACTTCCCCCGGATGCAGGTATCTCAGTTCAAATCCAGGCTCTGTCGATCTGCAGCTTATCCTCAGAGAAAGGTGCCTTGATGGATTATTATTTGAAGTAGCGATCAGGATCTGACGGAATTATTATGAGTGATTGGTGGGGTGGGGGGGGGGGTCTCTTCATATCCTGCATACTCGGTTTATACCAGACTGGCACGTCATTCATGACGTCATGTCAGAATGGGAAGCAATTGGGGCCATGTATAACAGAGAGTTATGGCAGAAAATCCTCTCAATTCCAGTTACTTGTCTTTGTGAATTTCTTTCAAAAACCCGGCCAATCCGAGGAGGTGGCGACATTCGAATACATTCGACGAGAATATGGACAGATATAGAAACCAGACGTATTTTTTGTTTGATGCTGGCCAATGCGGACCAATCATCATTAGGTGAGATTGATATGCCATGTCCTAACGGGTATTACACCCGGACACGCTATGTTGCCGTCTTCGTTCAGCTGTCGCTATTGTCTGTTTCAGTTATAGCTATCCTCTTGTCCAGCTTCCGCGCTCCCTCCTGTCACTCTACCCCATCTCGCTCTTGATACAAAGACACACTGTAATTTTTAGATCCAGAATCGTGTTCTCTGTCTTTGAATTGAAGTGCGTGAATAATTGAGTTTATAAATTAAGTTCGAGTGTGAGTTGCACAATTAAACTGTTTCCTCCTTGAAACAAGCCTTGCATTTGTAAGCATTTATTTTATCAAATACTTTTTCCCAAGAAGCATGTTATATTTGGCCGCAAAGAAGGTAAATGTACCAAAAAGGTCACTTTGCCCGTTTGCACTCTCCCTTTCGCCACATAATGAGGAAGGCCATTCAGGTGAATGGCTGACACGTCATCAAGGTCACAAGGGTGTCCTCGGTGACTTGGGAGGCGGGGCCTTGCGAAAGGCACGCGAGATCGTGTGGAAAGATGAAGTGGTAAATGCCCATTCTAATCGTGAATAATTTGAAATAGGACACAGTACATTTAAAACAACTATAGCGATATAACAACTGCATGTTTTCGCCCATAGAAAGACGTGCCAAGTCACAATCATGCCAAACCTACGGACCAAGGACCGAGCCAAACCATCTGAAGGCTTTCCACATCATAGACCTTTCGAATTGAATCTCTCGGGTAGTCAAAGTTCTGGGGCCGTGTTCACAAACATTCCTAGGCTTGAGCAAAATCTTTTTACTCAAGTAAAAAGATTTTGCTTCCCTAGGAATATGAAACAAGTCGAGTAAATTCTTACCGAAGCAATTTCAAGTAAATTCTTACCGAAGCAATTTCGTAAGTAAAACTTGCGGTCGCGAGACTCTGAGGTAACTCTGTTGTTACGCAGTATTACGTATGCGCGTTCCGGTCTTCGCTAAGTTGCTTAGTTATTGGCCTTTTGTCGTCTGAAACAATCAAACATTTTTGGACAGGATTTTGGCCGGACAAGATAGAGACAAAAAAACAACGAAATTGGACGGCAAGAGAGGAGGAAATTTTAATGTTGGAGGTCGAGAAGTATAAACATATACTTAAGGGGAAGCACTCGGCGAAACTGACTCAGCGAGAAAAGAAGGGGGCGTGGCAGGCCGTTACCGAAGGCTTTAACAGGTAAGAAAATTGGTTCCAGAATCCAGAGCACTGAAACTGTTACTATTTTTTCGATTTATAATGATATCGACTGTTCCTGCGGTGAATTTTAGTCTCGTTAACTCCCTACACGAATAAACAATAAAGTCCTTTGCCTAAACTAAAGGCTAAACCTTATCCAAATTGACACTGCTGCATTATGATGACTTCCGAGTGTTCAGTTGACGGTCAAGACCCAAGGCTTCGTTTTTGAAAGAGCTGTGAACTGTTGCACTAAATAAGGGAGTATATTTAGCGTTATTATTTTTCATTTCTCTCAGCTGGAAAGTGTCATATTAGTCTACCAAGGAGTGTCATTTATCAATTTATGAATTAAATGGTGCAAGAATTTGACACATTCTTTACTTTTCTTCTTGTGTTCTGACAAGCTACCCTTTTATCGCCCAGATGTCCCTTACAGCCCACAAAAACTGGGCGCCCTAAAACGGTCATGTTTCGCGGGATAATCAGGCAGACATTATAAACTATATTAAATAAATCTTATAATCTTACAAAATAAACGTCAAGGTAGCTGTCCTACATAAATGCATCTGTCAGGTAAAAGTTTGGACACAAATTCATGTAAATAAAGTGTGTTTTTACAAGTGTGCAATTACTGGTCCACCTATATGTGATGACATTTGGTTCTATTTTTAACTACTTTATGAGTTTACTCTTGATATGTAACCACATATTGGGATTGCATAATTTTACAATAAATGATGAGATAAGTATGGTATAATTACTATTAATCTCATATTGCATTGCCCAGTAGAAAACTATAAACTGATCCAAATAATTACTTTACATTTTGTGAAGTATATTTATATATTGGTAGATCTATAAGCTGTATAATTGTATTTTATGCCCTTCTATATTTACTTTCATATCATATGGAGATGCTTATTAGGTTTATGAATTTTTAGAATGAAACAAACAAGTTTTCTGCCAATTGTGATATATATGTTGCCTGGGCTTAGATTTGGTGGGATAAGCTCAACTAGCCACTTTCAATTAATTAGTTTAGCCTGCTCTGATATAATACATCTAAAAATGGTGTAAAATTTATTTTTTATTCTGTTATATAGGAAATATTGAAGGTACAATAGATATAAGAGATGCTATATTTATTTTGTTAAGCCATTTGGTATACAAATAGTTTTTATAAATTTCCCTGAATCTAATATCCTTACACTATCATCAATTGATGGATTCATGGTAACATAATTAATAAGCTTCAGTCTAAAGCCCTATGAGTGCATGTTTCTGGCATTAACCTGACTGCTTGGTTTAATTAATTATATTATATGTTATATTAATTAACATTTTGAGCAGATAATTTCAGAGCAAGTGCTTCAATAAATGTGTGTTACATGTGTCCAGCTAAGCCTTATTAGGTATGAATTTAACTTCACTCAAATTATAATAACAGATAAGTTCCAACATGTACATCTAATGGTTATGTTTCAGTTAGAACACCAGTGATGGCCCAAGAACCATGGAGCAGCCCATTAAAAAAAACTGCAATATCAGAGCTAAAGGTTAGTATTTAGTATTGCAGATCATGTTCGTTTCACTTTTGCAGTGAATGCTAAAGAAACCTAGACATTTTTACAAAATGTGTTTGTAGCAAAATGACATCAATGGCGTAAAATAGCTTATATGCATGAATTCCGAATGATAAACCATGATCGAGACTGCATAGGAAGTATATATATACTTTATAAAGTTGTACTGGAAACAAAGGCAATTAATTTATTCACTTGCTCAGGTTTATGTAACTTTACACAGCAAAGGGGGCAGGCAAAGCATGTAGGAGGTGTGCGTGAAGCAATCACCGCCACGTTGACGGTCAGTGAACGTAATCTCATGGGACGTTGACTGCCGGAGCGGTACGGGCCGAGACAGTAAATACGGCTTGTTACAGTGATTCCAGTCAGTGACCAGATGGCCAGGTCATTAACAGGTCTTAATGTCCGCCATTTCTGGGAGGGCGGAGGTTTATGTCCGGGATGCGCTGTTTGCTGCATTTGCCGTGTAGGACGAGTAAATGCTGCAACAGATGGAAAACCCGTGTACTGCGGCTGTTATAGCAACCGTGACACGAGGTTGCCATGAAGTGGAACCCGTGGTTACCATCGTAGGGACACTCACGCCAGAAATGCGTGTTTACAAACTGGGGAGAGCTACCAAATTTCACGCATTTACCCACATTGGTCGTCTTTACTTCAGCCATGCTGCACATCACTCACAATACATTGTCAATGTGTACTAAGCGTATCTAAACGATCCGCACAACTGAGCTGCTCATCCTGTAGCTATTCTGACCGAAACAACAAAAACGCTTACATAGTTTTGTATTTTTTTTCAGGAGACAAGTTGAACCCAAATATCATCACGGTAGATGAAATATTTTATCTTGCAGTGAAAGGTTTTACGACAATCTTGCTACGCTTCTTTATTGTTGTGAAAAGTTTGTATAAAACTACGAGCAATAAGGATGTCAGCCGAGACAGATTTGATGTTGGACTCATCAAAGGCGACCTTGAACTCTGCACCATGCACTGCCGCGACGTGCGCTTTCTTTGGAAACTCTATGGAGATTCTATGAACTGTTGGTGGTTTAGGCCTCTTTTGTGCACATGAAGACTAAATCGGGCCAATGAACCTTCGGGACGATGAAGGATGATGGAATGAAACATGCCCCAGATTATGTGCCCGAGCCCGGATTCGAACCCCGGACCTAATGATCTGCGGTTGAATACGCTATCACTACAATAGGGAGGCCCCACGGAAGCTCTATGAAGACTATAGAAATTCCATGAAAAAACGACGGAAATTCTATGAAAACTGGTAATTGAATTACACACATAAATACAGTACGCGCATTAAAAACAACCCCGGTCTAACGGTCACAAAACAAAACCTGCTGCGAAGCATCAATAAATTAGCCCTGGAGCGAGGGAATCAGCGTTTCAGTAGTTCAGTAGACTTTCCGAAAAGCCCTCGATCGTTTGTGGGACAACGGATGAATCGTCTTACCTTTTGCCGGTACGTGTCACAATCCAAGGGAATTTTCTAACTTTTTTCCCCCGAATGCATGTTTTCTTTTTTGTAGTTATCGAGAGAGGATACTTCACAGATGCTCACACATTGACTTCAGACGCCGAGAAACAAAGGAATTTGTCGAATGTGGGTGGCACATTTTATCAATGCATCGAAGCTACACGGCTCTACACTGACCCCTCGTCTCCAAACCAGATTAAATTCTACCCTAAGACGGACAAAAAGTCAGGCATCATTTTATATATATATATATTCCCGCTTGAGTTATTTTATCGAGGGTACACAGGCTTTAGTATATATCTGATTGTTGAATACCGAGGTAAAATATTTCAGGCAAGTTTTGAGAAATCTTAGTAACCTTCTTGTTTTTGTTTTGCTTATAGTAGTGTATTGTAGTAACAGTTTAAGGCTCGTGTGATGGATGCTGTGCCATTACACGTGAATGACGTTTTCTCTGAAGATGTTCCAATGTGGCGACTATTGGCCAAACAATAATTAGGAGTATCTCGCTGATGCTGTGACAGCCAAAGAAGCCAAGAGACGATATGACGATTTGAGGATGCCAGCGCCCAATAAACTTTCAGAGCATAAAGTTGTTGATGCATTTCTGCGTGATTTGTCCAGCATAACATAATATTCAGGTACCCAAAAAGTCATTTTTGTGGTAATAGCCAAGAAGATAACCAATGCCTGATAGAATGTTCTTATTGTAAACCTTTGACACTTTTGTCTTTTGGGGGGAGGGATATATGAGCCAGTATGGGCCTGTATTACACTTGGGTGTGATGTAGCAGCCATTACATAATCACCATTACCATTACATAATCGCAGTTCGTTAATTGTGAAAAAAAAACGTCGCTGTCGACAGTTCGCCTAAAGCCTGCCCCTTATTATTAGGAACTTGATAACCGTTCTACATAAGAACATATCATGATAGGCATACTCATGGCAAACGACCGGAAATAATCTATTTGGAAATTATGTTCTTTTCTGACAGAAGCACCCACGCCGTATGCACGCTTGTGACCCACCACGAAATTCTCTGGTTGAAATTCGCTTAAAGCAGATGATGGAATGCGAGATGACAGACTGCCCCCAAACTTTAGCATTATATTGTCGGCTTTAGAGTCCTAGGCCTGGGCCTTAGCGGTACCCGCAGACGAGTCACAAGCCAAGCACACCCTTTAAAGTCGACTCGCGTGGCTTAACCCACACTACCCAGCGGGCACACGACGTCGGTATGTAAGTCATATCGACGTCGTACTTTCGTCGCGAGGTCGTACGATCAAATTACAATCATCAGGCGACGTCGGAGATACGACGCCAATCTGACTGTCAGAGTACGACGTCAATTTGACTGTCAGAGTACGACGTCAATCTGACTGTCAGGGTACGACGTCACAAAGACGTCGTAATGACGTCAGCCTAAACACAGTCAAAGATTTTATTCAAAGGATTATTATACACGTCCTGCTAAAGAAGGTTCGAGCCGACTTTCGGGGTGAAACGCCCCTTACAAACATATTTTGGCGGTCAAGTAGGGGTGGCTTTACCGCGGACCCCCCCCCCCCCCCGCCGCAAACCCAATAATGTACTAAGTCCCCCCACCACACCCCTTCGAGACAGCAACGTTAACAAATAAAACACCGGTGAGATTTGCAGCGTGCCACAGCGCGCGAAGTGAGCAGTGCGCCACCAGGAGGCATATATTACACTGCCGCCTAGCGGAGATGCGCAGCGGATATCACACGGCGCATGCGCGAAGTTTTAAAAATATTGCGGAAAGGCGAGAGGAGTTCAACGGCATGTGTATACGAATAGCTTATATTCACGAATATTTGCTTATGTATATGAATGAAAGGTATGTATTTATAAATACTATACTGTATAGCACCTGAAGACACCCAGGTTTGAGCGTGATAAGGACAAAAAGAGCCTTTATAAATTAAAATTTGTTTACAGTCTTGTCATCTGGTCCATCTCAGCCTCAGGCATCGGCGGCGTGAAGTTGGAAAGACAGAAAGACAAAAAGATAGAAAGACGAAATAGTGAAGTTGGAAAGACAGAAAGACAGAAAGATAGAAAGACGAAATAGTGAAGTTGGAAAGACAGAAATATAGAAAAACAGAAAGATATTTATTATTATTTTCGGAATACATCAATGTGTAAACTGTAACAATGGGTGTACATTTGGGGCTGGGTGTCAGTCTCTTCTGTGTTTGGTCTGTCTGAATTGTATTTATCTTACTTCCCGCATGGTGGCGTCCCATTCCACACTGTTACAGTTTACACATTGATCTTTCTGGTGTACACCCTTTTCCCTACGGCACATCGCCAATCAACCTTTACGTTTTTGAATAGACCTACTCCTGCCCCATCTACGCTACAACTTTCATCGTGTCACAGAATCTACAAATAGGGTAACCATTTCATTGTTTAATAGACCTTAATTAAATATATATATTTTAAAACGTCTTTCTGGTGTACACCCTTTTCCCTACGGCACATGGCCAATCAACCTTTACGTTTTTGAATAGCCCTACTCCTGCCCCATCTACGCTATAACTTTCATCGCGTAACAGAATCTACAAATAGGGTAACCATTTCATTGTTTGATAGACCTTAATTAAATATATATTTTTTAAAACGTCTTTCTGGTGTACACCCTTTTCCCTACGGCACATGGCCAATCAACCTTTACGTTTTTGAATAGACCTACTCTTGCCCCATCTACGCTACAACTTTCGTCGTGTCACAGAATCTACAAATAGGGTAACCATTTCATTGTTTAATAGACCTTAATAAATATATATTTTTTAAAACGTCTTTCTGGTGTACACCCTTTTCCCTACGGCACATCGCCAATCAACCTTTACGTTTTTGAATAGACCTACTCCTGCCCCATCTACGCTACAACTTTCATCGCGTCACAGAATCTACAAATAGGGTAACCATTTCATTGTTTAATAGACCTGAATTAAATATATATTTTTTAAAACGTCTTTCTGGTGTACACCCTTTTCCCTACGGCACATCGCCAATCAACTCCTAAACACCCTACCCCGTTGGATCCGTTGCACAAATTGTACTGATTAAATGTCGCATTCGATGGAGCTGAAATAATCCATTACTCGTTGTGGTAGAAGGAGAAATTGTTATTTCTTAACCCCTCTCACCCTCATACGTATTTCATTTATATGACCAGGATAAACCACGTCAACAAGCGATTGAATTGTGAATATGGGACCGTGTATGGAAAGATTCTGTCAAACTTGAAGCCCATCCGCCTCGCTATGCAAACACACTGTCAATCGACTGCCAGAAAACAGGGAAACCTTAATCGAGAAGGTAAACCCAAGAAAGGGCAGAGAGGCGAAGCAGTTGAGACCCGCACTACGAACTGTGCGTTTTTTGAGAGCATTTACTGATGTTTGCAGCCCACGGTAGTCACTTTCTGGAGAACAATCCTCGATCGTAATCAGTTATTCTAAGACTAATCAAAACACTAGTATAAAAGTGTACATATAAAGTATAATAATATAAAATTATATTAGATATATTAAATAGGAATTTTTTTATACAAAAACACAATAATATTTTTGATACATATCTGCTGCAATTATTGTTATCATCCTTAGAAGGGGGTGTGGTGGGTAACAGAACTGATGGCCTCTATGTTACATGGCAGGTAAAACAAGGTAGCCACAATACAGGACGCGGGGTTATGCGTACCATACGTTGCCGCGTCCCACTACTGAACCCAGTCGAGTTCGTTTTATAACAACACTTCGTCCAATCCATCTATGCAGAGAACAATAAAACAAAATCATCCCATCACAGCCCCCACCCACCCGCTCCCAACAATATAGGTGGCTCTGAACCATTCCTAGTTGTCCAATACAAACAAGATAATTATGAGATTAGAAGGTGGTCCAATTTCGGGTACCCAGCCGCCTTCATTTGTTATATATGGTTATGTCTCGGGGTGGGGCACAAAAGACTGGAAGGATTGGTTGGGGAGGGGGGGGGGGCGTGTATCTCTACAGAAGGACTCCAGTGGCCAGTTTTCATTTATGATACTGGCGACATGGAAAGCGTGACGCTCAGTTTGGAGACTAAGACAGCGTGATTGAACATAGTCAAGTAATCATCAAAAGTAATTAACCTCTAAGCACGGTAGAGACGTCTCGATATTGTCTAAGAAGAGTCTAAGGTTAGAAATAGCGGGTAAACACAATGATACTGAAGGAGGGAGGGTGCTAGCGAATGTTAAGATAGACAGCCAGCTTTTGTGTCTAGTTTGTTCGTATGCGCCAGATAAGCAACAAATTCAATTTGTTAAACGGTTATCCTCATGGGTTATGCAACATACTTGCGGTAAAAACAGCATCCTTTATCGGATGTGACTTAAACACTGTGAAGTCAACGACTGACAGATCGTCTGCAAATCTAGACTATAGCTCTAATCAGTTTGTAAAATTTTAAGACTTTATTGGGGATCCAAATATCCACATTCAAGAGATTACACTTACATAAGCCCAGCAGGGAATGGCTGCATGAGTCGTATTGATTACATTCTGGTGTCTGAATGTCTCATTTAGCAAGCAGTTACTGTCGGCATTGTAACAGTCCCGGTACCAGACCACAAACTGTCTCCGTAGCGGAATGTCGAGTTCGCGGTAGAGGTTATTGGAAACTCAATAATTTATACTTAAATGATGAAAAATATGTTGCCCAAATTAAGGTTATTTTAAATGATACAAAGAAAGGGTATCAAGGTTTGATACCGGCACGTTATACATAGGATCTATGCAAAATACGCATAAAAGAGTTCCTTATCAGGTATGGAATTATTCGTAAAAAGTAAAATAAAAAGCAAAGAGACAGATATGTAAAAAGCAAAATTATCGACAATTGATAAGGAATAAGGAAATTAGTTAGCACAGATCAATCTGGATAATTATATGAAAAATAGGTATATTGGCAACAATGTGCGGCTTGTTGAAGACGTAATAGATCATGCCAAACGACATAAGACAAAAGGGGTTCTACTATTTCTGGACTTCAAAAAGGCCTTTGACACGGTTGAGTGGGATTACATGTATAAGGTCCTGATGGCTTCTGTAAAGATTTCATGAACTGGATTAAAACCCTGTCTACAAGTGCACAGATAAAAAAAAATAGTTATTTGTCAAAGTCAATCATTTTGAATCGCGGAATTAGGCAAGGTTATTGGCTCTCTGCTCTACTTTTCATTATGGTGGTAGAATTATTAGCCCTGAGAATTAAACACAACAATGCAATCGAAGGATATAAGATGAAGATAAGGGCTTCCAGAAAAGATGTAATAGTATCTCAATATGCCTATGGTGCGACTCTTTTGTTAAGGGATGCAGACCAAATAAGTGAGGCCCTTAAGGAAATTAATCTGTTTTCTATGGCGATGGGCCCCGAACTTAATATAATTAAAACTATAGGAATGTTTCTTGGCGCGGAAGGGAATAAAGGAGAC
Source organism: Arenicola marina (assembly GCA_964019135.1). Lineage (NCBI taxonomy): Eukaryota > Metazoa > Annelida > Polychaeta > Arenicolidae > Arenicola > Arenicola marina. Next base: position 1,897,269 of record OZ025251.1, read on the forward strand.
GAAACAGAAGGTGTTTAATTCACAACAAAACCCATAAGATGTCTCGGAATATATGTCGGGTATGATGAGGGAAGGTGCAACAGCTTTAACTGGTACGGTAAGTTGGACAAGATCGATGCAAACTATTGTGCTTTCCATTCTCACATACGTTGCAAGTAACTGTACCGCCCCAGAAGGTTCTTTACGGGAAGGTGAACAAGCTTTTCTATGGTTGTATCTGGCGATCGAGAGATATAAAAGGACTTAATGGAAGTTAGTTTCCATGACGTTTACCGTATATAGATAAAAAACAATGAAGGATAAGATATTGGCTGACAAAGTTTTACACCTGACCCTAACATACAAGAAACTCATAATGCGATGGGATAAGTCTGACTGTCATCAATGCACGATTTGTGATAGTATACAGGATATAACCCATCCCTTATATGAATGCCCTACAACAAATATTATCCGGAGTTTAATAGAAACAGCTTTGACTATAAATATAACAGCTTTCGACATATTCATTAGTAGCACTAGTCATGATATTGATGTCATTCTACCTTTAACATCTTACCTTATATACAAAGATTGGTTATTGCAAAATAGTCATCCAAACGAACGCAATATGGTTATGTTCTATAACGGCGAAATTAATTTTAGAGTGAAAGTTTTTAGAATATTAAAGCAATATATCACATTGCTACTTTACTTGAACGAATAATAGCATATACCTGATGATGTAATGTTTTAATATTTGTTGTAGCTCAGTTTGTGTCTACCAGAACTTCTTTTTTGAAATAAACGTAAAAAAAAATAATCAAAAGTAACCAGGATTACGATTACTTTAGCAATGTAATCAGGATTACGATTACTTTAGCAATGTAATCGACTTTTCTTACGATTACATTGCTTCTAAAAATAATGTAATCGATTATGATTAGAAAAAATGTAATCGATTACGATTAGAAAATGTAATCGATTACGATTACAGTGGTCCCTGCGTTATACGACTTCTGTTCTGCCAGCCCGAAAAGACCGCATAACGGAATGAGTCGTATAATAGAGGGATGGCCCGAGATGGGCAGTTTTTCGCCCTCGTAAACACCAATCAGCAATCGTCTTCGAGTTAACTTCGGCAGACTCTCCACTCATCACTGATGCTTATATTGTGGCGTCGCTGGAAGCTTTACAACCACCACTTGCAAGCGTTGAAATCATTCAAGCCTAGGTCCAGTGAGAAGAGCAATATATAAGAGCTTTTTCGTCAGAGGAATGTTCTTACTCTGTACTGTGCTGAATCAGTCAAACATCAGTCTGTAAAGCTCATCGTACAATATTTTCCTAAGCTTCAGTGTGTGTAGTGCAGCTCTGGCTCCTCTTACCTACGTATCCATGATAGCATCAGCATTCAGTCTAACAAAGCTGCTATGCTGAATATGTTTTTTTTTCGCCTCTGTGCCGTTAAATTGCATTGACATGCTGCTCTAAAGTTTAAAAAAATTGAGTGCGTCTTCCAGACAATGCGCACGTGTGCACCATAGGGGTGAATAGCAATACTGCGCTCTTAGAAGTCTGCTCCTACGCAACGCCGCGCCACCATGTAGCGAGTTAACAAAGAGATTAAATTGTGTGCAGGTCGTATAACAAGCCGAAATGTCGCTCGTAAGTCGCGTTAGTGAGGGAGTCGTATAAAGGGGCTTTAATATGTAAAAGTGTTCCGTGCACAGCGAAAAGACCGGATAACGGAGGAGTCGTTTAATGGAGGAACCGTATAATGCAGGGACCACTGTACTGATCATGATTCTACCATGTCTGGGGACCTAAAATTGACTAGTTGACTAGGCGCTATTCAGCCCAAATTGGCCGTTGAAGACGCTACATTTAGTCCAAATGTTCCATTGAAGGCGCTATATTTAGTCCAAGTTGCCAGATGAAGGCCCTTATTCGACATTGGCCGCTGTAGGCGTCTTAGCGAAATAGCTAAATAGGCTATACTGCTATACTTTGGGTAAATACCTAATACAGCTGTTTTTGTATGACATGTATATACTTCTAGTATGCCTACCGGTATATACTGTGTGATTTTATTGTGCATAGTTACTAAACAAATTTCCATTATGGCATTTTCAATTCATTCAAACATGTATACGTTGTAAATTGAACACAATTGAATTTCAATATATCAATCATTTAAACAAGTATTGTTTTTATTTGGCAAAGTCCTGTCACTTTAAAAAAAAATTAAATGTAATATTTAAAATGGAATGTGTGTAAATATGATGCTGCTGTATATTAATATCATTTGTTGATTTAATTGTTTATGTCAATATGCATATAAGCAATGAACATTTCTTTACATAATGGTAGCTTATTTTTCTAATATATCTATACGGCTAGAATGTGTATTATATCTAACTTTTGGAATTTGTGTCATTTAAGTGACGAGTAACCATGAGCTAATTATATGTATATAATGTGCATGTCACATGTTCACATAATGCACCTTTTTATAATCATACATATATGAAAGTGGATTGTGAATCTTTGTATGCTTTATTCTTGTATTTTTCAGACTTGATGGTGATTAGTGCCATGGTATCCATGTAGTAAGGTATTATAGTACACATACCATGGTAAGATACCATGGTACATTAGCATACCATGGTATGATACCATGGTAAGATACCATGGTAAATACCATGGTAAGATACCATGGTAAATACCATGGTAAGATACCATGGTAAATACCATGGTAAGGTACCATGGTAAATACCATGGTATGATACCATGGTACATTATACCATGGTATACCATGGTAATTTACCATGGTAATTTACACAACCCTTTTCTGACCGACGTCGCGCACGGGTGCAAATCCAACCAAATTCAGACCAAAATCCGACGTCGGCACACAACCTTGATTTCAACGTCGCGCGACGTCGGTACACAACCCTCATCTGACCGTCGGGCGACGTCGGTGTCCGACGTCGGATACCGACGTCGCGCACGGGTGCAAATCCAACCAAATTCAGACCAAATTGCGACGTCGGCACACAACCTTAACTCGACAGTCGTGACAACGTCGGTGTGCCCGCTGGGTACGCATTTGCGAGATTTCCGTAGGGTCTACTTCTCTGACAAGGCTAAGGGCCACCGGATCCACCACTCTCGCGTCGTAAGTAGATAGAAAACAACGGCACCTGTTAGATTCATGACTGAAGGACGGGAGGCCCGTAGAGATGCCGTCAAATATATCAGTGTTGACATCAGCGAATGCGAAGCGGTGCATTCGCTTTTGGGATTGCTATTGTAATTTCCCGACTTCCCCTTTCATTGTTGGTGTTAAAACGAGGTGCAATGTTCTTTCAGGACTATTGCATTGGTGCGCACGCAGCGGAGGCACTTTGCATTGAAACGATGTGGCAGGAATCTTCATGTCAATAGTTACCTTAGGATACACCAGGCGGGCTTTTTTACGTGGGTCAAAATGTTTTAGAACATGAGCCAGTTAGCTGCATGACAGTTGCTTAAATAAGTGACAAAATGCGCCTAATTGACCTATAATGATGCCCAGCTAAATTTTATTTATGTGGTCTCTGACATCAATGCCGTTTTACAGAACATTAATTTTACACTAAACTGTAACTGCAACGTCTACACTAAACTGTAGCTGCAATTTCTACACTAAGCTGTAGCTGCAACGTCTACACTAAGCTGTAACTGCAACGTCTACACTAAACTGTAGCTGCAACTTCTACACTAAACTGTAGCTGCAACGTCTACACTAAACTGTAACTGCAACGTCTAAACTAAACTGGGACTGCAACGTTTACACTAAATTGTACCTGTGTCGTCTACGATAAACTGTGACTATACCTTCAACACTACCACCTTCTGTCATCAACATTGTCCGACCCCAAAGCCAATGACCATTTTACACATGGCACACTGTCCCAGCCGTTAGAATGGCTTTCACACGTGGCACACTGTCCCAGCTGTAAGAACGACTTTCACAATTATCGTGGTTTTAACACTCATTCGACGCAGCTTGAGTGTACCGATCTTTGGCTTCAAAAACTATGCACCAAATGACAAATAACTTATGGACGAAACGCCCGGAAAACCCCCCTTTTACGCCCGGTCTCCGCCATTCGCCCATTCCCCGTAACAACAAAACTCATATAGTCCTCTGGAAAGTCAGAGAAGTGTAGCCGTTGCAAAACTGGTCCAATTACTACAATAAAACATTGGCAGGTAATGGTCTAGGTAATAACGGGCAGATTGGCGAGATATAATATCGCTTAGTGCTGGCGGGCGACAAACATTTTACGCTTCACGCTTCCAGCGACCCAGAAGCAGGACGAAATCACTGCAGAGCGTGTTCTCTGGTTAATACTTAACGGCGGCGTTTTTGTCTCTACTGCGATATGCAAGAGCCACTGACAGTAATTCGCAGAAGCAGCTTGTTGTCGTAGGCACTAAGGCTATGTCAAAGGTTTCTCTCTTTTAAAAGAACTAAAAAAAAGGATATAAGAGAGCTATTGTGACTATTGTCCACAAATAGTGGCACCCAATTGGTTGCAGATTGCAAAGTCCAAGCGCGTGGGTAGGTGTGACAGGTATTCTCTGGAGTGAGGGTGAAGGAGGGGGAGGAGGAGGGAGAGGAGGGGGGGGGGTAGGCCGAGGGGAGGGGGAGGGGGAGGGGGAGGGCAGGGGAGGAGGAGACAGGGAGGGAGGAAGCGGAGCTGCATACATTCCGTGCCATCCACTAAAGGTACGATTCGCAATAATATTTCCTTTGTAAAGAAAGTCGAGGTAGGATGAACTATAGATGCCAAGTGTGCATATTTATATAGCGTCAAAATGTCCGACAAGTCATGGCTGGCGTCTAGATGACGTGAGCCGTGACCTTAATGACGCCGAAAATATCTGGGGACTGCGACAGCTAGTGCGTCATTAAAAGGGGAGATGATGTGGATGTTGACAGAAACGAAGTTAAAGATGACGGCGACGTTAAAGATGAGGGTGACGCGAAAGATGATGGTGACGTCAAAGATGAGGGCCACGTCAAAGATGACGGTGACGTTAAAGATGGCGCTGACGTTACATATGACGGCGACGTTAAAGATAACGGGGACGTTAAGATGACGGCGACGTTAAAGATAACGGGGACGGTTTTACCACTCAAATTCAACGCAGCTTTACCAACCTTTGGCTTAAGAAAACTGTGCACTTAATGGCAAACAACTTATGGACCAAACGCCCGCAGAACTCGCCTGTTACCTTGGTACCCACCCTGTCATCCCCGTCCGCCCATCCCCCATAACGACAAAACTCATATGGTCCCCTGAGAAGTCAGAGAAGTGTAGCCGTTGCAAATATGGTCCAATTACCGCGATCATTGGCAGATAATGATCTAGGTAATAACGAGCAGATTGGCGAGATATAATATCGCTTAGTGCTGGCGGGCGACAAACATTTTACGCTTCACGCTTACACCGACCCAGAAACAGAAGGAAATCACAGCAGAGCGTGTTCTCAGGTTAATACTTAACTGCGGTGTGTTTGTCTCTACTGCGATATTCAAGAGCCACAGACAGTAATTCGCGGAAGCAGCTTGTTTTCGTGGCCACTAAAGTCAAGGTCATAAATGCTGTAGACACACGTTTCGGCCCATATTTTCCACGAATTTGCCTCGATTACTCTGAAAATCACTGACGGGAGAAAGCAAGGGCGGGTATGAACTTCTCACTATCGCATATTCAATACTCCAAACATCATGCTCTCGCTACCGCGTTCTCGTCGTCTCTCCACCGAGTTCTCATATTTTCCCCCTCACGTTCTCATATTCTAACAATCATATTTTTATATTCTCTCGTCTTTTCTTTCTCGTTTTTCATCTTCCCGTGATGAATGCCAACCAGTCTCTCGCTCGGCTCTGTTTGCTTAAGTATAATCCGAATCCACCACTGGTGAACTAGATGCCAGAAATACATATCTCGTAAGTAGTTTTTGCTGGATTGGCAAAAAACCGCTATCGCATAATTGGATCTCACGAACTGCATGTCTTGGCCTTAACAGTGAAGCCCCATACAGTGCAGATACATGGATTTGGCCGCGGTCTCCATCCGAAGTTGAGTTTAAGACCTCGAAATAGCAGAGATATTATGGCACGTGGCATGCACTTTGATTGAGACACTACCATCATTAAGCCGCCATGGCTGCATCATTATAATTACACCACAATGATAACATCACCATGATTACATCCACATGGTTACATTCACATGGTTACATCCACATGATTAAACCCCCATGACTACATCCACAGGATTACATCCACGGGATTACGCCCACGGGACTAGTGGGTGTAATCCCGTGGATGCCTTAAGCAGACGATGGCTTTGCTTAAAAGAGGGTAAAGAATGCAAAAGTTTTAAGTCAAAGTGGTAATCATCGCTAAGTACCTCAAAGGGGTTTGCCCCAACTGATGATTGTGTTTCAGCCGTCGATCTTAAGCTGATAGGCAGATTCGCTGAATTTTTTAGTTCTTGCAATTACAAAAATGCTGCGTGCATCAAGCTTCCCAATTATTAGAAGTCGCGTATTAGGACAAAAAGACGGTTAGATGATCTAAGAGAAGCTGTAAAACGTCAAAGGACTAGCCTTGACAAAGCTTGACAAAGTTAAATTACAGTGATGGACTGGCGTGAGGCGGATATAGGATCAGGTCTCAGGGTACCTCGGGGACCATCATCTGCCTGCCATGTCAAAAACCTCGCTTGTATCATATACAGATTATCCCGGGGCTGGCCGTCACACTGTTATCCGCCGTCCGCGCACAGTAGGTCTAACAGGCCAGGGTCACGCCCAAGCCTGTTAAGGCGACAGATCAACCAGAAAGAAACAGGAAGACTGACCACGACATTGATAAATTATTCCACTTAACAAAATGCAGTGATGCCCGTTATATATATATTCCTCTATTTTTTTCATAAAACTTTATTTCACAAATAGTGGGTTACATTGGTAAAAACACTCATTGAAAAATACACAGGATTACGCTCATTAAGTGATTGTACAGTTACATAAAGAAAGATATCATCAATTCGTACGTCACTAATATCGTTCCACTTTAAAAACATTTTTGAGACACCTCTTCATATACACTTATGGTATATTTAACCTTGTATTAATAACGAAACAATAAAATCCAGTGATATTAACATCGACTGAACTTCCCACACATTTTCAGATACTTGTTAGATTATAAGACACGCTGTAACAGTCTATATATTCGAAGATTCTACATTTTGATTTTATGGTCGATCTTTAAGGTAGCAGAAATTTCTTTTTGAATGTGCCTTTGTCTAGTTGTACAGGTCTTCTCATTTCGTTGTTCTCCTGTGTAGTTCACATATATTGGTTAATTCCCAGTGGAATTACCACGTTTTGCTAAGCATTGTTCCCTTTATCATTTCATAGAGATCTTTTGGTATAGCCTGTCTTTGAACAGCGGCTGAACTTGTTTATCTAAGTCGCTCTGTCAAATCAAATCAAATCGGGTCAGATTTTGCTAATTTATGTCCGATATCATTTATTTACTACAATATTTTTTATTAATATTATTTATATTATATCAATCGTCTTTCGCATTAGTATTGTTTGTTGCTGTCATATTTACGGCTCAACTAATAGTTTTTAATAGGAAAGTTGGTTTGTCCTGTATTTCGAAATTCTTCTGCAATTAGAAATATTGGTCACTACAGAACATTGACATTAATATGTGTGTCAACCGACATCCTTTAAACGCCGTTGCGTTGTAATGCGTAGTTGTTTGTAGGCTTCGGGGGGAGGCCAACTGAGTACCCCAGAACTGCCAGTGCGTGCCATAGGATTTCTATAAATAGCCTGCACATGCACACCGCAGTACCTCAGACTCAGTCCAGCATGTGACATATAGGTGAAGCCCCATCCGGACGTGCACGCCAAATTATCCACATAAAGTTCCGTAATGAGATTCCATTCTAGATGAAATGCTGATCTACTATAATAAAAAAATGAAGCCATCAACAAAAAGAAATGTATCCGATATTGTACCTGAACAACAGAAGACTCGTAAGATTTCTTTCTACTCCGAATAATATTTTGTTTTTGACGTTATCTCATTTCAAGACATCAAGACCCGATCGCAACGCTTATAATTCCAATGATGGGGGGAGGAGGGTGCACATGTTCAAAGCAATAACATCACCATCACGCGTTCGAGCCACAATTGATCCTGGCATTGATGATCAGAAAATGGAAGTGGCGCAAGAATAAAGACCACATCAAGGACGTCCGTATTGATCGCCGCCTGGAAGCCGTCCTGTCTTTCACTGTTCCGGTGTCTTCTTGTGGAAATGTCAATCTCATTATATTGGCGTTCACGTCGCCATTGATTTCTCGCTGAGGTCTCGTCTTGATCTCGCCCCAGACGATAGCTTGTTGATCCATGCATTGGGTTTATTGGGTCTGCATAATCTGATAGTGGGATTGAATACTCAAACCAAGAGAGGAGAGAGGAGGGAAGGGGAGACAGGGGAGTAGCGTTTTGGCACCGGCACGATTACAAGGATGAGAGGAAAGAAGAAGCTCGCCACCGTTATTTGAGCGATATTAAGTATGACATGTGATTGTGGACGACGCAACTAAGCCATTCGTAACCCTGCCCACGCAGCGCCTATTGAGTAATCCAACCGATTTGATAGCACGACGCTGAACACATAAAGACGATCACATGTCAGAACATATAACACGTATTTGCCGAATACTGTTCGCGCCCTAAGTTGCGAAACAATCCCCAAAACCTAGACGGCGCCACCGTTCGTGTGCAATTGAGCTTGGACGAAACTGTGAAAGGTACATGGACACCTCACCTCCCCCCCCCCCTTCTCACCCCCCCCCCTCCCCCGCCCCCTCGATCCTTCCCGTAGCTGCGTAGACACAATTGTGACATTTTAGAGCCGGCCATTCCCTGGCCCCCACTCACAGCGTACCACCAAGCCGTCGATAAAGCCAGTAATCCCTTATCTCCTGGGTGGTAATAAATAGACCATTAGGCCCCAAGGAAACGTTTTTATCGCTTCCTCTTCCGATGCCGTGTCAAATCTAATATGGCGAAAAGCCAGAGATGGAACGCTCCGCTCTAAGCCACGGTTTTAATAATCGTTCAAAACCGGACAATTAACAGTTATGGACGAGAATTACGCCTAGCCCATCTCCGAGCCGCTGTCTTCTCCATTTCTACCCCCCAGAGATAATCGTCCTATTGTATGATACCAGCCATAAAGCGCACACGTGTTTGGGATCCGTTATGGGTGCACAGCTTATACCAGTGGTTCGCTGCGTGCTTTCGTCCTGTCACACAACATAGAGGCTTTTATGCCGGGTTGGAGCCCTGTACTTACGGCCACCAGACTGTGGGATTGCGCGGAATCATCATAAATATACCTCACACAGTTGAAGAAATTCCCGAAGAATTTATGGCAGGAACACAACCAGACAAACATAATACATATTTCTATCATCCTTTATAGCGCATCGGTTGTACTTTCGCGTCAATGACGTATTAGATAAGGAATGAGTTGTAGGTCATTATTGGGATCGAAGAACTTCGAGGCGTAGCAACAACTCATTCCTTATCTGGCTTAATGCCTACTTCTATTGTTTCCTCCGAGGAGGCGGCGATGGCATGGAATATGTGAGCGAGGGGTCATTATTGTGACGGAACTATAATGACCCGCTCTGGTACAATAATGACCTCCTGCTCACGGCCCGCAGGTCCTTACCGGCAAAACACGACTCCGAGGAAACAATAGAAGTATGCATTAAATTCGGCATCAGGCCCGGAAACTAATCGATCTAGTAGGATCTGTTTTGAGGGAGAAGAACTTGAAAGCTTTGCATTTGAAACAATGGTTGACCAGCCAACGCGATGAACCAATACGGACGTTGCGAGTGCGACAGACTTAAGAGTCAATGACGTAGTAGAGAAGCCAATTGTCTGGGTTTTTACCATTGTGACACTGCACATCCAGCAGCGAGGAGTATCAACGTCTATGACGCTAACTTACCACCTCGCCGGCTATATATAAAGTGGAAATAATGCCACTTTGGCCGCGGGGCGGTCGTCCCGGGGCTGGAGGTCCGAGACAGACAATTGGGCATAATAAAAAATGCATCTGTTGCCATGGTTTTCTACATACGGGTTCCGCTCTGAGTTATGCGCCTCAATTAAATGGCGGAATCAGAAGGGTGCAATTATCACTTTGATCTCCACTAAATTTGTCATTACCACGTAAGGGAGAGCCGCTGGGTGGAAGGAGGCAGGGAGGGGGGGGGGGCGGAGGAAGGCAATCAGGGAGGGACGGAGGGAGGGAAAATATGGAGGGAGAAAGGGAGGCAGACAGGGACGCCAGGAAAGGTGAAGGGGGAGAGCAGACGGAAGGCCCAATGTCTGATGGGGAAGGCCACTCCCGGGCATTAGTCTTGCTCAGTCCGCACAATGTGGCACTAAATCAGGCGCCATGGATAACGTAGGTTGCCAGTTACAGCCACGTGGGCAGAGAGAAAGAGACCGGGGGCGTCTCCGCTACCCCGGTTACCTTCCGCCAACTAATCAACTTCCTCCGGCTCTGTCACCCAGAGGACCAGAGCTTAAAAACATCTCGTGGTCTCGACATAGAACTGAAGGCATTACACTTCGGGATTAGGATATGTGTAGGCTAGCCCATATGGAGCTCTGGCGTGGCATTATATGGCGCACAATAGGCACATCAATCAAGCCTTTGACTCGCAGGGAAATCTATTAGGCTATGCATGTTGCAAAGACACGCTTTGGCAATTTAAATTTACCGCTTAACAGACCTGTTCAGTTGTAACTTTCGTTGAATGTCAGCGGGCATTCACAAATGCAGGCCTTAATATATCGATGTACCGCACATTTATGCTTCACCAACTACATGTTTATCTAACGCAGAGAACAATGCGAATACGGGTAATAATCACTTAATCATGCCGAAACCTTAACAAGACTTAGAGAGTTTTACATGCGTTTTATATTATACCAGAGACGGTGAGTGCAGCGGAAGCATATCAATATAACTGGCCAGCTATATTATCAATGCCAGGCGCTATCATTTATTATAACGCGACACATATTTTCTATATCTTTTTTATGTAATCTCTGTCCCTTATTGTTAGTCATGGCAGTTCATGCTCTCGCATGCAATATATATGCAGGACGACACGGAATGCCCAAACATCTCTCCCCCCCTCCACCCCCCCCCCCCCTCCACCCCTCCTAACACCGAAAAACAACGTTCCATACATCGAGTTGCCATTAATTGTGCAAGCTAGATTGACATTAAAGTGAATTGGGCAATCTGAAACTGATATGTGAATAATGGTGGAGACAAACATCTTTCTTGCTTTTGATTTGACTGAGACAAGTGACCTCATAAACAGACTATTATGATAATGGCTGTGTGGTGTTTATAAAATATCACAGCGAAGCCAAGATCGCCACTTTAGCCTGATGGACGGTCCCTGTTCATTACGCTGTGCCTTCGTCCTGCTTTGGGTCTGGGTAAGTCGTTCTCCCGTCAGTACTTACAGAGAGGTGTCAGTGGTACTAGACCTGGCCAATAGCTGCCCGTCATCACTTCGACCATTATCTGGCCAATAGCTGCCCGTCATCACTTCGACCATTATCTGGCCAATAGCTGCCCGTCATCACTTCGACCATTATCTGGCCAATAGCTGCCCGTCATCACTTCGACCATTATCTGGCCAATAGCTGCCCGTCATCACTTCGACCATTATCTACCATGTACCACGGTGACAAAGTACTACTTTCAACGCTACTTTTTTTTTAATTCACAGGGGACTAGCTATATGTTGTTACGGATGATGGAGGGTTGGAGGTTACCGGGTGGGTACTAAGGGGAAAGGGAAGTTCTCCGAGCGTTCCGTGCGTAAGTTGTTTGCCATTTGGTGCATATTTTTCTGAAGCCTAAGAACTGTGCGGCGGTAAAGCTGCCGAGGCGACGTTCAATACGAGCATTAAACCACGATCATTGCGAAAGCCGTTGCAACGGCTGGGGCAGTGTGCCACATACGAATGGCTGGGCGGGATGGGGATGGGACGGCCGACAGTTAAAAGATAACTCTTTCGGAGCTGATGTTTACACAAAATGGGTGGTCTTTCACATAACTGGAAAGACTAAAAAGCAGCAATTTATTGACTAAAGACTCAAGTTTAAAATTTCATACCAACACTGGGAAATATAGCCTCCATGGCGAGGTCAGCCACATGTAACCTTCGTCACTTGAAAGCTGTTGATATTCTTCAAGCTGCCCTTGTCAACGGTAAACCAAACGGTAATTTAACGTTAAACCAATGAGTAAACTTAAGTTACAATAACGTTACGTTATACCATTAATTAAATGTGTCTGCTAACGTTCCTTTTAACGTTAATTTAACGTTGCATGTTATTTGGGTACGTTTTAAGTTTAAACCTGGTTATGCATCAATTTGTATTTTACACGAAATTTACCAAACAAATTGTATAATTTTGATAGTGGTTAATAAGATAATCATGTCAAACGTCATGTAAAACGTGCAACAAAAATAAGAAGCTATTTACAGAGTTATCCTACAAGTGATGAACTTGTAAAACACTGACCACATTCGCTTGGAATCAGATCTGTGACCAGTGCATGAGAGCCAACTGTTGCTGTATTCTCCATGCGCGAATGCGTCTTGAACACTATCATAGTGTCAGAAATATAAGTTTGTAATCCCCATGCATGTAGAGTGCCTATTTATGCATCTATGTAATTATCACCTATTAATAACAGTTACTTGGTGTAAGAGATTGTGATTGCTCGTTTCATTTTTCACCGACAGCTTTAATCATCTAATACATGGTCAATCCCCACTGGCCTTTTTAATTAAAACTATCATTCTTCGTCAGTGCGGGTAATTGCTGCCATTGTGTGGATATACTAAAACTTGACATTTGGAGATGGTTGTCGATTTTCGAGAAAAGAAATCTTAGTATCTGGCTCAATTTTGTCATACCATAGACGATTATATGTTTGATTGCCGTGCTCAGATAAAATGTATATACAAAAATTTGTATAACCTTTATTGTTCTGAGCTCAAGGTTATTATGCTGGGACTGGAATATTGGGTTATAAGACAAATAACACATTTTTTGATATTATAAATAGTATAGTAATAAGGGTATTAATTATAATATGTATACCTAGACTAAGTTAATCCGAGGCTTAAATAACCGTTGATACATTTTTGTTTATTAAAAAAATCAAAGAATAAAGTTTATAAAACGGAATACAACAGTTAATTTTCCACCTACGCTTCGACTGTACAAATTTCTTGGAGAAACACATGAAGTTATTGTGTGAATATTACCGCTGTACGTAATAAACATGTTATTACATTTAAAAATGCATAAACGGCACACGATGCACCAATTCGGCCAAAATACGTGGCTTAGCAACTTGCCCTGACCAATTGAAGTTTATCATGGAAAGGGCCTAGGACTATCACTGTCATTGACTAGGCCAAAGTAATGACAGTTGAAATCAGTAGACCGAATTACAGGGGGTGAAGCCTACAGACTTTCTAAGTTCAGGGCAGTTCAAGGTCAAAATTGCAAGCAGCATAGTTAGCTTATTGATCTTGCAGAGCCACTATGACAAGAAGACGGAAGAAGACGGCCGATGCCCGTGATAGACGGGAACGCAGCCAGCCACAAATTGCTGGAATACTCGTCGCATGAGTTGACAACTATGGGAACACGCGCCACGCAAGGTGCCTTTTTTGGGTCTACTTATCATAGGAGAGTTCACCCAACGCTGTATCCAGTCAGAGAAGTGGGCCCCACGGAAATCCAACAAGTTGTAGTTTAGCGGTGTGGGTTAAGCAACGAGAGTCGATTATAAAGGGTCGGTGTGGGTTTTCCCCTCGTCCACAAACACAACTAGGGACTCCCAACGCCGGGAACAAAAAGTAAATATAGTAAGCCCAATAACAACAGTTTGCGTTATTATCGACGGGATAAGGGGATTATGTGATTATCTCACGCCACCAATGGGGCGGTGAGACGCAGTGGGGCGGGGGGGGGGATGTCGGTGATGTAGCATGAAAACAATCGTAGTTTCTGACGTTTACGTTTATTGGAATCAAAGAACATCAATCTCATTGTTACACTCCAGCAGTTGGCCTGTCATCATGGCTTTTGAAGGTATTCCGTCATTCGCTTTTGGGTTGAATTGATATGAGTCAAGATGGCACTGTTCTGCAGTTTGTCTCCAGTTCAGCATCCATGCTGTCGTAGTCGGCTGGGTCATCGTCTCCGCAATTGCAGACTATCAGGCTGTCGCTGACGCTGACTTTTGTCTGACCACATTTCTATCAGGGATACCTTTTCTACCAGTGATAACTCATTTCGCTGTCGTTTACAAGGATTACCTGTCATAGTAGCGATATGAACACTAAGGAACACACTGCATATATGAGAACCTTCAAAATGCCGCATCCTTTTATACACATTTTCTGGTATTGAACTGTTTAGCATCAATTAGAATCAAGCAAGGTATAAATCACGGAACCCGAACGGCTTGGTCAGTTTACAAGCAGTTGATTACTATTACCATGCATGTTGTGTTAAATCTGTAACATAAACATGTTACAAACAAAGGCAGCACCCGCTTCTCGTTGATTGGATTCAAATGCCGCCATTTTTTTACAAAACAATTCTCTAGAATTGTGAAGATTTGTCGCCATGAGCCTCTGCTATGCATGGCGCGAATTGCCTTCCATTCTGATATGATATCTTGAATGACTGCCCCGTCTGCCAGGAACCGAGTTTGCCCTCTCCCCCGTCAAGCACCCATCATAACGTCGTAAGACCCTGAAGCTACCTCAGATTAAAATGCACCAAGGCAGCCTCGCTACAACAGTTGAAAAAGGAGCTGAGACGCAGATCAATTGACCGTGGATTCGAAATGAGGCATCTCCATGTGAGGCAAATTTGACCCACCACATTTTATTGTCCCGGGAGATTTCGAGATCAAAATGTGTCGGCGTGATGCGCGACCTAGTTGGAACAATTGCGACAACAGCTGCTAACATTCGGTGCATGATTACAAAGGATATCTGATATCCCCTATTTTTGGTTTAATATTCAATATTGCATGTCCCGGCAGTGTCTGTAAAGCCTGACACAATATTTATTTACCCATGAAAGGAAGGCTTCCTATATCGAAGCCATGACTCATCCTCGGGTGCTTCATATCAACACGTCCCTGTAAAAATTAACAACTGACTTCATCTTAAGGCCCATTTTTGATAATGACCCACTTATGTCATCTTAACACCACGGTTTTTCCTGTTACCAACTGATATGTGTTCTAGTTATTACCAATGCAAAATGGCGTCAATGTATCTTACCCGTAATGACCATTTCAAACTGATGTCATGTTAGCGGTTGTTGCATGGATGAAGTTATAGTATTCTTCCATCTTAAATTAAATAGTCGATCAATATAATAAGGAATACTTCTGTCATCCGCCTTCATAGATCCCGCCATGCACTATGCAGTTAAAAACTATTAACTAGTCACTCACTCCAAAACATTCTTCAACGTATAAAGTCATCCACAACCTTAACATTAATTTTGTTCGTGCTCAATGTTGCACACCACATGATCATACCCGTGAAACCCGGGTAAAATGAACACCTATACAGTTGAATGTAGTTGCGTTAACAAGGAGTTGATCATGTTTGATATTACACGCCGCGTGATGTTTGTCGTTGCTGCGATACCTTTCAAAACAAAGGAGTCGTTATATATGTAAATTTGTTCATGCTGTGGTCCTGTCACGTCCCCCCAATTGTTGTCCCAGTGTCCCGGGTGTCGCTCAGAGCTTGGCGCACATTGTAACCTCATCCCAGTCTTCCACCCACGATTTTGCGACTCTTTTGCCCACCCTCTCATCCAGTGTCCTTTCCGTACCTGGGCCACCGCCCCTCCCCTCAAGTCACTTCGTCCTAGTCTGTCACACACTATCATTTGACCCACCTACCCTTCTATTCCGTCTCGATCCGTAGCCCTTCACACTCTCCCTCCCTCCCGACTCCCCTCTTGGCTTACGCCGTCCCAATTCCTTTCACACAATGCGTGAAAAAAGAGCCGTCTCATCCATTCCCTGTCCAGTCTTCCCACCGTCTGGTGGACCCACATGTCTTCTCCGCCCTCCCCACAGTTTTTCATCTTAGCCTCCATTGTCCGCCCGCTTTGCATCTTTGACTTGACTGTTTGCTCGGTTTCCACTCTCGCTCAATACCATGGCACTAGTTTTCTAGCACGCTACACAATACAACGGCTGTCTGTCTTGTTCGTTGGGCATACCGAACAAGACAGACAGCCGTTTTTTATCTACTGTGCCTCGAAGTACATGGACCAGCTTAGCCCAAGATGTTCATCTTACAACTGCTGGCCAACCTGTGTCGCAGACTAATCTACGGATGGATCCAGTGCCAATTGCTGTCTATTGTCCGTGTCAATCTGGTCCTACTACAAAGATGTTTCCGAGCATTGTGCATCATGCTAATATCATATGTCTCTGTCATATCACCAAGACGTAGATTGATTGTCATAAGCGTTGCCTCTTCTATTCAATTGACTATTAAGCTCGTCATCGACTATTGCTGAAAGCACCATCTACCATTAGAATTTTTTCATCATCAGGCTATTTAACTACTAAACTGTCTAACATTTTTTGCCTGCACTAAAATCCACAATAAATTTAGGCATTCACCAACCACCCAGCATGTAATAAGATTTGATTTGATTTGATTGGGGCTTAACGGCACTTTCAGCCTGGAAGGCTATATCGTGTCATAGTGGTCAATATTAGTCAATATTAAAACCCTGAAAATCAAACATGTGATATGAATAAAACCATGAATGCAGTCTTTGTGGAATCGATTAATAGACCAATAAAACCCTGAGGATATCAAGTAATATCATTGAGCAAATTGTCATAAAACCATGAAAGTGAAGAATGGTGAAACGATAAAGACAATAAATTGTCAGAATATAAAACCATGAGTTGGTTTTTAAAACCAAGCTTTTGAGATTAATAATTACAGCAAAATGCACTGTTTGGCAGTAAACGTTGAATATATATCATATGGATTTGACTAGATTTATTGTAGATAAATGATCTAAACTCTTTCGCACTGTTTGGTTGTAAACGTTGACTAGATATCATATGCATTTGACTAGATTTATTGCAGATAAATAATCTAAAATCTTTTGCTGTGGTATGTTATTAAATAGTTCTTTCATAGTTTCTACTCTGTAATATTGATCTCTTGTTTGTTGAAAGTCAACACACCTCAACAGAATGTGCTCCACAGTCAGGGGTTCCTGACAGGGAACACACTCGGGAGGTGGTTCTCCTTTGAGGAGATAGCAATGGGTAAGGTATGTATGTCCAATTCGGAGTCTTTGAATGACAACGTCCCTCCGCCTACCGCGGATTCTTGGCCGTTTGGTACCCACAGTAGGCGGAAGCCGTTTCAATTTGTTCGAGGATTGCTCGTCCCAGGACGACTGCCAATTTTTAGTAATTTCGTTTTGGATGTACGGCTTCAAGTCCGAGTATAGAAACTGGACTGGAAGGACGTCGTCATTTAGAGCTTCTTTGGCGGCAGCGTCTGCTAGACTGTTGCCCTCTATGCCTATATGGCTAGGGATCCAGCAGAACACTACCGCCTTTTCATTGCATATTAAATCATGACATTTTATGAGTATATCTTGTATTAAGGGATTTTCATATTTCTGATATTTGATGGCTTGTATACAGGATAATGAATCTAGATTAGATGATAAATTTATCATGTAGTGATTTTTCTATATATTCAAGTGCCATCAGTAGAGCTATTGTTTCTGCGGTGTATATAGAACATTGGTCTGGGAGGCGGTTGCAGCACTGGTGTTCGCCAGCCACAGCTGCAGCGGCCACCCTGTGGGAGTCTTTTGAGCCATCGGTATATATAGAGAAATGGTTGGGGTGTTGATTGTGAATAGTATGTTTAAGTTCTATAAATTGTGACGGGTCTGTGTCAAATTTGTTGTAAGTTGCTAGTTCTAACAGAACTTTTGGAGATTCTATTTCCCATGGTGGGATTTCTGGAAGGTGCCAGGTTCGTATATCGTTGAAATTGATATTGTATCTTGTCAAAAGGTTATTGACTCGAATTCCAAAGGTGGGTATTGTTTTTGGTTTGTTTTCAAATAGTGTTGTAAACTTTGGATGGAATACGTCTTCAAAGGTAGGATTATTGGGATTTGTCTTGAGCTTAAGTGCGTATTGTAGTGCTAATTTATCTCTACGGTAGTATAGAGATGGCTCAGCAGACTCCACGTACAGGCTTTCCGCAGGAGATGTACGGAAAGCTCCCAGACATAAACGAAGTGCTTGGTTGTGCACAGGGTCCAGCATCTGCAAATATGATTTGCGTGCTGATCCGTAAATCATCGACCCATAATCCAGCCGTGACCGTATTAGGGCTCTGTAGATATTTAATAATGTCTCTCTTTCTGTTCCCCATTCTGTATTAGATAGCACTTTAATTATATTAAGTGCTTTGGCACATTTCTGTTTTAATTGTTTGATATGGGGTATAAAGGTCAGTTTTTTATCGAATAAAAGGCCGAGAAATTTTGTTTCTGGCACAACTGGTATTTGATCCCCATTCATTTTAAGTTCAGGTTCCGGATGGAGTTTTCTGAAGTTGACAGAAGTGCATACACACTGTTTTAGTTTTTGAAAATTTAAATCCATTCTCATCGCACCATTGCTGTAACTTATTGAGGTTCATTTGTAGTTGCCTTTCTATTGTGTGCATATGTTTGGACCTGAAACAGGCCAAAAAGTCATCAACAAATAGAGAAGGATCTATGTTATTAGTGAGACATTTTATGATGCTGTTGATTTTAATACTAAAGAGGGTTACAGATAAGATACTGCCTTGGGGAACCCCCATCTCCTGATCGTATACTTCGGAGAGGGTAGTTCCGACCCTTGTCTGAAATAGACGTCTGTTTAGGAATTCTTGAATACAATTTTGCATATGACCTCTGAGTTCCATATCATGGAGGTCTTTTAAAATATCATATTTCCATGTGGTGTCATATGCCTTTTCAAGGTCAAAGAATACTGCCACCACGTGTTCTATTTTGATGAATGCCTCGCGTATATAGGTCTCCAATCGTATTAAATTATCGGTGGTATTTCTGTTTTGTCGAAAGCCACTCTGGAACTTAGTGATGATATTATTTGTTTCCAGAAAATATGTAAGGCGGTTATTTATCATCTTTTCTAGTGTTTTACATATACAACTTGTAAGAGCTATTGGTCGGTATGAAGAAGGATTGGTGTGATCTTTCCCAGGCTTAGGGATAGGAATGACTATCGCCTTTTTTCTACAATGGGGGTATTTGCCCGGTTTGCCAAATGAAGTTGAATATGTCGAAAAGAAGTTCCAAGGATGTATCGGGTAGTTGTTTCAGGAATTGGTATGGGATATTGTCTGGCCCTGGTGAAGTGTTGTTAGTTTTCCTCAGGGCAGACTGGAGTTCCTCCATGGAGAAGAGGCTATTGTAATATTCATCATTTTTGGATTTGAAATTGAGTTTTTTCCTCTCACTAACCGCCTTGTATCTTTGGAATTTAGCCGTGTAATTATTTGAGGAAGAATTTGTTGCAAAGGCTTTCGACAAGGTATTGGCTATTTGCACTGGTTCGGTGAGGGTTGTGTTTTCATGGATCAGGTGGTTTATGCCGTTGTTTGCTTTTTTCCCACTGATCTTCTGTATGGTTCGCCACGTTTTCTTAGTTGTTGTTTTATTTCCAAGTTTGGAGACATAGTTTCTCCAGGATTCCCTTTTTGTTGTTCGTATTGTACGGCGGGTCTGTGCTCGCACTTGTTTATATTTGAGGATATTTCCTGGAGTAGGATGTATTTGGAGTTCTCGCTGAGCCTGTTTTCGTTGTTGTACGGCCTCACGGCATTCATCGTTAAACCATGGCTTCTTTTGTATTTTGAGATTGGTCGAGGTTTTGGGAATGGTGTCTTCAGCTATTTTATGAAGTGTTTCGCTGAAGAGTGCTATTGGGTCTGGTATGCCTTGGAAGTTGGCTGTTGTGAGTTTTTCAAAACAAATTTTTTTTAAAGTAGTCCAGTCAGCCTTATTTAGCTTCCAGTGAGCAATATTTTCATCTGGAGCGGGAAATTGGCTAGTAAGAAGGATAGGGAAGTGGTCACTGCCGTGAAGATCATCTTCCACTTTCCAGTTGAAATCAAGGCATAGATTTGGATGTGCTATAGTTAGGTCTATAGCTGTTTTGGCTCCATTCCCGGGGTGTATATAAGTTATTGAGCCATCGTTGAGCAGAACGGTATTGTTTTTTAGGATAAAGTCCTCTAGCAGGCGGCCCCTTGGGTTGTATGTCTTTACAACCCCATATCGTATGATGGGGCATGTAATAAGAAGCATACCTAGTGGCCCAAAGATAAGTGCATTGACGTAGAACTTAAAATGAATGCGCCAATTTTGAGGTTTGGCAGTAAAACACCAAGTTCGTTTGAGCAACTGAAAAGTAATTTTTATAGATAAATGGGAAAAAGAAAGGGTGTTGCGAGACGAACCCATATAATGTGGCACATATATGCCCCCCCCCCCCCCCACATCCTCATTATTTCTTGCTGGCTCAGGTCCCACCCAATATTTAATCCAGTTCTAGCACTGGCTCATTCACATCCTGTTCTGAGGTCATCATTGGCAAGGCAGAAAATGAATTCTTCTGCTGGATGGTGGCTTCAATATTTAGACGATCACACGATTGAATCCAACCCCATTGTTGTGCGTATCAGGCCAACAGCTGTTTTATATGGATCCATATATAAAGTTCTATTCTTTGGCTTTCATTAATAATCAGACATGTTTCTTTTTTGAATTTTTTATTTTTTTTCCTTGATGTGTTACAGACATGAGAAAAGATTGTGGTAATACATTGACACATACATGGCAATTAGGATATGAGAAATACAAGTTTCTCCCATCGAATACCTTTAACTGATTTTTTTACACAGGATATACTGCTCGTTTGTTATGTGATATTTTGGCTTGAATATATAAGAATTTAATCTGATAGGCTCAGATTTACACCCTCCTACGTGAATATAGTACTTGGCTAAAAGGGACGCACTATTTATGGAGTAGACCGGCCTATCGTAGGATCCTCAAATAATTATCTTAGTAGAAGCAGCTACAGTATCAGATGTGGCTAGGTGCCACCACTCTGTGAGGGCAGTCCAGAATCTACGTACTACGATACAGTCACTGAATCTGTGAGTGAGTGCATCTACCTCTAAGCAGGAATCACACAAACCACTCTCCGCCAGTCCAGTTATGTTTAGATATTTGTTGTGGGGAGCAAACCTGTAAAGGATTGAATACTGGAAGCATTGTAGTTTGGTTTCAAAGGTACATTTATAAGGCAGGGAACATATTTGGCCCCAATATGATTCGTGGAAGGAAAAGACATCAAGCCACTTGTTTAGCTGTACACAACTTGATGGACGAGAAGTAAGTATATTATAGAGAGAGTAACACGAAAGAGATAAAAGGTCCAGCTGATGCAAGGACTGGAGACGGTTGCTACTTGGCAGGTGTATTCTCCCGCCACAAGGAATAGCTTGTCTAATACTATAATACTCCAGAAAGTGTAAATTTACCCTATATTTCTCTACCAGTTCAACCTCGGACAAAAAACGATTCTGATTCCAACTATGTCATTAATTTTAACAATGCCACATTCATACCACTTGCCGATTTAACCAGGCTTTGAATGATTTCTTACAATGGTAGGAGGAACATGCATATTTGCCAATATATACAGGCGGTTAGAAATGGCAAGCGTTTTAACAATCAAAATTCGTCCAATAAGTGTGAGATTCCGCATTTTCTACATATTCAAGCATTTCTTTAGTTTGTCCAGTTGTGTTCCTAAATTCAAATGAGCCATTTCAACTTCATCTGGGCTGAGCTTGATACCCAACGTGCTGAAGTTATTCGCTGGTGACCAGAATTGGCCCCTATCCAAATGGCTTCCGTCTTATCTAAGTTACAGCGTACACCAGATAACTGTGCATATTGGTTTAGGAGGGTGAGGAGTCTTTTCGCTGAGTCAACATCCGCTAGAAAGCAGGTAGTGTCGTCTGCGAGTTGTGCGAGTTTCGAGGTTATGGAACCACAGTTTATGTTAAGAACAGCAAAAAAGGCGCGAGAGGGCAACATTGTCTGACATTTCTCTCAAGTGTGAACCAATCTAAAGTGAATCCGTTTTTCAATGCACTACTAATGCTATCTCCATAAAGAATTCTTACATACTTGCGGAACTTACCACCAAAGTTGAATTATGCATAAAGCCTCGTCTATATAAGGCCATTCGGTGGAGTCGAATGCCTTTTCGAAGTCAATTAGAAGAATCAGACCCGGTATTCGCCTTAAGCTGGTGATATTCATTATGTCAGTTATTTGCCTGATGTTTTCCCAAATATATCTCCCTTTGATATATTAACCACTTTGATGGGGACTCACGAGAGAGGGGAGGTGGCTCTGAAGTCTCTTGGCTATGGCTTTAGCCCCCATCTTATAATCCGAGTTGAGAAGAGAAATTGGTCTCCAAGTTTTTTAATAACGTCCAATCTTTGTCTTTCTGTGGTAAGAGAGAGAGAAGTCCACGCTTTTGCTCCACGGAGAGTCTTCCGTTATCAAACGCGTAATTTAGACTATCCGTAACGAAGACTGATAAGTACCGCCAACAAAAACTTGTAGAACTCGTATGTTAGACCGTCCGTCCCAGGGTTTTTGTTAGGTTTGCAATCCTGCAATTAGCACTGGTGAGTCGTCTCTCTAGAGCTGACGGATTTTCCGGGTTTAATTTGGGAATATCTGGGTTTTCTAAAAATAACGATTTGAGCGGCTCATATTTGGCTTGCTTACAATGCATGGAAGAAGGTAAATTCCTCTTTCAGTATTCTAATTGGATTGGTTATGGCTTCCCCGTTCTCAAGCTTAAGTGTTATTCCTATGATTTCCTATAATTTCTCTTAATAATCAAACATAAGGGAGAACAAAAACCTCATTCGGCTATGACATGAGCGGGTTACTATAGTGTAGTTGCATCGTTATGTGGGGACGAAAACAATAGCAACCTTGTCCTCCTACGCCAGAGCTAAGTGCCAAAAGAAACAAAACAAAACATTCTATATATGATAATACTATGCACACTGAACTGATTCACACCATGGCTGAACAGTATATGAAAGTTTTTTCTTAGAATAAACGTTTGCAATGTATATATCTGATCAGTTGATTTCGAACAGTAATTTCTACGTATTAATGCTAATATGTGTACAGAATATTATGCAGTCAATGGAATCTGGGTAATGGCCACTTAATGGGTACGTGTGGACGATTTAACAATGTGTAAAAAGATTGATGGGGGTTTAATACCCTAGATTTCCTGACGTCAATACGTTCCTGACACTAGCTGGTCTGGTCCAAGCAGGCCGCATGTTTAAACAAGTCGACCCTGGGAAACCGAAGTCAGTTGAGGACACGGGAAAACATCGCGTTTATGTATTATCGTGTAGGCCTACGTGGGGCGTGCGCGCCTCCTAATGAAGTTAAAATTCCAGTCACACGACTACGTTTTAATTTGGGAGGGTAATGCCTTTGGTTTGTGATGCAATCTTTTTTTACGGCTCGTACTTAATTAATTGCGTCTTTATTTCGGTTTGTTGATTTTATACAGACCACCCATCCATGCAAAATATTTATTGCGATTTTGGTTATCCGCATTTTTTGGGGGACGCCTTTGCATTTAGAACTTTATTTCAGGGTGTGGATTTTACTCTAAAATCTCTAAAATCAGAGGTCATGCAGACTCTTGCAAACGCAGCGATCAGAGATAAGACATCTAAAAATTTAGAGACCCGATCACCACTCCCACATGACCCTTCCATCAACGTCCAATCCCCCCTCCCTCCTCCCACCGCCCCACTTAGCCATACAGGATGCTCCTCTCTCGTCACCTCCAACTCAAGACCTCCCAGCTATAATGGCCCTTAATGATGGATTCTCCGCGGAATAGGTTCCAGGACCCTATATCACATCTGACATATGGTATTCAGCAACAACACAGGTCACTTATAGATTAGTCTCCGACCTCATAATGTGTGACATCAGGCGACATCTCCGGGATCAAGTCGTTCATCCTCCCCGGTCAAAATGTTCTTTAATCGATGAGGAAATTTCCTCCGGGGTCACACGTCAGAGCAGTGATACATTCAGCCCAACCTCCCTTCCCGTGACGAAATCAATCTCTCTTTGAATATCTAAGGCACGCTATCCCCTAAATTCCTTTGATAAGACTTCGGAAGCCTGAGTCATCGATCAGTGTCGTGCATCCGTTGCAGTATAGTTCAGAAGGGGCACCTAAACTGGGCCAGGTCTCTTTTTATCCTTAATTGCTTTCAAAATGATGATAGAAATGACGAGACCACCATCTGTGAGCTTTGAAATGTGACTTCACCTGGCAAGCTGTGATAGCCATATACTTTATTCTGTACCATGTTCTTCTTGATTCTGAAGAAATGACACTGTTTGCATCGGCAAATATTATGTGATGCAAAGAAGCTACTCCAATATGAACAAAAAGCGAGGTTTTGATGATTCCAAAAATAATTTGTGTAGCCTTTATATGTATTGGCTGATCTGTCGTCTTCTAGACTTGAAGGCATAAACGTTTTTGTTTAATAGGATATGCTTATGGCTATGTTTGGAGATTGTTGCAGATTTCAGGTACTGTATAGAGTACGTGCATAGCGCAGAGCTGCTGCCACGGGGTAATGAAAGTGTTGCTCATGCCTGTCAAACATTTTGAACTCAATATTATAATATGTTTATGTGCTCTTGGTCATTCGATCGATCACATGGCTAGTGGTGCACCTCGCGGTCTTGTAACTCAGTGCCTGGTGTAAGAGCCATATAAGCGTGTTTTTTGTGTGTGTGTTTAATTTTAATTATATTTTTTTATTATATATATGATAGCTATATAATATGTTTACCCACAAGCTACTAAAATATTCCTAAACAAGCAGTCATGTAGTAAGGTTCACAATTGTATTGGCACTGATAAATGGCTCCGATGAGTAGTGGTATAAAACTTGGATGTATGAATGTACGAGGTATTGCTTCAACGTCAAAACGGAGAGATGTGAGCGAATGGCTACAGGGGCAAAAACTATCGGTCTATTGTCTCCCAAGATGTGCACCTTGATACAAAAACACAGGCAGATTTAAGAGACGAGTGGGGATGTGAGTGTTTTTATAACTCTTCTTATTCACAGTATAGGGGGGTTGCGATCATCATAGCGAAGCGCGTACAGTACGAGGTTCACGGTGTCCAGAGTGATGACTCTGGAAACCTTTTGATATTGGATGTCACTTTGAATGGGTACAGATTGACTTCAGCCGCTTTGTAGGGTCGAAATAAGGACACCCCAGAGTTCTTTGAACACTTGCAACACAAACTAGACAGTATGGGCAACGCTAACATGCTAATTTGTGGAGACTGGTATTTAGTATTAAAACAGGAACTAGACACACACGGTTATAAAAGAGAACATAATGTAAAGGCTAGGAGCCGGGTACTGAGTCCCAAGAACTCATAGATACTTGGAAGGTTATGCACCCAGATACCAAACATTTCACCTAGGTTAATCAACGGTGCAAAATGCAGCGAGCGAGGCTGGATTTTTACCTCTTCTGATCTGCATGCCGGTACACAAAGTGCCACAATACGACCTGGGTATAGAACGGACCATTGTCTTACTACTATTGATGTAGACATTTTAACAGTTGAAAGAGGGAAGGGGTTCTTGAAATTGAACGCTTCTCTGTTTTACGATGAAGAATACGTTAGGCTGATAAAAGACTCTATTGTTAACGTAGAGAAACAAATTTATTTGTTTTGGTTAAATAAATGAAATCGAACTCTGAAATGAACTCTAGAAGGCAACACCAGGGCCCGTAAGTTCGAAACGGCCGGAGCAAATCATTTCGCCCTAGAATAGGACATAAGCATGGAGCGGGGCGAAATATTTGGCCCGGCCGTTTCGAAATTACGGGCCCAGGTGTGGAAGTCATTAACGACCAACTCTTTTGGAAATGCTGTAAATGGAAATTCGCGGTAAAACTATCAGTTATAGTTCGTTTACGAAAAATACACTAGACAGGCAGATTTGGGGAATAGAGAAAGATATAGAAAAGCTAGATATCAGAAGAGATCTAAAGGCAACAGAGAGCGCTGATTTGGTACCAAAGCGCGATGAGTTAAGTGTTTAACTAGAAAAAGCCACGCTTTCCCAAGATAAAGGCCACAATGTTACGAGCCCGGGCCAAATATTATGAGGAAGGGGAGAAGCCTAGCAGATATTTTTGCAATCTTGAGAAAAGAAATTACATAAATAAATTAATCACTAAGCTAGATGTTAATGAAAAAGAGTTGATGAACGCAAATGACATCTTGGTCGAGCAAATGCTTTTCTATAACAAATTACATTCAAATTGTGATTATATGTCTTCGAAAGGCGACATGAACCATTCCAAATTCCAAGCATATAAAGCAGCTTTCAGAACAGCAAAAGGCTATATGTGAGGGAGAAATACTTTAGAAGAAGTCAAACAAGTTACAAAGGGTATGAAAAACAGCAAGTGCCCAGGGAGCGACGGACTCCCAATAGGTTTTATAAGTTCTTTTGGAAGGACATTGGAATACATCTGATGAACAGTCTAAGACATGCATGTTAGCAGGGTACTCTATAACACTATAACACAAGGACAAGGTATCATTACCTGTTTACCTAAACCGGAGTAACCTAGACAATATCTGAAAAATTGGAGGCCTATTACTCTACTTAATGCAGATTACAAAGTTCTAGCTGGAGTGATTGCACTAAGGATACAAACAATTTCCAACGATCATCAGTTTGGACCAGAATGATTTTTTTTTAGAATCGCTTCATAGGAGAAAATACTAGAATTGTATACGATTTAATGCACTATGTAAGAGAAGAGAACCAAACAAGACTATTATTACTCGTTGACTTCGGAAAAGCGTTTGATTCTTTAAGCTGGGATTATACTACACAGCTTTTACAGGCCTATGGTTTTGAGGATGAGTTGATGAGGTACTGTATGCTGTTATACGAAGAATCGAATAGCTGCGTCATAAACAATGGTATATTTTCTGAATTCTTTAGGTTGGAAGGAGGTTACAGACAGGGCGATTCCCTGTCCCCATACTTGTTTTTTCTTGCGGTGGAACCTCTAGCCATGGACATCAAAACCTGCCCTGACGTGAAAGGTATTCAAATTCGAGAGAAGTATATAAGTTAGGGCAATATGCAGATGACGCTTTCTTATTGTTCAGCAGTGAATCATCTCTACGTGCTGCACTAGGGATCCTTGACTCGTTTTACAAATGTTCGGGTTTGAGGATGAATGTGGACAAAACGAAGGCCGTGTGTTTGGGAAGAAAGCCAAAAGGCAGAGATAAAATATGTCCTGATCTATGTCTTGGCTAGGTTACGGAGTTTACATTGCTAGGTTTAAAATTCGATGCTGACCTTCGTAAAATGCTGCAAATTATTACTAGTAGCAAGATTTCAGAAATTCAAAAGCTCTTAAGCGCCTACGAGAAGAGAAATCTCTCATTGAGGGGTCGGGTTACTGTTGCTAAGACCATGGCTTTGCCTAAACTGGTCCACGTGCTGTCAGTCCTCCCCTCCCCTAGTAAAGCTTATATTAGTCAGCTACAGGGTATGATTCGGTCTTTTATATGGCGTAAGAAAAAGTCTAAAATCTCGCTCACCCGTTTGGCACAAGAGGCTGAAGATGGAGGTGTTAATCTGACTCATATTCCGTCATTCATCCAATCCCTAAAACTTACATAGGTGCGTCGGTTGATAACCACAGACGGCGCTTGGCAAGAGTTCTTCACGGACATGGTGTGTAAGAACAAATGGATGTTTTGGTGAATGGACACGAAATCCTTGAAATCTTGCAAAAAATTAACTAACCCTATCTGGGTTGATGTAGTATAAGCATGGATCCATTTCGAAATATCTTATCTCCGAAAACCCGTTTGAGATGCTTCTCTGGGACACCCTCTTCATGAAAAATCCCAAACTCGTTACCCGACAGCAGGAATTTATAAATAAGGGAGTTGTGTATTATAACCATGTTCTAAATGATGACGGGTCACCTTTAGGATGGCAAAGTTTTACGCATAAGTTTAATATCAAACTAAACTTTGCTGACTTCTATAGTCTTATTCACAATGTACCCCAAGAATGGAGACGGTATTGTCAGCAAGAGGATTCCAAGCCATCGGATGTAAGCTGTAAATATTTAGAGTTTATGCGGAGAAACAGCAAAATTTGTAATATGGCGTATAAGGTGATAGTAAAAGAATTACAAGAGTCGAAAACAAACGAAAGAAAATGGGCAGAAGACTTAAATCTTAATTTCAAAGAAACCCCCTAGAAAATCCTGTACTGCCTATCATTGAAGTGTACCGTTGACGAGAAACTGCGAAGCTTCCAATATCAATTTTTGTGCAGAACTGTAATTACCAATAAATTTTTGTTTCCATGTAAACTGGTAGACACTGAAAAATGTTACTTTTTTCATAAAGTTAATGAAACTATAGAACATTTATTCTGGGAATGCGATGTTGCACAACGACTTTGGAACTTATCTACAGCTCCAGACGGTAGAAATGGGCATGTAATAAGTGATAATTTGAATTTTAAATCAGCTATGCTAGGGTTAGAAAACGGACAAAGCCAGATACAGGTCAATCAGCTATTTATTATTGTTAAGAATTACATTTAGACTTGTAAATGGAAAAACTCCATTCCAAATGTGATAGACTTGTTAAAACAGTTGTACAAGATAAGTCAGAAAGATGTAAGCAACGTTTCATTGATAAGTGGAATCCCATCATAGACAAATTGCAATTGACTTGCATATTATTGATTAGTATTATGGTTACTACATTAGGATACAACTTCTGGTTCGTCTCTTGATCTCGCTTTGCTTTTTGCTTTTTTGTGCTTTTTTGTGTGTATACAAGTACCTTTACCTCACTATGTTCACCTAATGTCGATAGAATATAGATTATGTACCGTGCCTTGCCTGTTTCGGAAAAAAAAGAAAAAAAATATGCTTATGGCTGACAGACACCCTTCCACACCGCCAACAGCCCCCCCCCGCCCCCCCCCCCCCACCCGCCGGCTATCCTCACGGCCATGACATACGTCTATCGGTGCGTATCGCGCGCCGTTAGCGGCCATCTCTCTCCTTTCGCCGCCAGGTACCCAAGATTGCAGCTCGCGGACCTTGGTGTGTCATCTCCCTGACCTCCAAAGAAAGGACTTCATCAAGAGCGGAAGTCATAAGCCATAGGTCAGGCCGGGGTAACAAAGGTGTGTGACGC
Organism: Arenicola marina; assembly: GCA_964019135.1. Classification (NCBI taxonomy): domain Eukaryota; kingdom Metazoa; phylum Annelida; class Polychaeta; family Arenicolidae; genus Arenicola; species Arenicola marina. Next base: position 1,926,972 of record OZ025251.1, read on the forward strand.
TCACGTGTGATTGTCTGATCTGAGACGCTTGGTCGTCGCGGTCGGATGATGGGCAGCCCCCATCGACCCCCAGGCTGGCTCCGCTTACAATAGATATGCCGCTGCATGCAACTGCTACTGTTGGCGCCTTGCCTAACAGAACAAGGACCAGGCGGTGAGAAGAGGATGGACAGGGTCGGGGGGGGGGGGGACTACCACCACACTGGACGTGCATCACTCCGCTGTTGCATCTGGCCCGTCCTGGTTCAGCCACTTTGCTGTGGTGGGGTGGGCATTACCGAACAGAAAAGGGCCCAATGACGTTCCGGTGAGTGCCCATCAGGCGCTCCCCTCTGCCATTTGACCCCATCCACGGCCGTCCGCCTCACCAGGTAGGCGAGGGATTGAAGTGTGACTCGGTGATTTGGCTGACCTTTATTTTCCATGTGATACCAATGGTTTTCTGTACTTTCTGTACGCAAGACATATTTCATGAACCGGACTAATTCGCTATAGATTATTTGTATTTCATGCTCCTGCATCTCCTAAGAAGATTGTGCAACAAGAAGGTACGACGACTGGTGGACACGCGGTTCTAGTTTAGCGATGATCAATATAGTTTCATGCCTAATTCCTCAACAATAAAGAGGCGAAGTAAGGTATTTTATTTCTATGTAATTACATACATGGCGATTGCAATTGCAATTGTGTTTTGCGAAGAGTCATATAAACTACCTGACATCGGCATAGTGTCATGCCGATGTCATGCAACACTAACGAGGCAAATATGTTTTATTGTTATAAAAGCTCTCACTTCAAAATAAGTCTATGCAAAAAACGGTTCATCAAAGATTCCCAGATTCCCAGATTTCACGTTTAATGCTGTGTCATGGCTAGTACCTCAGCCAGTGAATACATGTACTACAGGGAGGCCGGTGTCTGCGAGTAAGGGAGGGAAGATGCATCTCATCAGAGAAACAATAGAAATAAACGTTGAACCAGCTAAGGAATAATGTAGGCGTGAGTGGTGCCTGAGCTCTACTGAAACAGTGTTTCGTTCGATTAACTCGTACGGGGGACATGGTGGCACTATTATGCTTCAGTGACACATGAACTCATGAAAAGACTAAAATTGTTCATAGGTGATGGGTGTTGTAAATAAAACACTCGATAGTCTCAATCTCTTTCACTTGCTCGTGCTTTAACCTGACCAGACATGTAGGAGGCTTGTTTTCTTTATATTCTATGCACACATACTTAGCGGTAGTATATTTTTTGTAGCCATGCGTGGAGGGCAGCCTTTTGTAGTTGTTACGCATTGGTGATTCCTTCACCAGATGGCACCACTGTCCCATGCGGGTTCTACGGGACTCCGATTATACCCATTGTCGTTTCTTGCTGTTTGTCGCATGTTTTGTTTTTCTTTTGTTTTCATAAATCCAACCGCATGACAGCGCTGGGTCTGCGGTGGGAGGCTTTTACCGTTAAGTGCAACCGTTGGCTTTGATCCAACAGAAGAGATAGGCTTCCGTAAATCCATTGCCACGGTTCTTTCCAACTCCTCGAGAGCAGCGTGGAAGATGAAAGCAACGATACACAAGCTCATGACTCCTCAATAAACAGTTATGCGAGATCTGACATGTGCAAAGTACGAGAAAACAAAAATCGGTAGGGGTTACAATGGGCAAATAAAGGTTAATACTACTAATCATGCAAGCGTACTAACACAGAACGTTACTTACCCCAAGCAGTTAAAAATATATATAGAAATATAAAGATATAATGTTACATGTTGTCGGGCATTGCAATGTGGCACCATAAACGATATTTTGACAGCCTCTCTTAGGATCGAGAAGGTTTGGCATATTGTTCATCAATATCAGCGCCTGTTATCATTATGTTACCATTATCCTTTACGTTCCCAACTGTGTGCATTTGCGATTCAGAAATAATATTTGATTCACTAAAATTCCTAAGGTTTCCTAAAATTCATAACTGTCTGAAGTCAATAAAAGCAAATGATTTTTAACAAACGATTGAATTTCGAGGTGTATTTATGTGTGTGTGTACTGTCTCCAATAGACCCCACTAGGTGGCTGCACTTCACCCATCGATAATCCCAGATGGGGCATCCTAGAAATGGGCGGGCTGGTTCCACGCTCTAGCGTTATAAATGTCGTTACGGTAGCAACATAAATATTCTTATGGCTGACAGACACCCTTCCACACCGCCAACACCCCCCCCCCCCCCCCCTACATTTTTTTCAATCAAACTTCTGCCGCGTTCTTCAGAACTTATGACCTGTTGATTAACAAGGTCATAATCACCAGGTAAGACAAATCCGATGAGAAGTTTTCATCAGCTGCACCAAATCATGCTGGTCAAGAACAAGTTCGATGACATGCAGGTCAGATTATATTAATCAAACATTTATATTTCTGCTTGAGACAATAGGGTCGTTAGCTAATATAACCGATCGTTTGCTGGTGCATCGGTCTGTTTCTAGTCTTCAATTCTACGAGCCTTAATCTCAATTTCAGACAGCCTGGTGACCTGTGGCTCCAAGCCAGGTGTATGCGTATGTGTGTGGCCACTGAGAAAGCTGTTGTAACAGTGTAACCTTGGGATCAGACAGTAGTGAGGCGACTGTGTGGAAGGTACAATTCTGTAATGCAACAATGGAAGCTAAGATCGCAGGAAAGACATTCGTACAAGCAATAATCTTTGCAATATATTGGCATGTGGAAATACTTTAATATTTGCAATAAAAGTCCAAACAGTTATTCAGATAACTATTAGTACTTCCAATGTTTCCATTTTAATTATTCCTGCCGCATATTTTAAAATCAAAATACCCCATTGCCAATAAGGAATAAGCTAACAATATAATTTGATGGTCTCTTAACTGACGACCCTCAGTCATCAATGCAACCTTAAAGGTACCGTTGTGGTACGTGTACTTACTTCACGACAGTGGTGCATCCGCGAGAAGAGTTAGGTAACTGCCCGCCAGCCGCTTGACCATACGACTGACTTCCGTACGTTCATCATGATATTCGACCATGAAGATCGGATACTATTGTTTACTCTAGTCATGCTTTTAGCATAGCCATTCATTGTTCATTGCTTGGACCGTCCGATTGAAAGTGACGTAGCTTAGTTATGTTTTGCGGGGAGTCAGTGTATCGTTCGAGAGACGCTAGTAGCCTGAGATGAGGACGTTGTCTTGTACTTAGCATCAGCTATGATTGTCGTGCATGCTCACGATTGATGGAAAGGGACTCACACATGGGCGGGGCTTAGGGTTGGAGTGTGGATCGGTCTATTGCCTTCTTTGGTATGAAGTCAACATTTAAGACATTCACAGTTGAATGACGTCAGTCACGCTTTACGACAACTTCGTGTCCAACTCACCGCGAGTTGAAGACCCCATGACCCTGACGTAGTCCGCCGACCAGTCCTAATATAATTTGGTGGTCACGGCGCGGTGAACATGGCCGAACAGGGATCTCTACTCGAGTTAATGAACATACGGCCCTCTGCCCTTTACCACTCCATCGGCATCCAGCACCCACCGTCCTCACCATCTTGGCGAGACTTTGGTCAGTGGGGCTGACGATCACCCCCATTGCTATATAAACGACTGTGATTGCGTATCATGGACCTACACCACCAAATCTGATAGTACAGTTCGGTTCTGGCAGATCCCTTACACGCTGATCATGTGGGGCGTTAATTGGTGGCTGGGTCGATGCGTGAAGGAATGCAGCTGTTTATAATGTTAAACAAACTTTAGATCAATGGGTGAAATGGTGGACCCATTAGTTATAAAACCTTCTGACAACACTTCAATTTGGTGATAAAATCGTCTGCAGCAATATTTTACTTGAAATGGTTCCCTGAAATATATTTTACCAGAAGCATGATGGATGCAATGTTATCGATCCCATGCTTGCCAACATGCGCTCTCGCTAGTATATTTAAGTGTGCCTCCATTATAACCGCGCGTTCCTCCTCATGGCAACCTCGTGTCACTGTTGCTATAACAGCCACAGCATCTGTAGCAGACTTTACTCGTCCTACACGGCAAACTCAGCAAACAGCGCATCCCCGATGTAAACCTCCGCCCTCACAGAAATGGACATTAAAGACACTATGCAAAGCAGCCGAGAAGCCGCTTTTCGCGAAGATTTATTGAAGTTCCATCTAAAATAATTGCTTTGGTCACGAATTAATAATATTTAGGCTGTCAAAACTGACAATACGACCTAAATAAAGTGCCTCATGTAGCTAATTATCCGGACTTCGCAGCCCATCAGGCGAAGTCATTAACATACAGGAAATGACGTAAGTGGAGGTAGGAAAAGTACTTTAACTCTCTGAAACATGGCTGAGTGCGGCTGGGCCGCTTTTGAATAGGAGGTGATTTTATGGGAATTGCTGATGAAGAAGGGGACAGAGCTGATATAGAAGTAAACGGAATCTAGGAGGGGACTGTTGGGCTTATTCAACAACACAAACTTACTGTTCAACCCTACCGATTCGAGCCGCAATCGGAGTCTGTTGCTAATCAGTCGGCCAGTGCGGCAGCCGAGCCTTCTGTTTCTGATAACGACGTCGCTGGTACCATCGGGTACCAGCGCGTATGAGCAGCCAGGTATCAGGGCCAGGAAGCACTCGTCAAACTGAGTCTGGTGACAGTGCCAGTGCCAGAGCTAGCGTCACCACAAACCGGACCAATAACTTGAAATGGTGCAGTAAAACCTTATCATATGATATGTTCCTCACCGCTGACAGATCACCACGGTCAGTGCATTATATCCATGGCTAGGCTAATGACGTCAATAAAGAAATGATACAATGTTGCAAACGTGATGAGTGCACCTCACACGCATCCCTTGGCTTTGTCATCAAGCCAAGAAAGCTGACTTCTGTCATGGATAGCCAAACTGTCGGACCGCATGCTGTGAACATAAATTCGCTCGGGTTGGGATTTGTCAAATAAAATGGTCCAGTTTAGTTCAGGTACGAAGGTACGAACTGGGACATCGACGACTAAACCAAATTAAGCAAGTGTTGTTGAACTGGCAAGCAAATAGTAACTGCTTATTCGATTACTATAACATTTAGTGCTTTTGTTCTTGATGACAATCACGACACATTGGTAAAAGTTCAGCATAATCAAAGCGACAGTTTTTGCGTAATCGTTGGAATCATATCGCTGTTATTATTAAACTCGTCGATGATATCGGTTGTGCGTCAACATACTAAGTTATCGTGCCTCACACAGGCTAAGTTGCGCTGCATGTGAAGGAAACGACGACTGCTCGTTTAATTTTTGTTATATTTAGCAAGTCGATTCTGTATAGCAATCACTATAAATCACCGAAAGATCAGCAAAATCGAAGAGACAGTTTTTGCATAATCTTAGTCTAAACGTGTAGAAGCCGCGATTGCTTAAAATGCTCTTCTAAAGTTAGCCCGCACACTGAACGTCAACTTGGCGATGATTACTTCACGCGGCACCTCCCAGATCTAGACCAGAACAGCAACTTGAACAGTTGGTCGCTTCCAACCAACAGGGGAGATTCAAGTCTAATGGTATATCATGTTGACGAGTGGCCCACCGATCAGCATGTAAAATATATGGTAGGCTCTTTGTGACGTCTGGCGATTGTTTGTAGGTCTGTCATAGCTGATTCTGAATTACACATAATGTCGTGGGCAAAACGCTTCGTGGTGTGTCATTAAATTATAAGTTTTAACGTAAATTTACACTGTCAATCGTTATTGACACAAGAACACACCCTGGCGTTTTCTCGTTTCGCAACAGCGCCGCTGTGACTGAGACTATTTCTGTGACGGTGGGTGTTGACACCCGACCTAGAACTCGAAGTTCAAGCTTGAATACCTCACTCGAAAATGGTTGGAACAGCGTTTTGGTTTCAGAACACGCTTGCGTGTCAGAAATCCCAAATTCTTCTTCATTTTGGCATCGATTTCAAACTGTTTATCAAAGAAATGGGCGCCACAAATGTACGTACATTTTCCCGGCCCCTTCTATGCCGCCCGCGTACGCTGCAACTGAGCTGTCCACCGTCGGTCTTCAAGGCTTCATATCGAGCAACCTGAACAGTCACATACTCTATTCAGTGAGCTTTTGGAGCAGCCAAACACGCAGCATGTCTTTACTATGGCAGATGTAGGAAAATATCCGCGCAAAGCATGCCAAACAACGATAAAAAAAAATGCACAGACGCCTACGGATAAGCCACAAATTCGCCCGTCAACAAACGGTGACCGCGAACTGTGCACCTCCAATGACGTCATTTCTGGTTTCCTTCCGCATAAAAGATTTTTTGGCCCGTTTTTGCAAAAAAATGAAAAAAATTCCAAAATGTGTTTTTTGCGTAAAAGCAGTTGCGATTGCTTCTGATATATTCAATAATTGGATAATATGGATAGGTGCTACCTAAAAAATGCAAGCGTATATTTATTAATTCAGATATTCAAAGGGAATACATCTAGATTAATATTAAAAATTAATCTCACTACGGCTTGCCATAAAGAATATCTTTGGCGGGATGACGTATACCATGCACGTGCTTGTGGCATATCATTCGGTTACTTAGTAACTCCCATTGTGACGCCATGTTTATAACATTTTGACGTCACAACTACTCACTATGACAGCAGCCGATGGGCGGTCACCAAGAGCGCTCTGCTTGCCAACAGACATTTAGCCCTGTCGCTTATAAATTTACTTTAATTGAAGTATACGTCCAATGTTAACATTGAATAATTTATTCGTTAATTTTGTGGGGCAGCTGATTTAATGATTAAAGACATGACATAATAGGCTTCAACCTCTCCTTGCTTGAGCATATTTATGTACAGCTGATATTTACTCCGAATGCGAAAACGTCTCATGGGGGTTGTTACGCGAAATGAAAGTCCTAAGCCTATGCTTGAAATGGACTTTAAACATGCATGCATGTTACCTTAAAGTTAATATTACAACAAAAAGTAAACATTCATTGTGATCCAAATCTGGCGGAGAAAAAACGTGTGTACAGTGACGTTGATGTGCTGGTGACGTAAGACGCATGAAGTAATCTCCGCCAGGGCGAGCGCCAACGACTAACTTTCCGGAAGTCACTGGTACCAACCATATATATACTAGACGTTATTGGCCAGGTTTCGCGACTGGCAGCGCCTCCTTGAGGCAGAGTGTTATACAGTGTTTACAGCTGTTCCAACAGCCGCGGCGCCTCACGTGATCTGACGGAACACCCCCGCCGCAAAATTTGTTGAAATAGTAACTTTAAGAGCTCGCTTGCGCTCGCTATTAAACTATTTAAACGTGTTTAGTACCCAACTTGACTGCATAGTTTCTTTAAGCCAGTTAATGACCTGGCCATCTCGTCACACTTACACTGATTGGAATCACCGTAAAAACCATCTTTACGGCCTCGGTCTGTGCCTCTCCTGCAGTTAATGTCCCAGGAGGTTACCCTCACTGAACGTCAACTTGGTGGTGATTGCTTCACGCGGCACCGCCCAGATCTAGACCAGAACAGCAACTTTAACAGTTGGTCGCTTCCAACCAACAGGGGAGATTCAAGTCCAATGGTATATCATGTTGACGAGTAGCCCACCGATCAGCATGTAAAATATATGGTAGGCTCTTTGTGACGTCTGGCGATTGTTTGTAGGTCTGTCATAGCTGATTCTGAATTACACATGATGTCGTGGGCAAACCGCTTCGTGGTGTGTCAATAAATTATACGTTTTTAAACGTAAACTTACATACATGATAAATGAACTTCAAAGACACAAACATTTACTTGAATGATATAGCCTTTTTGTCATTATTTACGCATTAGAACTTTTAAATGGGTCAAAGCTTCCTATTTTGGTTTGATTCCTTTCGATCGTTCAATGGTTCAAGAGTTGCGTCACGGATAGACCTCGGTAAATGTCCCGGGAAGAGGATGGCAGATGCGTTTTGGTTGTATATGCAGGATGCTGTAACCACTTATGCGGTCATATCGACTCAATTTGAGAAGGAAAGGAGAGTGGAGCCATATCCCCAGGGTTAACTCGCTACGCCACCAAACAGACATGACCACAGGTGGCTAGCGCACTCAAGGCGAGCGCTCTAACTCACTGAGCTACCGGGCCGACGCCAGAGGATGGCAGAGGCGAGTGCAGAGGCGTACGGTATATCTTCTGTGTGTGTGTCGATAATCGCTAGGAATTCACTTCTCACTGGTTACCAACAGGATCCATGTGTGGGATCATAGCTCTGTTAAAAACAATCTTCCTTAAGGTAATGACAATGCACCATCACCGCATCAGTTGATCCACAAATGATCCAACGTCACCCTCGTTAGTCCTTCATTATCGCTCACCGCGCGCTGCTTCCCTCATGTCAGAAAATATCTCATCTAATGTTGCTGCTCGTTGGTTGTTTCTTCCTTCCTTCCATTTCTCACAAAAGCCAGCTACTGGACAGGACTGGAACTGCGATGTGAGGCTCTTACCGCTAAGTGCAGGTAATAATATTGGCTTTGATCAAACAGAGGAGATGTGCATCCGTTAAGCCATTTCCACTATTCCTTCCCACTCCTTGCGAGCAGCGAGGAATAGGAATAGAAAAGATACGCGAGTCCACGAGTCCCCACTTAACGGCTAATGAAGATCTGGCATTTTGTGTGGGAAGATAACCATTCTTTTGGAGATAATGAAGGTAAAGGGTGATGGTTGAGGCCGGGAGGGGGGCGGGGGGGGGGCGGGCCAGGCTAATATTACAAATCACGCAGGCAGACCGATACATCAATTTATTTAAGACGTGCATCTATAAAAAGATATATGCAGTTCCATATGTAAAATGTTGTCGTCTATAACAATAATGGGGTGCCTTGGGTAAAGGCGTCCGCTTCCTATCGTAACATGATATCCTATAAAAGCAGCACTGATTAAATACTGTTAAAAGATGCAATTTTCATCCACCGTGATGCCGAATTAATTGACAATTTCAGAAACTGTGCATATGAAGCAGTCTGATTACCGACATGGCATAGCACCGCTCCTGTTTAAATAGCCTTCACCAATAACACATAACATTCCCCATCATTTTTCTTGATCAAGAAATAATTAATGAATATATACCATTTCCACACAAAAATTATTAATTTCCTTGGAAACGATTTTCGATCAATTTGATGCTGTCTGGGACACATGCCTCCTCATTTGCGGACCATTCATTGTGTGGTTGGCTGGGTCAGAAATAAGGTCATGTCAATGCCTCATGAGATTTATGAGAGTGTCTGGTAGTGAGACAATCACGTCAACTTAAATTAAGGCCATTACTCATATCCGTCCAAGAAAGGACAAAGGATACTGAATTTAGAACACAAAGTTTACTCTTCTATCGTGCCAAGGCGACGGACGCGAGGATAATGCGTAGCAAATGTCGGTGATGACAACGATAACTGAAGGACAGGACCACAAGGCGGCCACATAGAGTGCCCGGGTATAATACAGGTTGGCAATCTGAAAACACTGAATCATTGTTATATTTAAGATTTATGCGGTGATTAGTACAAAACTTTATTGTAATTAACACAAACTACTTAGCTCGAAATGAAACATGAACCACATATTGTCCACTTCTTACTTTGCTGGGGTTTTATAGGCTTATTTGTAAATCATGGCGAATCCTCTGCAAACGTTCTCACCCACGCAGATAAGCAGTATAAAATGGCCGGCAATGTACCACTCCCCCCCCCCTCCCCCCACACACACACCCGCCCGCACCCCCAGCCCATACCCTCCACACCTACCCACCCGCGCGCGTGGATTTGCAATCTGCAGCTGATTCGGTGCAGCTTTTGTGGACAATAGTTACAACAAATATCTTCCTTGTCAGTGGCCTCTTCAATAAGCTCCTTCTGAGAATAGCTGCATGTCAATCGTAAAATGTCGCGGTGAAGCGAAAATCGCCACGGGTAAGTTTTAGCCTCATAAGCGATGACTCTTCAGTGATTAGTGGTTTCGTCTTGTTGCTGGGTGAGTGTAAGTGGCAATCGCTGCATCTTTGTGTCACCCGTCGGTACTTAAATATAGGCAAAAGTGATATTTTATCTCGCCAATATCTAGCCGTGATCACCTCGACCATTATCTTTTCAATTGCTACGGCGATTAAATCATAATTGCGATCTACGGTTTTCGTCACTGACTTCAGATAGAACAGGTATATTTGTGGGGTCTTTTCGGCGGGGGGGGGGGGGAGGTGTGGTGAAAGCAGATGTAAAGTGACGCCATGTCCCAGGGGGTAACCCGCTACTCTTTGCGAAGAAGGACATACGATCTTTACAATGCGAACAAGTAGACATGACCGCAGCGGGGCTCGAACCAGCGGCCCACGTGTCGTTAGGCTATCAGATGGTCAGAAGCTTTGAGATGGGGCAGTTTTTAATAGTTGATAGTGTAAAAGTTACAGTTCTGTAATTCAACAATGAAACTCAAGATCACTGCAATAACATTTTGCGCAAAGTGATCACTGTGGCATTTTTATTCAGTTTTAATGCGACTAAATGGCTCATGGTATGAAACTAAGTGAATTGACTCTAATTCGCACCTGAAATGATCTCCGATATATAATGACATGGAGATTACTGCCACATGTTTTTTTTTTTGTTTTTTTTTTTTTTTCCATAATCGTACAGCAAGTTGTGACATCAGGCAGACAGAATATATGTTATATTGTTAAGAATATACAACTGTGCAAGAGAGGGATCATGCTAGAAGAGGGATGACCGGTTTCCATTTTCTTAGAAATATTGTCTCGCTACGGTATCGTTCTGTTATTCCAAATTTTTCTATATCGTAATAATATTTAATACAATTTATCAAGCCACAGAGAACAGGGGTAACCTGAGCCCATTTACACTGATAGATATATTTTTTTCCAATGATAATTATATGGTTAAACAGGCGAGAAAAAGGCGCGGTTGTCACTCCTAACATCACAGTCTGAGCCGAAATGAATGTGCCAATGTCTTCTTCAGTGACATTTCTAAACAAAGCTATAAATTCTGACCATAATGACTTCACTGGTTGACAATAATAAAATAGATGTTCTATCGTCTCACACTCGTTACCGCAAAAGCCACACATATCAGAGTTAACTATTTTGCTCATGTATAAGAACTTATTCGTTACGATTGTTCTGTGTAAAATCATAAACTGAAAACTTCTCGTTCTCTCATCCGTAGTGGCGTTCACCGGTAATTTATATAATGTTTTCCATGTATCCCTTTCTATTTGTACACCTAAAATATCTGACCATTTACGCTCATTATTCCGCCCGTATGTCAGTGATTTAACTAATGTTTTATAAGTTTCGTTGCACACACGCTTCATCTGCTTTATATGATTCGTAAATTTGCAAACAACTGATTTTAGCTTTATACCTCCTCTCAACATTTCATATTTCCATTCTCTGGGAATAGAATGGATCAGCCCGTAGAAATCCGCAAAATTTATGCGGATATCAAACTTTATGCAAAATTCATTCCAGCCCATGAACTCCCCTTGTTCGTTAATAACATCATTAGCAAAAACTATACCTTTCTTGATAAATTCGGTCTTTCTACATATAACATTTTCATTAGTCATAAAATAAGTATTCCACAAAGGATACTCCAACTCATTACGGGTAATCTCAATATCCTTGCTCACTTGCCGGTAGCAGTACCAGGAATTAAAAACATCAGCCAGGGCTATACATTGGCGAATTAAAGTGCGACAATAAAGCACAAAACTATATATGTTTCTCTGTCTGAATGATCAAGGATGCTCACGTGTCGTCTGCTCTGAGATGCTTGGTCGTGGTGGTCGCATGATGGGCAGCCCCCGTCGAGCCCCGGACCGACTCCGCTTAAGGTATGCGGCCACATGCTACTGCACCCGTAGCCGTCTTTTCTAGCAGAAGCCAGGTCCGCCCTCGCTAGTCGTTTGCGGGTGGAGAAGAGGGGCCAGGTGTGGTAGGGGGGGGGGGGGGGCGGGGCTTCCGATACCCCGATCGAGCATTCTCCCGTCGCTGTCGCCTTGTCCGTCGACCAGTCCTGATTTTGCTTGGTTGTCGCGATGTCGATAGCTTTGAGATCAGGTCGTATAATAGTTCCGAGAATCGGTAGCGTTCGTAGGCTACCCGATGGAATGGCAGCTACTTGGCATTTGTTGTAAAAGGCTTTATGTGGTCATGGCAATTGTGTATGGAAGTAAATAAGTTAAGAATTATCTGACAAGAGACGTCAATGGCATATAATGTATCTTAGTGAAAGCATATCCTCTCCCGCTAAGAGCAATTGGGGGCTTCTAAATAGCAAAACGTACTCAGAGACGGCCATTGCCTGTTTAAGCCGGTAGGATGGCTAGTATCATTCCCCTGGCTTATTGCGTCACTCGACCTTTGTTGTCGTTTGGTAGTTTAACTAATCATGCCGCCTTTATGGAGGAAGCAGCGTCAACCTCAAAGGCGGGGCCGGAGGTTTGGAGCTGTGATTGTGTTTTGTAATGAAGAGGGTGATGAAAGAAAAAGACAGAAGGAAGAGCGCTAGATGAAGGAGATGATAGCGATAGCTGAACGAAAGGACAAGATGACCACATATCGTGTCTTGGTGTATTACCCTTTGAGATCAGGCATCTCATTCTCACATATAGTCGAATCTAATGCTGATTGGTTGGTATATGTTGCTATCAAACAAAACAAAGTCTACTTGGTGCAAGAATACTTATGTTACCCGAAATCCTCAACAGACACTGACATGAAAAGGAGATTCCTAAAAGTACAGCTATATTTATCAATTACTTTACATTATAAAAAAACAATGACAGTAAATTGAGAATATAAGAACGCGATGGTTACAATTCGACGACGCGATGGTGAAAATATGGTAAAACAGGCGTCTCAATATGAGGAAGCGATGGCGATAATATGAGAATGCGTTTGGCCTAGTGTAAAAAGGAGAACGCGAGTGTGGGGAGAACACGAGGATGTGGATGGGAATGCGACAGCTAGGAAAGAAAAGTGCGCGGCAACACGAGTATGAGACCGAGACGACCTGAAACCGAGAAGCCAGCGCAAAAGGAATAGTTTCCCTCACATCCACTCACCTTTTTGACACACTTCCATCATCCCATGAATTCCATGTGTATCAATTAAAGCATCAGCAAGGCGAGTCCACTAAGTCATCCAATGAGGGTGGTGAAAGGATGGAGCTGAGATAATAGAACTCTTAGTCGGCTAAACGTAGTCATCAAAAGCTGGGGTAGAAGTTCAGGGAAATGTGGACACGTGTTGCCCAATCCAACCCCCAAGAGAGAAACCCCCGTTGGCAAGTGTCTTCATTCGCCAGTGAATTCTGTGCTCAGACCGCTCATTCAGGTCAGGTCAGGTCAGGTCAGGTCAGGTCAGGTCAGGTCAGGTCAATTCAGGTAAGGTCTGTCCGATCAGAGTCTTGCCGAAAAGTTTTTTGCTCCACAAATTAAAAATAAAATGAAATAAAATGAATTCATCTTTAGCATATAAGTAATACATACGTTTACCTAATACGAGCGTTGTTTGCCGCTAACTGGTAAGTGTTGCCTGTCGCGTCTGCGTCACATTAGAACTCGATGTGACCCTGTATATAGGCAGTACATATTGAAATACCGTCGCTGTCGGCTGTCGGGGCTAGAGATTGACAATTTAATGAGAGCACACTGACGACCAAGCCTATATTGTCATTCAGGCCCACCAGACGATGCCCCTATTGGCTTGTTCACTTAGCTAACGTATCCATGGTAACCATAGTGAAGGCATTAACGCCTAGAGGAGACACAATAGGGAGACAGGAGAATCCTTTGCCCAGTTCAAAGTGACCCCATCCTTTCCTCCTCCCGCCCTATCCCTACCTCCCGGCAGTCCCTACCCCGCACCTCTGAAAACAGCGCCCCTAAGCCAATCCCCTCCGCCTTCACCCCCCCTCCCCCCCCACCCACCCCTCCCGCTATCCACCCCCACACACACAAACTGCCTTGACGGGATTGGTTAGTGCAGGAAGTGGGTGGAGGGGGCAGGGAAGTGTGTGTGTGGGGGGGGGAGGGGTAATTGGAGAGCGCTGAGATGGGAGGGAGGGGGTGTTGACGTCCGATGATGTTTTCAGTGACAGTGCGCCGTGGGCCCTAGGTCACGTGACTTCTCGTGGCATGCGAATCTTCTCGAGGGAGGTGCCTTCTCGTGGCGCGTGACTTCTCGCGCTCCATGTTGTCTGGTTACCCATAGTGGCTGGTAACCCAAGGTTTCTCCCCATCAAAAAGTACATTTGCTTCACGTTAAGCTACGACAGGGGACGAGGGTTTCACGAATAGAACATTTTAGTGACACTAAACGGCGTGATTTCCTTAATTGCAAATTTGCTCGATGACGTCAAACGGCATAAGTTACCCAACAGCGCGACAACGACGCCACAAGTTACTCATTGGCGCCGCCCACACAATTATCGTCGGTTGGCAAGGTTACCCACAATTAGTGGTATGTAGAAGCTCGTTGATGACGTCACGCTAAGATAAACAGTTACTGCACAGAAACTATCGAGTCACGTGTTGATTGCTCTTGGCGTGCGACGACGAGACATTATATCACTGCCCCCTGTCATATGTGCCAGTACCACTGAAGTAACGCGGATGACATGACCAAAGGGAGACATAAAGCTATAGGTTCATGATGGCGTTATACCTAGACATAGCATACAGTCGTGCCACTGGGGTTATGTCCGTAAGATCATCCTGTTCATTGGCTGCAGATAAAAACGACAACGATCGGTGTTCATTATTAATTGATGATTTGGGAGGTTTGATTCGTAAAAATCAGCAAACCTAATATATACAAAAAAAATATTACATAGCAACCCCCCCCCCCCATCCCTCGGCCTACTTCAATTAGAAGAAATCTGACGATGTACAGCAAGCACTGGCGCAATCAAGCGGAACCAAATCAAACGCGTTAACTAACTGCCAGATTTACAATTCCTATTGATCAATATCTTGATGCTAAAAATGCAAATCGAAAATGGAACCTTATCAGATTGCCGCAGAACGCTTAGATTTAACGGATCAGTTCTAACGCACGATGGAAACTTGAAGATAGAACGGGTGAAATGCTATGGATTATGGTGAATGTGACGTTATAAAGTCTCATAGATGTTCTCAATAAATTTTTTTTTAAATATCTTGATTGTTTTGCTATAAGGACATCAGGGTGGTGCCCCTTTTGCACCCGTTTTTAATGTTAATGTTAAAGTGGTGGGAACTCACCAAAAGCCTGTCAAGTGGAGTCCGGACGTACATGCACAAGTTACTCGACGACTGATGTGTTCCTGGAAGTCTCCATTATGGTGTGTTCGGCACACATCATATTTCATAATGTACATAATGAATATTCTACGGATATGTTATTTTCGCCTCCTTCTTGAACCTCTAACGCTAGTTCGCCGCATGTAGCATTGTAGACGAGGAACGTTTGACTTTTGTCGACATAAAAGTTAGCATTGCAACGAGGGACAACACAGAACCATTTTCACATATTAACATTAAATCGTAATGTTATACGTCAATTTATTCATGTATGGCTCCGAGCTGGGACAGTTATGAAAACCACTTCAACCAGATGGAAGCATTCATGGTTATTATTTAGGTTTTGCACCAGCCGAGAGGTGCTGGGAGAATGGGAAGCCCCTCCCCCCCCCCCCCCCCCCCACACACACACCCTTCCGGAAGGCCGAGACGGGTGCTTTACACCTTCAACCAGCTACTGTTGTACCGGGTTCTTGGGCCCGATTTACTGACGGTTTATTGGCAATATGTAGCAGAACGTGGCCTAAAGCACCGATCCATGAATCCATATTACACCTTCGATGAAAGCAGGTCACAGCCCCTCAAACACACACATACTACGCCGAAACCCACGGGTGCAAATGGGTCGGAAAAAAACGCCGCTGGTTCCTCTAACGTTACCGACCGCAGCACTCTGTTGGGTGAGTGAGGTGAGTGGAGAGCGGGGGGGGGGGGAGAGGGGGGGTGGGGGGGGGGGGCATGACGAGTTGTAAATACTGAGTAGCAGTTCTTAGCGGTCTCGTTGACGATGATAATCATATGCCACTAATAACCCAGAGCTTTATTGTATAAGAAGGTACTGTTTCCCGCCTTTGGTGGCTCGTAAACGAATCTCATACGCCAAACAAGGAATGTAATGGTCCCATACGGTATATTCCAGTTGCCGTGCATTAAAATACCATTCCCTCATCCTTGTCAAAGACAATAGGCTATAAAATTCAATGCAAAGGAGATTTCGAGATGCTAGATGAAGTCCTTCGAGAATTAAATTGCATTGTTGCTGTTCTGTCTACTACGTAAGAGTAGTGAAACCATTTTCACCTAATGTGTTCTCAACATGTCCCCACATTAGACTGTGGTATATTATCACAAAATGTAAAAGTTCGATATGTTACATTTGAGGCGGGCCGATATATAAGCCGATCTGCACTCCACAAGTTGAATATTTTCGTGTTGTCTACTACGGAAGGGTGTTCACTGAATATATATACAGATCAGATCAGTTTGCCTTCCTTTTTGCATTCTATTGGCATAATAAGCGAACAAATTCATTGCACATATCTCCCCCCTGACTCAAAGAAATCGCCAACGTACGAGCAATATAATTGGCAGTTGCTTTGAAAAAACACCCTGGTTTAATGAGAAATTTGGTTTTTTTATGATGGCCAAACTCCCTATTTTAGGGATATGTCACAAAGACCCAACGAATATAGTGTTGCCAGCTTCAGGAAGACGCGTTGCCGGCATAAATACGTAGTCACAACCTGAAAGTGGACGGTCACAGCTAACCACGTATAATGTGTGGTTAACTGGCATATTAATCGACCACTGCACTTGTCATCAAGTGTGACGGCCATTGACATCACTGGTGTTAAGCTTAATCAAATGTGTCACTCAAGAACGTTCATTTCGCCACAGGGGGAGCTTGTCTCCATAGAAAATGAAGAATGATCTTCTCTGTTTTTTCATGCTGTCCCTCAGTCCCTGTATCCCTTTCATCAGCCTTTCTCTTCCCGCAGTCGCCGTATCTCTTCACTCAGTCCTAGTGTTCGGTAATTCAGTCTCTGTCTCTCTTTGCCCTTTGTCTTTTATACTGGTCCTCTGATTCTGTTTTCCCTCTCGATTAGTATGATTTAGATCTTCTCATCATTTCTTTGGACTCTTTCTCTTTGACAATATCACTCCTTGCTACTCCCTTTCCACCTTTCCGTCGCATTTACCCTCTCTCATTTTGCTATTAAGTCCTTTTTCCCCTTCGTTATTTTTCTCCATCTGTTCTCTCTACACCCCTCGCCGTGCCTTGTCCCTTATTGCCGTCCGTCCTTTTACCTATTTCTCCCCCTTGCATTACCCTACCCATCAACGACCTGTCCTCACTAACCGTTACATTCCAGACCCCGTACCATCCCCACTTCCCAGCGCCCCTCCCTCCCCCACACCGAGCCCCTGCCTCTTTTTCCGTTCCCACCTCTGAACCCTTTAGAGGGCCTTCGGAGTGGAGCGTCCAACGAGCGTCTGTGGCGGTCTAAACCTATCATGGGGCTTTCCTGCCAAAAGGGATTAATACACAATGGAGAGTGATCTATTAATGGTTCTCCAGCAACCTAGCTTAGGGCCCGTGGCGTGTTTGCCGGGCCTTTAGTACCCGGGCCTTTTTACAGGGTTCACAAAAATCTAAAATCGAGTGGTGGAGAATAATAAAGGATGCGAAACGGGAGAAAGTCGATGTATTAATAATAGGTTTATTTCATCTAAGAAAACATGTACATTACATTTTCATGTGCAAACTGAGCAGAAGTGGGGCTTATATGCTCGTGCACGAGAAAAAAATAACAAAAAGGAGAAAATTAAACCACTTGATAAGTATACGCGTTCCCATATTTCGAACTGAGATCTTGTTGCGATTATTTCTATATTTCCGCGTTCGTATGTAGAATGTAGATTTAGCTCATGTTAAACGTGTCCTTTCCATGACTTTCTACCGCTATACACGTCCTTCTTGGCCCCTCTTTCTCTCTCTCATCTAAAGTCAATGTCCAGTTAGCGCAATAATTGTGCATGCAAAATGCACATTATCTGGGTTTTTTCTCTGTTTTCCCTACCTCCTCGCCCCCCCCCCCCCACCCCCACCCACACATACACCCGCACACCCGCAAGTGCCCCCTTCGCTTACTAATTTAGCCCTGGTGTTGAGGAAGAATGCAAATGTGGCCGCATTGGGGTAGGAGCGTTCCAAAACTGATGAAAGGGGTCGGTCCAAATGCTTGATTTTAGCTTCCCAAAGAAAATGTGGGGGTGTGTACTGGCGAGGTGAGGGGGGCTGGTAGGGTACAAATCTCCCTCTCCCGCTACCCGTTCATTTCCGCCCCGCCTACGTTCGCTTGCTCATACCGCATAAAATAGCCCTTGCATGAGTGCCAAATGCAATATTCATGAAACGCCTGCGCGTGCACCACTCTCACAGGAAAAACCTGAACATTAAGTTCCCGTGAGGCTCCTTGGCGGACAGCTTTTACCCACTCGGTAGCAAGGCTGCTCCCACCCCCATCTCCTCCCACCCCCCCGCAAACCCACCATCTATTACAGCGACGAATGCCTTTTTTCACCTCGACAAACCGTTCTCTCTGTCGAAAACATCGTTAAAATTCAGAGCTGACTATAAATGCTGCTAGTTTGACGTGATTCACTACAATAACTCTTCCTCAATTCCGTTTCTCCCCAACCAAGAGATATTGTTTCATGCTGACTGTGTTGTTGAACAGTCCAAAAATGCGTGACATTGGCTAATAAAACAACGAAATCGGCCCGTAATGTGATATTGTTCACGTGACCCTTACACTGTATATATGCATGGAAAAGCATCAATGACTGTTGATGTAAAGGCCTTTGGAAAAGGGTTGTTTGACGATGTAGGCAGTGATCACGTAAGACCAATCGTCTTCAGGTGAGTAGATTATCCTTGTAAATAAGCATATATATATATACATTTATTATTGCTGCAAGCAATCATTAATCATTAAAAATCTTCATGTTTGTCACGAAATTGATGGTTCAAATGACAAATCTTATTACCAAGACAAATCTGACTATAAATTATTATGATCAATCTTATTATGAAGACAAATCGTATTATTAAGTATAAAGTTTAAAGATTTTGAGTGTGTAATTTGCACTCAAAGTGAAGCATTAATGTTATTCCAAAGTGTAACTTTATTAACGATGAAACCCACATTCTTCGATGGAATTAGCATATATTGGTCATCGTTTCATTGTTTAAACATAGATCACGTAGATTACGCCACAGGCATTTAACATAATAAGATATTTTGTGGGCTGTCATTTCTCCATTGTGCCCATTTTCCCATGAGGTCAGTGAGTGCGTGAAATAAGCAATAAGCGTATGTCTCATACCTTGCAAGCCGCGCCCAAAACAACAACCAAACGAGTAATTATCATAATGAAATTGTGTCTTTATGACTTCATGATCAAAAATTATTCTCGATAGTCCACAGAAGTTCTAAAACATTGCCTGGTCAAGAAAATTTATTAAACCTGTTGTATAAAACAATTACTAATTTAAAGGTCGTCAATTTTTGTTTTTATGTATATGTTTTGTTCGGCTCATCCATGCCAGGAAGAAACCAGTCTGTACCCAGCAATCAAATGTATATGTGTGGATCCCATGTGTATTAGCTGTGCATTCAGTCATTATTGTGACACTCCGGCCAATGTCAACCAATCTAATCTTGGTGGAGAACAATTAATGGAATGCATAGCTTTGCCCATGGTAGCTAATCTGACACAAGGCGCCCCCCACGACCTATTGATCTGCAGCTCAGCCTACAGATCTACAAAACAGCCAGGGGGGCTCCCGCCCCTGATGGATACAAGTAATGAAAAGGACACGTAGAATATATCAATCGTTGTCACTTGTGATAGATATATTATCATAATGGTGATTTAGACCGCTCGCAAATGTCAATTTTAGGATTATTTCCGTTATTGTCCGTGTTGTCAGGAATGTTCATATGCATAGAATAACTGACCAGCAACCTTTTTGATTAAATGCATATAAGAAAACATCTGGACATTAGTGCAGTGTGCCATTAATTGCCATCCAACATTGACTCTCCTTGAAAATATCCCATCGCATTTGTTTAGAGGGGATGATTTCAGTCCAATCCATTATTCTTACAAGCAAACTTCCAAGCTGACCAGAAAGTCAAGATAAAGCACGCCAGCAATTTTGTCACTCCAAATATACTTTACTGTGCGATATTGTATATGATACTGGTCACACCGTGAGAAATGGCGCAGTCAACAGGATTTACTCTTACATCCTGTTCTATGCTCATCCTTTGCAAGGAGAAATATAATTTCTTCTACTGAATGGTGTTAGTGGTTTCAATAATTAGATGATCCTAAGATTCGCAACCGATTGTTTTACGCATCAAGCACACCTCATTGTTTGACGCAGGTCCACTGCCGTTTTATATAGCTACACAATTAGACAAGGGTGAACTCAAAGGCTTTGCGGGGTTCAATTGACACATTTACGTGCAAGTTTTAAAGAATTATGCGGTGAAAACAAGGTATGGTGTCATGTGAATAACGTTAATGAAGTGTATTGAACAACACACTGGAGAGTAGACAAGACGAAGCGGAAACGAAGTCCCCCTTTGCCCTCCCTCCCGGGAGGAGGCATGTTTGTTATGTAGCGGACACGAAGGCAAAGAGTCACCCTTTGCCCTCCCTCCCGGGAGGAGACATGTTTGCTCTGTACATATCTGATTAGGTGATTTCGAGTCGTCCTTTCTAAGTATTAATTCTAATATGTGTACAGCATATTACGCAGTTCATCTAGATAATTGCCACTTAATGGATATGTGTCGACGATTTAGCAATGTGTAAAAAGATTGATGGGGGTTTAATGTCCCAGATTTCCTGACATCAAGACGTTCGTGACACCAGCTGGTCTGGTCCAAGCAGGCCGCATGTTTAAACAAGTCGCTCCTGGGAAACCGAAGTCAGGTGAGGACATCGGAAAAACATCACGTTTATTTATAAACGCCCTTATCGTGTGCGTGTGGCGTGCGCGCCTCCTAACGAAGTGAAAATTCCAGTCACACGACTACTTTTTAATTTGGAACGGCAATGCCTTTTGTTTGTGATGCAGTCTTCTTTTACGGCTCGTACTTAATTAATTGCTGCTGTATTTGACTTTTGTTAGAGTTTGTAATTTTTATACGTACCACTCGTCCTTGCAAAATCTTTATTGCGATTTTTGTTATCCGCATTTCTTTTGGGACCCCTTTGCAGTTTGGACTTCATTTCAGGGCGTGGGTTTTACAGTCTAAAATCAGAGGTAAGGGGCCTACAACACAAATTGAATTTAATGTCATATAGGTAAAACATGAAAGAGCGAGCGCAACTATTTTTGGATCGAAAAGGTCTTACTATTTCTAGACCAAGGTAGTCGTACTGATTGTCTGAATTACCTGGATACATTTAGAAAGAATACGGGAAGTGTTGCCGATTTCTAGTGCATCTCATCTAGTTTATAATGATGGCTAATCTAAGTGGATTCATAATGCATAACTAAAGCATAGCTACTCGGAAAGGTAATAACAACTATGGTCAATAGCAGATTGTGTGATATACTTCATATGTTAACAATACGGAATTCATAACTGTGTTTTCGCTAACTGGTTACATTATATCATAATGACCCATAGAAAACAGTATGGGGACAGATTTCCTCTTTTCTTTGATCCCTCCTATACACAACGTCGCAGATTCCATTGACTGCGTAATATGCTGTACACATATTATAATTAATACTTAGAAATGACGATTCGGGATCAACCTCCTATACACAACATCGCAGATTCCATTGACTGCGTAATATGCTGTACACATATTATAATTAATACTTAGAAATGACGATTCGGGATCAACCTCCTATACACAACATCGCAGATTCCATTGACTGCGTAATATGCTGTACACATATTATAATTAATACTTAGAAATGACGATTCGGGATCAACCTCCTATACACAACATCGCAGATTCCATTGACTGCGTAATATGCTGTACACATATTAGAATTAATACTTAGAAATGACGATTCGGGATCAACCTCCTATACACAACATCGCAGATTCCATTGACTGCGTAATATGCTGTACACATATTAGAATTAATACTTAGAAATGACGATTCGGGATCAACTGATCAGATATCTACATAGAAAACGTGAATTCTTCAGCTGATCAGATATCTACATAGCAAACGTGAATTCTTCAGCTGATCAGATATCTACATAGCAAACGTGAATTCTTCAGCTGATCAGATATCTACATAGCAAACGTGAGTTCTTCAGCTGATCAGATATCTACATAGCAAACGTGAATTCTTCAGCTGATTAGATATCTACATTGCAAACCTGAATTCAAAGAAAGAACTTTGATAGACTGTTTAGCCATGGTGTGAATCAGTTCAGTGTGCATCATACTTGCATATATAAAATATTTGGTTCTGTCTTTTTTGGCATTTGATGCCGGCGCGGACCGAAATGTATTAGTGAGAAATGTCAAGGTCACAGAGAGGTTGGGTCATATTACAAAAGCATCACCCCCAGCCACATACCAATGTCAAGGTTTCAGTGGTGTGTATGTCTCATAGATGTCAAGGTCGACTCGGTGGCCAAGGTTAATATTTCGTTCGTCGCTGACACGCCAACAGAGTTGGTCTAGTACTTTGGATGCCGTACAACCATATAACTACACTATAGTGACCCACTCACGCCAAGGTCGAATGAAGTCGAATACGCCAAGAACGAGTGGAGTGGTGAGAGCCATTGAAGCGACAGCAGACAGGTACATGATTTACATGATGGATTATGCTTAATATTAAGAACGCTAAAACATGGCACGCAACATGCGTTGAGCACTACAGATTAATATACACGTCGAATAGGCTAACATCGTCTGTGCTTAAGCATGACATATGTCAGCAGGATGAAACTAAAAGAGAGATGGCAAAAAAGAGGGGAGGGTGGGGGGGGGGGGGGGGCAGTCAAGCGGACCATAAGAATTATAAACCCAGATAAAGGAATAGTATTAATATGGCATCGCATACAGCGACAGGTTCATACCAGCAAATCCAGCAAGATTCTCATTACGCACTTTGCATGCCACAAGCAGAACACTGCTGCCTTTGATGCAACAAATGTTGCTTTTATATCAATTTATGAACATGCGGAAGACAATCTAACGATATGTGAAATATACCTTTACTTATTAGATTAGATCTCAATGTATATATCTCAATTACTGATATGGTATTTGGGAGGGCAATAGCATAGCATTGTCACATGAATGTATTGATCTAATTGCAAGCTCAAGGTCAACGTATGGTATGATTGTCAGCAACCAAAATCGCTTTCCACGATGATATTAAAATTTTCAACGTCAAAACGGGTCACTCACTTCCCGTGCCTGGTATTGACTACCGGGAGGGGTAACTATACTACAAAGGGCTTCTTTTTTCACGGCCGCACTGCAGAGTTTACACCATGTCAATTGATTCTGCTCGATCACACACGTGACAGGAGTGGATATATCTATGAGATTACTACCGGCGTTAATGCCGACCGCATCGCCGGAGCTGGTTCCAGTTTTATATCCCATTAGAAAACATTCGACAATTAATGCCAGATTCACAACGAGACCGCTTGATACAGAAGGAGGGGATAGACAGGAAGAGTAAAAACGGTTGCTCATCATCGCCGTAAGGGTCGCTCTGGTTGCACAGGAGGCACATTAGCTTGAGGGTTTTTAGCAACTCAGAGATCGTATTAATGCAGATTTTGTCTTTTACAAAGAGTTGTTCGCTGTTCATCAATGAGTCGCAGGATACGGGGTAAAAAGGCACACTTAACAATCAATCAAACAATTGAATGAAAACGCAACGTAGATGATAAAACCGTATCCTCCCAGGCATTGCCAAGGCACTCTATCTGAGGATCTAAGGCTATGAATTGGTACTCCTATAATGTAGACCATATCGATCCGACTCACCACCACTCATCCACCTACCACCACTGCGGTCTCCATCGCCTGGGAGGTGCAAAGGGTAACTCCTGGCCTGCGTGTCCGCTACGTCTTGTCTCTCCAGTGTGTTCACAAGAATCCATTAACGTCATTCACATGACACCATATCTTGTTTTTACCTCATATCTTATTAAAACTTGCACGTCAATGTGTCCTTCGAGCCTCAAGGTTTTTCATCCCTTGTCAGAATTTGTGGCTAGCTTCTTGTCAAAATTAAGAAGGTTTTTGTTCATGTTTAATTATTAATGAAAGCCAAAGAATGGAACTTTACAAATGGATCCATATAAAACAGAGGCCTGATACGCACAACAATGGGGTCAGACTCAATCGTGTGATCGTCTAAACATTAAAGCCACCATCCAGCAGAAGAAGTTATCTTTTTCCTTGCCAAGGATGAGCTTAAAGCATGAGGTGACTGGGCCAGTGCTAAAACTGGATTACATATTTGATGGAACCAGAGTCAGCAAGAAAACACCAAAACAGGTTCCCATTGTTTAACAGTAATTCTAAGCCAATGCACTAATCATTATACCATTAGGTAAGCTTCTTATTTCACGCTGGGTCGTTGGTGAATGCCTATTTTTCTTGTTGATTTCAGCGTGGGATAAAATATCGCATAGTTTAGTGGTAAATTTACCTGTTGAAAACGTTATAATGGTAGATAATGCCTTAAGCAATAGTTGATGACTAGCTTAATAGTTAATTGAATAGTAGAGGCAATGCTCATGACAATCAATCTACGCCATGGTGGTGTGACAGAGACATGTGATATTACAATGATGCCCATTAGAGTAGGACCAGATTGACAAGAATAAATGGCATCAGTTAGCACTGGACGCATCTGCAGAATATTCACTGATACAGGTTGGCCACCAACAGTAAGACGAACAGCTTGGGCCAGGCTGGGGCGGAGAAGACATGTGGCTCCACCAGACGGTGTGAAGACTGGACAGGGAATAGATGAGACGGCTCTTTTTTCCCGCATTGGCTGAAAGGCATTGGGACGGCCTGAGCGAAGTGGGGAGTCGGGAGGGAGGAACAGTGTGGAGGGCCACGGATCGAGACCGGATAGGAGGGTAGGTGGGTCGGATGATAGTGTGTGTCAGACTAGGACGAAGGGACTTGAGGGGTGGGGGCAGTGGCCCAGGTAGGAAAAGGACACTGGATGGGAGGGTGGGCAGATGAGTCGCAGGATGCCGTGTGGAAGACTGGGATGAGGTTACAACGGGAGCCAAGCTCTGAGCAGAGACACTGGGACAACAATTGGCGGGACGGGACAGGACCACAGCATAAATACATTTACATATATTGTATAACGACTCCCTTGTCGTGTGAGGTATCTCAGCGACTAAAAAAACGAATATCAGAAGTGCTGACCCAGCTGCATGCACCTGTATAGGGGTTAATTTCACGGGTTTGATCATGTGTTGCACATAATCTATGCATGAACAAATGTTAAGGTTGCGGATGACTTCATGCATTGAAGAATGCGTTGCGGAGAGTGACAAGTTAATAGTTTTTAATTGTGTATAGTGCATGAATGGATCTGAATGTGGGTGACGGGAGTATTCCTTTGTTATGTTTGGAAGAATCTTTGCTTTGGGGATGGTGCTGAATTATGGCGCTGATATCTGGGATATCTGTCATCTCATCTAGTCTGCTATTAATAATAATAAAATATAATATATCATATTTGTGCCAAGATTCAATTTAATATTGAATTCAAGAATTCTATAACTTTATCTCTGCAGCTACCGCTCAAATGACATCAGCTTGAAATGGTCATAACTAGGGCGTCACATTGACGTCAATTTGTAATGGTCATAACTAGGGCGTTGCGGTGACGTCACTTTGTTATGGTCATAACCAGGGGCCGGTTGCACCAAGCGGTCGCAAACGGTGGTCGCAAATCTGAAACGCAGGACGTACAAACGCCAGACGTATCACCGCCCTCTCTACGCCCGTGAGCTAACGTCGGTTGCACCAACCAACATTTAGGCGGTCGCACGTACGTCCTTGCTTTCGCCCGCCAGCCGAAAGTTTCGGGTTTTCCCCGTTGGAATGTGTCATGTCTGTCATCACCCTGACTGCGTGTTGTTCGCATGGGGACGGCTCCCGCACAGGAGACGGTACCACATCGGTGCAAACTCATTTATTAAAGTCAAAGAACTACCGTTGCCAGATTGGGCGCACAAAACAACCATTTAGCACACACTTTCACGATCCCGTAACAGAGACATTTTAAGCAAGTAAGATGTATTTACATCAAATTATTAGTCTATAACTTACGTAAAGATGGGGTCATTGAACAATCCTGTTAATTTAATACACAAAAAAATGTTGTTTATAGCTGATCATTATATGCACCATCCCCAAAGGCCATGACTACAATATCTTATGGTATTGATGCAAAAACTTGCTTATAATGACCATACTGCACCATTGGTGGAAACCCTTTTTATGTAAAACATCTATCTATTGATGACTTATGGACACTACTGGCATAGATATTCAATAAATTAGTAGAACACTGCTTTAATTTTGTACTGTGGATGCTGTTGTAATGAAACAGTTAAGCCTGACAATATTTACTCATGTAAATATTGTGTTTAAACAAAGAAATGAGATGGTCTTGGTGGCTTTACCGATATACGACCACGGTACGCCTACCCCCTAGTAGTCGTATATTTACGCCTCTTTTGCGATCGCGTACGATTTGCGACCACGTCGTGCAACCGACGTATGGAGGGCGTACCGTATACGACCACGATACGACCGGCGTAAATTTTACGACCGCTTGGTGCAACCGGCCCCCGGGCGTTGCAGTGACGTCACTTTGTTATGGTCATAACTAGGGCGTTGCAGTGACGTCACTTTGTAATGTTATAGCTAGAACACTAATATGACGTCAGTTAGTAATAGGGAAAAATGTTGCGTTAGGATGACATAATTAAGTGAGTCATCGTCAGACTTGGGCGCTAAGATGAAGTCAGTGGTTCTGACAGAGACATGGTTATATGTAGATATGAAGCACCTCAGGTTGAGTCAAGGCTTCGATGTAAGTAGCATTTTTTAAGCGAAAATAAATCTTGTGTCCTGCTTCACAGACACTGACGGGACATGCAATGCCGAATATTAAACCAAAAATATTGGATATCAGATATCATTTGAAATCCAACACGGACATGCATCACGCTTTCACATGATGATTTATCAAAATAAAATCTTGGTGTTTAGGTGCTTTTGGTCGACAGTATTAGTTGGATGACGAAGTCTGTCAGGACAATGGAATGAGGTTGGATGCAAGTTACCCCAGATACTGGTGCCACAGTTCGAATCAAAGCTCTGTTGATCTGGAGCTAACCCTGTTTTTCAACTGAGACAGGGAAAGAACCTTGGTAGATTATAATCTGAAACAGCGGTCAGAATCTAACGGAATTATTATAGGTGATTGGCGGGGCAGAGATTTCTCCCACGTACTCATGCCGGTTCATGCCAGCCGGATACGTCATTCATAGCGTCATATCAGAATGCGAAGCAATTAGGGCCAGAGTATAATGGCACCAAAGCCAATTCTAGTGACTTGTTCTGTGAATTTTTATTTTATTACTGACCCAATCTGATGAGGCAGCGACATTTGAATCCATCTAACAAGAAACGTACTCATGCTGGTTCATGCCAGCCGGATACGTCATTCATAACGTCATATCAGAATGCGAAGCAATTAGGGCCAGAGTATAATTGCACCAAAGCCAATTCTAGTGACTTGTTCTGTGAATTTTTATTTTATTACTGACCCAATCCGATGAGGCAGCGACATTTGAATCCATCTAACAAGAAACGTACTCATGCCGGTTCATGCCAGCCGGATACGTCATTCATAACGTCATATCAGAATGCGAAGCAATTAGGGCCAGAGTATAATGGCACCAAAGCCAATTCGAGCGACTTGTTCTGTGAATTTTTATTTTATTACTGACCCAATCCGATGAGGCAGCGACATTTGAATCCATCTAACAAGAAACGTACTCATGCCGGTTCATGCCAGCCGGATACGTCATTCATAACGTCATATCAGAATGCGAAGCAATTAGGGCCAGAGTATAATGGCACCAAAGCCAATTCGAGCGACTTGTTCTGTGAATTTTTATTTTATTACTGACCCAATCCGATGAGGCAGCGACATTTGAATCCATCTAACAAAGAAACGTACTCATGCCGGTTCATGCCAGCCGGATACGTCATTCATAACGTCATATCAGAATGCGAAGCAATTAGGGCCAGAGTATAATGGCACCAAAGCCAATTCTAGTGACTTGTTCTGTAAATTTTTATTTTATTACTGACCCAATCCGACGAGGCAGCGACATAGACAGAAACCAGATATAGTTTTGTTCACAGGCACAGTAAATCGACTGACACAGGGGGGGTGGGGCCGGGAGGGTCCGCACGGCCTACTAATAAACAAGAAGGTGTCCAACTCAGCCCGCTGAGCGCCTACCCACCCTCGCTTCAAGACCCCAAATCCCCCTCTTACCGGCTTTGTCTCGTCCGCTAAATGCCGTAATCGGCTTCCCGGGTAATTTTTCTTGCTTTTCATGCAAACAACTACATCTCCAACCCATTTAGACATCACGACACAAGCATTTATGTCGCTTACGAGGGAAACGAAAACAATCCCTCGTTCCCTGGTCGGCCATTACGAGACTGATATAACTTCCGGTTTACTTTTGGCTGCTTCCAATCAGAAGCGATGGCAAGCCAAAGTGAAATTTAATGGAGTATTTGCGCATTAATGTTCAAATATTTGCACATGTCCAATTCATTTGCACATATGTTCAAATCATTTTCACAAATGTTCAAATCATTTGCACAAATGTTCAAATCATTTGCACAAATGTTCAAATCATTTGCACATGTCCAAATATGCACATATCAGGGTTCCTACAGATCAGAAAAACGGAAAAGGAAAATAAAAATTCTTTGCAGGGAACAACCTGGGAATTTCATTTTAGAAGAAATGAGACAAAAATCAGGGAATATCACAATACTGTTTCCTAATTGAGACATGGTGATTATGTTAAGGAGAATGCCATGTAACAGTACATTGTTGAAAAAGAATGTAAGATAAGCATGCTGAGTACACATTCTTTTCAAGAATGAATCGAATTGAATTATTCTCTGACCTAAAGTACGCTAAGCTTCATCTGTTCCTCATAGCGTGAATATGAGCCCTTTTAATATATACATTGCAGCTCTTGCTTCCGAAGGCAATAACATAGCTGAATGAAGCCAGTCCATGTTCAAGCTTAGAACCGACGAAATGTATTATTGTAGGCTTCCGTCATACGTGAGCTGAGCTGCGGCAATGGTTCACCCTGGCATGAAAGACCCGTCGGACCCTGCAGTCACACGTTAGCTTCGTTCATCTACCGATTGCAAGAATGAAGTCGTGCTTCGAGTCAAGGCGCGTAGGCTACATTACATGGATCATTATACAGCCGATCATGTCATTTGAAGATGGAATATGATGCAATGGGGCAAATTATTCGATACTAAAATGCTAGGAACACCATGTGAAGTGTGTTTTTTATTGATGGATACCCTTTCCAGAATGAGTTTTGTGGGAGTCAAGAAAAGAAAACTGATTTTGTGCATGAAAACTGAAGGATATAAGGAAATGTCAGGCAAGCTTCCAGTTCATCATCCACTTTGGTTGTCAGAGAAGCACACTTACCGCTCATGATTAGCATTGACCGGGATTGCCGATTTCCTAATATTGAAGGACGATTGTTCAACTGGAATAAAGTTTGGTCTCGTAGAGTCAGTCTCAAGTTATAGGCTCGCTAAAGCACTCATTCTTGAAAATTAATGTACAGTTTAGACAATAGAATGACTTCATAACAGTATTTAAATCCAGTATAGTGATACATACAAATAACATATATTCATATAATGTGACGCTGGCTTTAAATAATGCATTAGTCTGTCTGTAAAGTAAAAAACAGGTGCTTGTTTGCTCATACTTTCAAAAGATCAGATCTTGCAAAACTGTGAGGGTGTCGTGAACACGTGTATCGTTGCTTTCAACGGGAAGGAACAGTGGCAATGGCTTAACGGAGGTCCATCTTCTCTGTTTTATCAAAACCAATATTGTTACTGGCACTTAGCGGTAAAAGCCTCCCATCGCAGCTTCAGTCCTGCCATGCGGTTGGCGTCTGTTAAAAAAAGAAGAAAGGCAAAGCACACGAGGGGCAGCTATACTTTTTGTAGCGGCGACGATTTCTGATATGAGGGAAGAAACGCACGGTGGGCGATAATGAAGGACTCGAGGTTTACGTCGGGGCATATGTCTAACTGATGGTAATATTTTCATTATCTTAGGGGGTGTTCGATTGAACTTAAACCGACGGGAAACCGAAACCGTTTTTGAAACCGATTTCAACGGTTTGCCCACATAACGGCGAACGCATAGTTTCATTTGTTTACAGTTTCAGCATGTATTTTGGCAATGGCCATGTGCTTATGAAGTTATGCCAGCATAAATATACCATCTGTTTTTATTTTGTACCCGCGATTGAACTGTCCGTGAAAAAATCAGTGTCATACTTTTGTTCATAAGTCTCTATTTATCGCATTTATGATCAACTATGGTGTATGTGTTGATGGAACTGACAGTTCGGCGCAACGGAAACGAAACGCTCAGAGGTCCCAAAAAGTGATATAAAAATTGCAATCTTTGCCAGATCACAGACCTTTCGACTCGAATCTCTCCCGTTGTCAAGGTTGGCGTTTGGATGTGGGATGTGCCGCGTAAAGCAATCAACGCCGCGTTGACGGTCAGTAAACGTAACCCTCTTGGACATTGACTGCCGGAGCGGCACAGGCCGAGACAGTAAATACGGCTTGTTACAGTGATTCCAGTCAGTGTAAGTGTGACGAGATGGCCAGGTCATTAACAGGTCTTAATGTCCGCCATTTCTGGGAGGGCGGAGGTTTATGTCCGGGATGTGCTGTTTGCTGGGTTTGCCGTGCAGGGCGAGTAAAGGCAGGTGGAAAACTGCTGTTATAGCACCCGTGGCGCGAGGTTACCAGAACGAGGAACCCGCGGTTACCATGGCAGGGAAACTCACGCCAGAAAGAAATGCGTGTTTACGGACTGGGAACAATACATGGTAACGCACAATGACGGGTCGGGTTATGTTCATGTAACGGTGTTTGCACCACCTACTTGAGTATCAGCCCGACCCCACTTCCCAAATAATACCAGCGACCAAATTTCACGCATTTACCCAAATCGGTCGGCTTTATTTCAGCCATGCTGCCTATCACTCACAATACATTGCCAAGTTGTACTCAACGTATCTAGACGGCCCGAACAGGACTGAGCTGCACATACTGTAGCTATGGTGACCGCACCGGCAAAAGCGCTGACATTGTAATATCAAATACCTTCTCGGTAGATGAAACATTTTATAACATTGACTTGTTTTTGCAGCCAACGATTTTATGACAAATTATCGTGCTAGTCTTTATTGTCGCAGGAAGTTTGTATCAGATTATTAACCATAAGGATGTCGTGTTTACTTAAATCAGATACTGCTCTTCACAAAAGACAGTGGAATTACATCAAGACAGTCATCACCAAAGTAGAACGCCGTGTCCATCAGTCGTCGTACCTTCCTGCTAAATGCATGTTGCAAGCCAACCACGAATTAACGTTCTACGTGATTATAGGGGAGGCAATGTGGCAGCTGCACAGACCACATAAGATATGCAGGGACACATCATACAGATACTGAACAGTGAATTAGTCCGGTGTATGAACGTTGTCTGGTGCAATGAAGCCATTGGTACCACATGGATGGACTAGCCTAATCACCGAATCACACTTCTAGGTCTCACCTACACGGTGGGACGAGCGGCTGGGGATGGGGTCAAATGGCAGAAGGGAGCGAATGATGTGCCCTCACCCAAACGCTATTGGAGCCTTTCTTGTTTGGTAATGCGCACCGCACCACAGCAAGGAGACTAAACCGGGACTGGTTGACGGGGGCAGATGCAACGGCGGGTCAATGGGGGCTGCCCATCATCCGACCGCGACGACCAAGCGTCTCAGAGCAGATGACACGCGAGCGTTGTTGGAACTCCACCATACGATTAGAGGAGTGTAGGCCTATAACCCATCCGAACCTAACAATGTAACTTCCTGTTTACATCCCAGTAAAGGCGTCTAACTCACGACGATATGGACACGGACTTGTCGTAAAGCGTGACTGACGCCATTCAGCAGTGGATGCCGTAAATGTTGACTACCTGCGTAATTACCATACCTGCCTTACAACTGACGGCACGAACAACAACGAGCTCTGGAGTTCACACACGTACGTTTTCTGCCTCAAGCGAACGAGTGATTTGAGGAATTCTGGAATATATTCTGATATATGAAGTGATACCGACGCTGCGAAATGAGAATTGCGGCGGAGCCAATCCTTTCGACAATAACATTAGCAGCATGAGGGGTGAAGGTCTGCCCAACAGGCCGTGCCCGTTCAGCCGAGACGGAGTTGTAAGCGCCAAACAGTTGTGGTGGCGCCATCTATGTGGGTGTGAGTGGTAGCTATTGGTGGTGTCGCCGTCTGTTGTACGGGTGTGAGGTGTGAGAGCCCCCTGGTGTGAGAGTGAAAGGTGCTATGCCGTTACATTTAAACAAAGCAAACGTAAACAGTCAAAAGAAGAATAAGCGAGTGATGTTTATGAAGAAAAGAAGGACAAATTGATGGATGGACGCATAGATGGTATGAATGTGTAATAATGAGAGTGATAAACATGAGTGTTATGCAAGTAAAGTATAAATAACGATGTAAATGTAGTTTTGGTTATAAATTTGTGTTAAGCAAGCTCATGTAACACTTCGGTGGTGATTAATGGCCAAATAAGAGTAACTGCAATTTAAAATATTTATTTGTTTATTTCATAGTTTACGGATAATCAAAGATGGATAATCACAGAAAACGACACTGAGCATGTAAACGTATACGGATATCTGGACTATATAAGAAGACGAATGATAGCTCAAGAAAGCTTCATATCAGACAGAATGACTGGAATATGTGTCTGTGAACATTCATAAATGAAATCTCTTATATGACCATATGGTTAAGAAACCAAACTGCAGAATGTGTCAAACCAATAATTATTAGAAAATAAATCCATTCCAGTAAACACTATCGAACATGTCCTTCGCTAATTTCTTTATATTTTGAACAATAAGATATGTTACAGGAGTTGATGTTGAACTCCCCAAATGCGACTTTGAACTCTGCACCATGCACTGCCACGACTTGCGCTTTCTTTGGAAACTCTATGGAAATTCTTAGGAAATTCTATGAAACCTCTATGGAAATGCTATGGAAATTCAATAAAAACTCTATGGAAATTCTATTGATATTCTATGAAAACTATATGGAAATTCTTTGGAAATTCTGTGAAAACTATAGAAATGCTATGGAAATTCAATGAAAACTCTATGGAAATTCTATGAAACTTCAAGAAAACTCTATGGAAATGCTTTGGAAATTCTATGAACACTCTATGGAAATGCTATGGAAATTCTATGAAAACTCTATGGACATTTTATGGAAATTCTATAAAAACTATAAGGAAATTCTTTGGCAATTCTATGAAAACTCTAAAGGAAAACATTTGGAATTTTAAAAGAAAAATCGATAGAAACCTTTAGAATTTGTTCATAGAATTTCTATACGATATTTTCTTACGGGTGGTCAGTGTTTACAAGTTCATCACCTTTGTGGTAACTCTGTAAACAGCTTCTTAGTTTTGTTGCACATTATGCATGTCGGTGGCATCGCTGGTATTATCATTTCAACATTAAAGACATAGCAGGTCCTCGAATGAAGGAGAATGATGGAGAATGGAGTAGAATGTCAGATGAAAAATTCAATTACAATTATATGCTTAGATCCTTCGTGTATAAATATACAGATTTACGAGCATGTTCTTACAAAAAACAATTGGCCAGAATGGGGCACTTCATGCGAAAGAGTATAGTTTTCGGATGAAATATGTCATCAATATTTGAGCGTTATTGTAGATTTTATCTCTTAGCATGATTATCTTACTAACCACTACCAAAATCATACAATTAGTTTAGTAAATTTCGTGTAAAATACAAATTGCTGCTGTTACGTGACGGCAACAAAAAAGTTAATTAGCGAAACAAAACAACAGACGAGTGGTGATTATTCAAGTATACATATATTTACAACAATAAACCTCCCCTTTGAAATACAAGTGCACAAGCATTGTTCACGGTCAAAGTTTACTTAGCTGGCAACCGGAGTGGTTGGAGTGGTTGGAGTGGTTGGAGTGGCTGGAGTGGCTGGAGTGGCTGGACGATGAAGGCGACGTGGCGATGAAATCCGGCGAAGATGAAGCTCTGGTGCTTGACGACGATCCGGCCCGGCCCGGCGAAGATGAAGCTCGGGTATTGTTCGGCCCGGCCCGACGAAGATGAAGCTCGGTTATTGTTCGGCCCGGCCCGACGAAGATGAAGCTCGGGTATTGTTTGGCCCGGCCCGACGAAGATGAAGCTCGGGTATTGTTCGGCCCGGCCCGACGAAGATGGTGATGAAGCTCGGGTGTTTGACGACAATCCGGCCCGGCGAAGATGAAGCTCGGGTGATTGACAACGATCCGGCCCGGCCCGACGAAGATGGTGATGAAGCTCGGGTATTTGACGACGATCCGGCCCGGCCCGGCGAAGATGGTGATGACATGATGCAGCTCGGGTTGTGAAGAGCAAACCGTCCCGGCACGGCGTCAATGACGACACGTCACATCGATGAACTGATCCGTTCGGTGTCAGGATGAAAAGTCGTATGGGCCCTAGGACATCGGGTTTCTTAACACGTCAAGTCCACTCACATTTAACCACGTGACTGAGCTCACTCCAGGCGACCACTCCTCATCTGCCACGCTAGATGCTCGACGAGTTGTAATCCCGAACGAATTCCCTCCAGGCGACCACTCCTCCCGTACCACACTCCGATGAGTCGTGCCACACTCCGGTG
Source organism: Arenicola marina (assembly GCA_964019135.1). Classification (NCBI taxonomy): domain Eukaryota; kingdom Metazoa; phylum Annelida; class Polychaeta; family Arenicolidae; genus Arenicola; species Arenicola marina. Next base: position 1,962,326 of record OZ025251.1, read on the forward strand.
AGTCGTAATCATTAACACCCGTAACACTGCATAACCAGGTTTAAACTTAAAACATACCCAGATGGCATGCAACGTTAAATTAACGTTAAAAGGAACGTTGGCAAATACATTTGAATGTCATTTTAACGATATCAACAGCGTTCAAGTGATGAAGGCTACATCTGGCTGACCTCGCCATTGAGGCTATAGTTCCCAGTTTAGCCCCCACCCCCCCCCCCTCCACCTTTCCTGGCGTCCCTGTCTGCCTCCCTTCCTCCCTCGTAGGCCATTAGTACTTGCCCTGACACCATACATTCGCTTCCTCCGTCCCTCCCTCCCTGCCTCCCTCGGCTCAGTGCCTCTACCTCACACGATAATGACAAATTTAGTGGAGATCAAAGTGATAATTGCACCGTTCTGATTACGCCGTTCAATTGAGGCGCATAACTCAGAGCGGAACCCGTATTTAGAAAACCATGGCAACAGATGCATTTTTTATTAGGCCCAATTGTCTTTTGCGGACCTCCAGCCCCGAGACGACCACGCTGCGGACAAAGTGGCATTAATTTCACGTCATATACAACCGGCGAGGTGGTAAGTTAGCGTCATAGACATTGATTCGCCGCGCTGCTCTATGCTCAGCGTCACAATGATAAATACACAGACAATTCGCTTCTCTTCTACGTCATTGACTCTTAAGTCTGTCGCACTCGCAGCGTCCATGTTGGTTCATCGCGTTGGCTGGTCAACCGTTGTTCCAAATGCAACGCTTTCAAGTTCTTCTCCCTCAAAACAGATCCTACTACATCGATTAGTTTCCGGGCCTGATGCCGAATGTCATTGACGCGAATTTACAACCGATGCGCTATAAAGGGTGACAGAAATATGTATTATCGTCTGGTTGTGTTCCTGCCATAAAATGTTCGGGAATTTCTTCTACTGTGTGTAGTATATTTATGATGATTCCGCGCAATCCCACAGTCTGGTGGCCGTAAGTACAGGGCTCCGACCCGACATAAAAGCCTCTATTTTGTGTGACAGGACGAAAGCACGCAGCGAACCACTGGCTTAAGCTGTGCACCCATAACGGATCCCAAACACGTGGCGCTATATGGCTGGTATCATACAATAGGACGATTATCTCTGGGGGGTAGAAATGGAGAAAACAGCGGCTGGGAGATAGACTAGGCGTAATTCTCGTCCATAACTGGTAATTGTCCGGTTTTGAACGATTATTAACGCCGCGGCTTAGAGCGGAGCGTTCGGTCTCTGGCTCTTCGCCATATCAGACTTGACACGGCATCGGAAGAGGAAGCGATAAAAACGTTTTTTTCGGGGCCTACTAGTCCATTTATTACCACCCAGGAGATAAGGGATGTCTGGCTTTATCGACGGCTTGCTGGTACGCTGTGAGTGGGGGCCAGGGAATGGCTGGCTCTAAAATGTTACAAGTGTTTCTACTCAGCCACGGGGAGGATCGGGGAGGGGGCGGGGGTGAGGAGGGGGGGGGGTGAGGTGTCTATGTACCTTTTCACCGTTTCCTCTAAGGTCATTGTGGCATCAATTGGACACACACGGTGGCGCCGTCTAGGTTTTGGGGATTGTTCCGCCACTTATGGCGCGAACATTATTCGGCAAATACGTGTTATATGTTCCGACATGTGATCGTCTTTATGTGTTCAGCGTCGTGCTATCACATCGGTCGAATTACCCAATAGGCGGTGCGTGGGCAGGGTTACGAATGGCTTATAGTTGCGTCGTCCACAATCACATGCCACGCGTGGTGTGGTGGCGGGCTTCTTCTTTGATCGTCTCGTCCTTTTAATCGCGTCGGTGCCAAACCGCTACCCTTCTGTCTCCCCTTCTCTCCTCTCTCCCCCCGCAGCCCCCACCCCCACCCCCACGCATACACACCCCCCTCCTCCACACATACACACTTCCCTCCCCGCCTCACACACTTCGAACTCCTAACTATAATAAAATAGGCTCAGGGGGCGGAACACGAGTCGGGGCCAGGCAAATAACTGGTATTTTATCGCAATCCGGTCTGTCATATTGCAAAAAAATGCAGAATGAATTTCCCGCAACCGACCGAGTCGTTGAACCTACGGAATTCTCCTGGATCTTGGTTTGAGTATTCAACCCGTGAAGGATATCAACGGTGAAGCAAATCGCAAATACAATTGTTCCTGGGCACAAACCGTGAATACACACGACGGGTAATGCTATATATAAAGCGCTTAACCAAGAGGTTCCGCAGAGTGACGAGGAACAAACACAGCGCCAGCCGGCCCTACTTTCCCCGTACCCCCCTCCCCTCCCCCTGCCACCCCCACCCACCCTCCCTTTCCCGAGCACGGTGTACATAACCTATATCACCCAGCTACGCGTGACAGGTAAGTAAACCTACTTGGAAATTGAAACTTACTTTCGTTGCTCCAATTATCAGATAATGCAGACCCAAGAAATCCAATGCATGGAACAACAAGCTCGCGTCTGGGGCGAGATCAAGACGATACCTCAGCGGGAAATCAATGGCGACGTGAACGCCAATATAATGAGATCGACATTTCCACAAGAAGACATTGAAACAGTGAATGACAGGACGGCTCCCAGGCGGCGATCAATACGGACGTCCTTGATGTGGCCTTTATTCTTGCGCCACTTGCATTTTCTGATCATCAATCCCAGGGGGAATTTTGGTTCGAACGCGTGTTGGTGATATTATTGCTTTGAACGTGTGCACCCCCCCCCCCCCACCCCCGCCCATTGCAATTACAAGCGTTGCGATCGGGTCTTCATGTCTTGAAATGAGACGAAATCAAAAAACGAAATGTTATTCGGAGTAGGAACAAATCTTAGGCCCCCCCCCCTTCCGTATCCCTCTTCCCTCCCCGTCTCTCTGCTTTATGTTATGGGATAACGAGTCTTCTGTTGTTCATGTACACCATCGGATGCGTTTATTTGGTGTCGATCGCTTCATGTTCTATCATAGTGGATGGGCATTTCATCCAGGATGGAATCCAATCAAGGAACTTTATGTGGGTAATTCGGCAGACACGCTAGAAAGGAATTTCACCAATATGTCACTTGCCGGACTGAGTCTGAGGAGCTCTATAACATGCCATATATAATTTAAGCCGTCCGACATGGTCTACCGTAGAAGCGCCGTTGCGTGTTCATGCGGTGCGCATGTCCAGGCTATTTATAGAAACCCTATGGCACACACTGGTGGTTCTACGGCACTCAGGCGGCCGACCTCCCGGAGCCTACAAACTACTACGCATTACAACGCAACGGTTTTTAAAGGATATGTGTACACACATATTAACGACAATGTTTTCTTCTTAAGTACTGGATCTCCTCTTTGTCTCGGCTTCCTTTTACTAAGTAGTGACCAATTTTTCTACTTGAAGAAGCATTGCGAAATACAGGACAGACCAACTTCCCAATTTAAAGTCTAGCCGTAAATATGACAGCCACAAACAATACTAATAAGATATGGTTGGCATCCGTCCGTCTGCGAAAGTCGGTTGATGTAATGTTAATAATATTGATAACATATACTAAATATGTGACATCGGACATACGATAACTAAAAAAGTCAGCGAATCTGCCTATCTACTAAAGATCATTTGAGGCAAACCTCTTTGAGGTAATTAGCGATGATTATCACTTTGACTTAAGACGTTTGCCTTCTTTGCCCTCTAATAAGCGAAGCCATGGACACCAAGGCGGGGTTATTGCAGCTGGAATAACCACACACTGATTTAATCAAGGTTATGTAATCACGTGGATGTAATCATGGCGATGCAATCTGAGTGATGTAAGGATTCTGTGGAAGCAATCCCGTGACTGAATTCCTGTGGATATAATCATGTGAATGTAATCCTTTGGATGCAATCCTTTGGATATAATCCCGTGGATGTAGTAATGGGGATGTAATCACGTGAACTGAATCATGATAATGTAATCACAGTGATGTAATCACGGTGATGTAATCAGGTGATGTAATCACGGTGATGTAATCATGGTACTATGATCATGGTACTATGATCATGGTGAGGTAAGCATTGTGATGTAGTCATTGTGATGTAATAATTGTGATGTATCATGGTGGTGAAATCATGGTGATGAAATCATGGTGATGAAATCATGGTGATGTAATCATGGTGATGTAATCATGTTGATGTAATGATGGTGATGTAATAATAATGATGTAGCCATGGCGGTTTAATAATGGTAGTGTCTAAAAGTGCTATCATTGTACGCGTTATCATCAAAATTATCATGGCACACAGACATGTGCCACTTACGAGGTCGGCCCCCATTCATTGTTCCACGTACAAACTATGCAATTTCATCCAGCCCTGGTACCTGCAACTGGGCATGTTTCATCCAACCCTGGTATCTGCAACTCGGGCATGTTTCATCCAGCCCTGCTATCTGCAACTCGGCCATGTTTCATCCAGCCCTGGTACCTGCAACTGGGCATGTTTCATCCAACCCTGGTATCTGCAACTCGGGCATGTTTCATCCAGCCCTGGTACCTGCAACTGGGGCATGTTTCATCCAGCCCTGGTACCTGCAACTGGGGCATGTTTCATCCTCCCTTGGTACCTGCAACTGGGGCATGTTTCATCCAGCCCTGGTACCTGCAACTGGGGCATGTTTCATCCTCCCTTGGTACCTGCAACTGGGGCATGTTTCATCCAGCCCTGGTACCTGCAACTGGGGCATGTTTCATCCAGCCCTGGTATCTGCAACTGGGGCATGTTTCATCCAGCCCTGGTACCTGCAACTGGGGCATGTTTCATCCTCCCTTGGTACTTGCAACTGGGGCATGTTTCATCCAGCCCTGGTACCTGCAACTGGGGCATGTTTCATCCTCCCTTGGTACCTGCAACTGGGGCATGTTTCATCCAGCCCTGGTACCTGCAACTGGGGCATGTTTCATCCAACCCTGGTACCTGCAACTGAGGCATGTTTCATCCAGCCCTGGTACCTGCAACTGGGCATGTTTCATCCTCCCTTGGTACCTGCAACTGGGGCATGTTTTATCCAGCCCTGGTACCTGCAACTGGGGCATGTTTCATCCAACCCTGGTACCAGCAACTGGGGCATGTTTCATCCAGCCCTGGTACCTGCAACTAGGGCATGTTTCATCCAGCCTTGGTACCTGTCATTGGGCATGTTTCATCCAACCCTGGTACCTGCAACCGAGGCATGTTTTATCCAGCCCTCGTACCTGCAACTGGGGCATGTTTCATTCACCCCTGGTACCTGCAACTGGGGCATGTTTCATCCACCTTCGGTACCTGCAACTGGGGCATGTTTCATCCAGCAATGGTACCTGCAATTAGGGCATGTTTCATCCAGCCCTGGTACCTGCAACTGAGGCATGTGTCATCCAGCAATGGTACCTGCAATTAGGGCATGTTTCATCCAGCCCTGGTACCTGCAACTAGGGCATGTTTCATCCACCCTTGGTACCTGCAACTGGGGCATGTTTCATCCAGCCCTGGTACCTGCAACTGAGGCATGTTTCATCCAGCCCTGGTACCTGCAACTGGGTCATGTTTCATCCAGCCCTGGTACCTGCAACTGGGGCATGTTTCATCCAGCCCTGGTACCTGCAAATGGGGCATGTTTCATCCAGCCCTGGTACCTGCAACTGAGGCATGTTTCATCCAGCCCTGGTACCTGCAACTGGGGCATGTTTCATCCAGCCCTGGTACCTGCAACTGGGGCATGTTTCATCCAGCCCTGGTACCTCCAACTGGGGCATGTCTCATCCAACCCTGGTACCTGCAACTGGGGCACGTTTCATCCACCCCTGGTACCTGCAACTGGGGCATGTTTCATCCAGCCCTGGTACCTGCAACTGAGGCATGTTTCATCCAGCCCTGGTACCTGCAACTGGGGCATGTTTCATCCAGCCCTGGTACCTGCAACTGGGGCATGTTTCATCCACCTTCGGTACCTGCAACTGGGGCATGTTTCATCCAGCCCTGGTACCCGCAACTGAGGCATGTTTCATCCAGCCCTGGTACCTGCAACTGGGGCATGTTTCATCCAGCCCTGGTACCTGCAACTGAGGCATGTGTCATCCAGCAATGGTACCTGCCACTGGGGCATGTTTCATCCAGCCCTGGTACCTGCAACTGGGCATATTTCATCCACCAATGGTAACTGCCAATGGGGCATGTTTCATCCACCCCTGGTACCTGCAATTGGGGCACGTTTCATCCAGCCCTGGTACCTGCCACTCGGGCATGTTTCATCCAGCCCTGGTACCGGCAACTGGGGCATGTTTCATCCGACCCTGGTACCTGCAATTGGGGCATGTTTCATCCAGCCCTGGTACCTGCAACTGGGGCATGTTTCATCCACCCTTGGTACCTGCAACTGGGGCATGTTTCATCCACCCTTGGTACCTGCAACTGGGGCATGTTTCATCCACCCTTGGTACCTGCAACTTGGGCAGGTTTCATTCACCCCTGGTACCTGCAACTGAGGCATGCTTCAACCAGCCCTGGTACCTGCAACTGGGGCGGGTTTCATCCAGCCCTGGTACCTGCAACTGGGGCATGTTTCATCCACCCTTGGTACCTGCAACTGGGGCATGTTTCATCCACCCTTGGTACCTGCAACTGAGGCATGCTTCAACCAGCCCTGGTACCTGCAACTGGGGCGGGTTTCATCCAGCCCTGGTACCTGCAACTAGGGCATGTTTCATCCAGCCTTGGTACCTGTCATTGGGCATGTTTCATCCAACCCTGGTACCTGCAACCGAGGCATGTTTTATCCAGCCCTCGTACCTGCAACTGGGGCATGTTTCATTCACCCCTGGTACCTGCAACTGGGGCATGTTTCATCCACCTTCGGTACCTGCAACTGGGGCATGTTTCATCCAGCAATGGTACCTGCAATTAGGGCATGTTTCATCCAGCCCTGGTACCTGCAACTGAGGCATGTGTCATCCAGCAATGGTACCTGCAATTAGGGCATGTTTCATCCAGCCCTGGTACCTGCAACTAGGGCATGTTTCATCCACCCTTGGTACCTGCAACTGGGGCATGTTTCATCCAGCCCTGGTACCTGCAACTGAGGCATGTTTCATCCAGCCCTGGTACCTGCAACTGGGTCATGTTTCATCCAGCCCTGGTACCTGCAACTGGGGCATGTTTCATCCAGCCCTGGTACCTGCAAATGGGGCATGTTTCATCCAGCCCTGGTACCTGCAACTGAGGCATGTTTCATCCAGCCCTGGTACCTGCAACTGGGGCATGTTTCATCCAGCCCTGGTACCTGCAACTGGGGCATGTTTCATCCAGCCCTGGTACCTCCAACTGGGGCATGTCTCATCCAACCCTGGTACCTGCAACTGGGGCACGTTTCATCCACCCCTGGTACCTGCAACTGGGGCATGTTTCATCCAGCCCTGGTACCTGCAACTGAGGCATGTTTCATCCAGCCCTGGTACCTGCAACTGGGGCATGTTTCATCCAGCCCTGGTACCTGCAACTGGGGCATGTTTCATCCACCTTCGGTACCTGCAACTGGGGCATGTTTCATCCAGCCCTGGTACCCGCAACTGAGGCATGTTTCATCCAGCCCTGGTACCTGCAACTGGGGCATGTTTCATCCAGCCCTGGTACCTGCAACTGAGGCATGTGTCATCCAGCAATGGTACCTGCCACTGGGGCATGTTTCATCCAGCCCTGGTACCTGCAACTGGGCATATTTCATCCACCAATGGTAACTGCCAATGGGGCATGTTTCATCCACCCCTGGTACCTGCAATTGGGGCACGTTTCATCCAGCCCTGGTACCTGCCACTCGGGCATGTTTCATCCAGCCCTGGTACCGGCAACTGGGGCATGTTTCATCCGACCCTGGTACCTGCAATTGGGGCATGTTTCATCCAGCCCTGGTACCTGCAACTGGGGCATGTTTCATCCACCCTTGGTACCTGCAACTGGGGCATGTTTCATCCACCCTTGGTACCTGCAACTGGGGCATGTTTCATCCACCCTTGGTACCTGCAACTTGGGCAGGTTTCATTCACCCCTGGTACCTGCAACTGGGGCATGTTTCATCCAGCCCTAGTACCTGCAACTGGGGCATGTTTCATCCAGCCCTGGTACCTGCAACTGGGACGTGTTTCATCCAGCCCTGGTACTGGCAACTAGGGAATGTTTCGTCCAGCCCTGGTACCTGCAACTGAGGCATGCTTCAACCAGCCCTGGTACCTGCAACTGGGGCGGGTTTCATCCAGCCCTGGTACCTGCAACTGGGGCATGTTTCATTCAGCCCTGGTACCTGCAACTGGGGCATGTTTCATCCAGCCCTAGTACCTGCAACTGGGGCATGTTTCATCCAGCCCTGGTACCTGCAACTGGGACGTGTTTCATCCAGCCCTGGTACTGGCAACTAGGGAATGTTTCGTCCAGCCCTGGTACCTGCAACTGGGGCATGTTTCATCCAGCCCTGGTACCTGCAACTGGGTCACGTGTCATCCAGCCCTGGCACCTGCCACTGAGGCATGTTTCATCCACCGCTAGTACCTGCAACTGGGGCACGTTTCATCAGCCCTGGTACCTGCAACTGGGGCATGTTTCATCCAAACCTGGTACCTGCAATTGGGGCATGTTTCATCCACCGCTAGTACCTGCAACGGGGGCACATTTCATCCAGCCCTGGTACCTGCAACTGGGGCACGTTTCATCCAGCCCTGGTACCTGCAATTGGGGCACGTTTCATCCAACCCTGGTACCTGCAACTGGGGCATGTTTCGTCCAGCCCTTGTACCTGCAACTGGGGCATGTTTCATCCAGCCCTGGTACCTGCCACTGAGGCATGTTTCATCCATCGCTAGTACCTGCAACTGGGGCACGTTTCATCCAGCCCTGGTACCTGCAACAGGGGCACGTTTCATCCAGCCCTGGTACCTGCAATTGGGGCATGTTTCATCCAGCCCTGGTACCTGCAACTGGGGCATGTTTCATCCCGTTCTTGTACCTGCAACTAGGGCATGTTTCATCCATCCTTGGTACCTGCAACCGGGGCATGTTTCATCCAGCCCTGGTACCTGCAACGGGGGCATGTTTCATCCACTCCTGGTATCTGCAACTGGGGCATGTTTCATCCTTTCCTGGTACCTGCAACTGGGGCATGTTTCGTCCAGCCCTGGTACCTGCAACTGGGGCATGTTTCATCCCGTTCTCGTACCTGCAACTAGGGCATGTTTCATCCATCCTTAGTACCTGCAACCGGGGCATGTTTCATCTCGTTCTCGTACCTGCAACTAGGGCATGTTTCATCCTTCCTTAGTACCTGCAACTGGGGCATGTTTCATCCCGTTCTCGTACCTGCAACTAGGGCATGTTTCATCCATCCTTAGTACCTGCAACTGGGGCATGTTTCATCCACCCCTGGTACCCGCAACTGGGGCACGTTTCATCCAGCCCTGGTACCTGCCACTCGGGCATGTTTCATCCAGCCCTGGTACCGGCAACTGGGGCATGTTTCATCCAACCCTGGTACCTGCAATTAGGGCATGTTTCATCCAGCCCTGGTACCTGCAACTGGGGCATGTTTCATCCACCCTTGGTACCTGCAACTGGGGCACGTTTCATCCAGCCCTGGTACCTGCCACTCGGGCATGTTTCATCCAGCCCTGGTACCGGCAACTGGGGCATGTTTCATCCAACCCTGGTACCTGCAACTGAGGCATGTTTCATCCACCCTTGGTACCTGCAACTGAGGCATGCTTCAACCAGCCCTGGTACCTGCAACTTGGGGCATGTTTCATCTAGCCCTGGTACCTGCAACTGGGACGTGTGTCATCCAGCCCTGGTACTGGCAACTAGGGCATGTTTCGTCCAGCCTTGGTACCTGCAACTGGGGCATATTTCATCCAGCCCTGGTACCTGCAACTGGGTCATGTGTCATCCAGCCCTGGTACCTGCAACTGGGGCATGTTTCATCCAACCCTGGTACCTGCAATTGGGGCATGTTTCATCCAGCCCTGGTACCTGCAACTGGGGCATGTTTCATCCCGTTCTCGTACCTGCAACTAGGGCATGTTTCATCCATCCTTGGTACCAGCAACTGGGGCATGTTTCATTCACCCCTGGTACCTGCAACTGGGGCATGTTTCATCCACCTTTGGTACCTGCAACTGGGGCATGTTTCATCCAGCCCTGGTACCTGCAACTGGGCATGTTTCATCCTCCCTTGGTACCTGCAACTGAGGCATGTTTCATCCAGCCCTGGTACCTGCAACTGGGGCATGTTTCATCCAACCCTGGTACCTGCAACTGGGGCATGTTTCATCCAGCCCTGGTACCTGCAACTAGGGCATGTTTCATCCAGCCTTGGTACCTGTCATTGGGCATGTTTCATCCAACCCTGGTACCTGCAACCGAGGCATGTTTTATCCAGCCCTCGTACCTGCAACTGGGGCATGTTTCATTCACCCCTGGTACCTGCAACTGGGGCATGTGTCATCCAGCAATGGTACCTGCAATTAGGGCATGTTTCATCCAGCCCTGGTACCTGCAACTAGGGCATGTTTCATCCACCCTTGGTACCTGCAACTGGGGCATGTTTCATTCACCCCTGGTACCTGCAACTGGGCATGTTTCATCCAGCCCTGGTACCTGCAACTGGGGCATGTTTCATCCAACCCTGGTATCTGCAACTGGGGCATGTTTCATCCACTCCTGGTACCTGCAACTGAGGCATGTCTCATTCAGCCCTGGTACCTGCAACTGGGGCATGTTTCATCCACCCCTGGTACCTGCAACTGGGGCATGTTTCATCCAGCCCTGGTACCTGCAACTGAGGCATGTTTCATTCAGCCCTGGTACCTGCAACTGGGGCATGTGTCATCCAGCCCTGGTACCTGCAACTGGGGCATGTTTCATCCACCAATGGTATCTGTAACTGCGGCATGTTTCATCCAGCCCTGGTACCTGCAACTGGGGCATGTTTCATCCACCAATGGTATCTGTAATTGCGGCATGGTTCATCCAGCCCTGGTACCTGCAACTGAGGCACGTTTCATCCAGCCCTGGTACCTACAAATGGGGCATGTTTCATCCAGCCCTGGTACCTGCAACTGGGGCATGTTTCATCCAGCCCTGGTATCTGCAACTGGGGCACGTTTCATCCAGCCCTGGTACCTGCAACTGGGGCATGTTTCATCCAGCCCTGGTACCTGCAACTGGGGCACGTTTCATCCAGCCCTGGTACCTGCAACTGGGGCATGTTTCATCCAGCCCTGGTACCTGCAACTGGGGCATGCTTCATCCAGCCCTGGTACCTGCAACTGGGGCATGTTTCATCCAGCCCTGGTACCTGCAACTGAGACATGTTTCATCCAGCCTTGGTACCTGCCACTGGGGCATGTTTCATCCAGCCCTGGTGCCTGCCACTGAGGCATGTTTCAACCAGCCCTGGTACCAGCAACTGGGGCACGTTTCATCCAGCCCTGGTACCTGCAACTGGGGCATGTTTCGTCCAGCCCTGGTACCTGCAACTGGGGCATGTTTCATCCAGCCCTGGTACCTGCAACTGGGGCATGTTTCATCCAGCCCTGGTACCTGCAACTGGGGCACGTTTCATCCAGCCCTGGTACCTGCAACTGGGGCATGTTTCATCCAGCCCTGGTACCTGCAACTGAGACATGTTTCATCCAGCCTTGGTACCTGCCACTGGGGCATACTTCATCCAGCCCTGGTACCTGCCACTGAGGCATGTTTTATCCAGCCTTGGTACCTGCAACTGGGGCATGTTTCATCCAGCCCTGGTACCTGCAACTGGGGCATGTTTCATCCAACCCTGGTGCCTGCCACTGGGGCATGTTTCATCCAGCCCTGGTACCTGCAACTGGGGCATGTTTCATCCAGCCCTGGTACCTGCAACTGGGGCATGTTTCATTCACCCCTGGTACCTGCAACTGAGGCATGCTTCAACCAGCCCTGGTACCTGCAACTGGGGCATGTTTCATCTAGCCCTGGTACATGCGAATGGGACGTGTGTCATCCAGCCCTGGTACTGGCAACTAGGGCATGTTTCGTCCAGCCCTGGTACCTGCAACTGGGACATATTTCATCCAGCCCTGGTACCTGCAACTGGGTCATGTGTCATCCAGCCCTGGTACCTGCAACTGGGGCATGTTTCATCCAACCCTGGTACCTGCAATTGGGGCATGTTTCATCCAGCCCTGGTACCTGCAACTGGGGCATGTTTCATCCCGTTCTCGTACCTGCAACTAGGGCATGTTTCATCCATCCTTGGTACCAGCAACTGGGGCATGTTTCATTCACCCCTGGTACCTGCAACTGGGGCATGTTTCATCCACCTTTGGTACCTGCAACTGGGGCATGTTTCATCCAGCCCTGGTACCTGCAACTGGGCATGTTTCATCCTCCCTTGGTACCTGCAACTGGGGCATGTTTCATCCAGCCCTGGTACCTGCAACTGGGGCATGTTTCATCCAACCCTGGTACCTGCAACTGGGGCATGTTTCATCCAGCCCTGGTACCTGCACTAGGGCATGTTTCATCCAGCCTTGGTACCTGTCATTGGGCATGTTTCATCCAACCCTCGTTCCTGCAACTGGGGCATGTTTCATTCACCCCTGGTACCTGCAACTGGGGCATGTGTCATCCAGCAATGGTACCTGCAATTAGGGCATGTTTCATCCAGCCCTGGTACCTGCAACTAGGGCATGTTTCATCCACCCTTGGTACCTGCAACTGGGGCATGTTTCATTCACCCCTGGTACCTGCAACTGGGCATGTTTCATCCAGCCCTGGTACCTGCAACTGGGGCATGTTTCATCCAACCCTGGTATCTGCAACTGGGGCATGTTTCATCCACTCCTGGTACCTGCAACTGGGGCATGTCTCATTCAGCCCTGGTACCTGCAACTGGGGCATGTTTCATCCACCCCTGGTACCTGCAACTGGGGCATGTTTCATCCAGCCCTGGTACCTGCAACTGAGGCATGTTTCATTCAGCCCTGGTACCTGCAACTGGGGCATGTGTCATCCAGCCCTGGTACCTGCAACTGGGGCATGTTTCATCCACCAATGGTATCTGTAACTGCGGCATGTTTCATCCAGCCCTGGTACCTGCAACTGGGGCATGTTTCATCCGCCAATGGTACCTGTAACTGCGGCATGGTTCATCCAGCCCTGGTACCTGCAACTGAGGCACGTTTCATCCAGCCCTGGTACCTACAAATGGGGCATGTTTCATCCAGCCCTGGTACCTGCAACTGGGGCATGTTTCATCCAGCCCTGGTACCTGCAACTGGGGCACGTTTCATCCAGCCCTGGTACCTGCAACTGGGGCATGTTTCATCCAGCCCTGGTACCTGCAACTGGGGCACGTTTCATCCAGCCCTGGTACCTGCAACTGGGGCATGTTTCATCCAGCCCTGGTACCTGCAACTGGGGCATGTTTCATCCAGCCCTGGTACCTGCAACTGGGGCATGTTTCATCCAGCCCTGGTTCCTGCAACTGAGACATGTTTCATCCAGCCTTGGTACCTGCCACTGGGGCATGTTTCATCCAGCCCTGGTGCCTGCCACTGAGGCATGTTTCAACCAGCCCTGGTACCTGCAACTGGGGCACGTTTCATCCAGCCCTGGTACCTGCAACTGGGGCATGTTTCATCCAGCCCTGGTACCTGCAACTGGGGCATGTTTCATCCAGCCCTGGTACCTGCAACTGGGGCATGTTTCATCCAGCCCTGGCACCTGCAACTGGGGCACGTTTCATCCAGCCCTGGTACCTGCAACTGGGGCATGTTTCATCCAGCCCTGGTACCTGCAACTGAGACATGTTTCATCCAGCCTTGGTACCTGCCACTGGGGCATGCTTCATCCAGCCCTGGTACCTGCCACTGAGGCATGTTTTATCCAGCCTTGGTACCTGCAACTGGGGCATGTTTCATCCAGCCCTGGTACCTGCAACTGGGGCATGTTTCATCCAACCCTGGTACCTGCCACTGGGGCATGTTTCATCCAGCCCTGGTACCTGCCACTGGGGCATGTTTCATCCAGCCCTGGTAGCTGCCACTGGGGCCTGTTTCATCCAGCCCTGGTACCTGCAACTGGGGCATGTTTCATCCAGCCCTGGTACCTGCCACTGGGGCATGTTTCATCCAACCCTGGTACCTGCCACTGGGGCATGTTTCATCCAGCCCTGGTACCTGCCACTGGGGCATGTTTCATCCAGCCCTGGTACCTGCAACTGGGGCATGTTTCATCCAGCCTTATTCCATCGTTTCGACGAGAGGTTTCGTGGCCCAATCGTGAATCTTTGGGCGAATACAGTTTTCACCATAATGACGAGGGAATAGGAAAACGCGATGGCAAGAATTTGAGAACGCAATAGCGAGAATGTGAAAACGCAATGGCAAAAGCACGATGTGCGGAGTATTGAGTATGCGATAGTGTGAAGTTCACACCCGCCCCTCCCCCCACCCACCCACACCCGCTTTTCGGTACAAAGCAACCCAACCCTCGGTCTACTTCAATTAGCGACAGTTTGGCCAGGCTGTAGCCATCACTAACACGCTCAAAGGGAAAATTGACACACGCTAACTAACAAAAACATAGGGAAGTAAAACATATTTAATTATAGCTTTCTATGACACGTGCGGGCATTTGAAAACAATGCGTGCCGAAAAGGCGTCATGTCCACCATTGCCGCCCCCACCTCCCTCGCAACACGGCATCATATAAGGAGGGGGGGGGGGCAAGGAGGGTCGTGTTTCCAAATCAAGAAGAACAAATGTCTTTATTCGCATATCATGACGAATTAAATAGAGAACCCCCGCGTACAATGGCAGGGGCGGATAGATGATATAAATTGGTGATTTCCCAATTTACTGTTATTTAGTATCAAACTTCTCAGTTGACGATTAATGAAAATCATTGATCCCGACGGTCGGCTAATATTGCAGTACCAGTTCACAAAGTAGTATTTTCCTCATTCTCAGTTCACGGTGAAATGAAAAACCCGTTCCCGAGAAACGGAAATACCCCTTGCCCCCCTACCCCCCCCCCCCCCCACCCTCTAAAGTCCACCCCTCCTTGCTCCGGGGCGTCATATTCACTTTTGACGCCCGCACCGCCCTCGCTCTGCGGGCACTTGGGATCAAAATTCGTCAGTAAAGTAAGGTAGATGTCAATGTGAGAAACACCTGACGAAAAACAGCCGGTATTATTATAGTCTCCTCCTATTTTAGAATGTTCATCACCGGCATGATAGTGTGTGTCCGGTTCGCCTCTCCACTTTCTCTTCACGGGATGTATAACTCTCTTCCCAGAAGAGGACCCATGCACTTTATTAATTGAATGATATTGAAACAACAGATCAGTATCAGTATTTATTCATGTATGGCTCCTAACTGCGACAGTTCCAAAAAAACACAAATGGAATATGTAATGCTTTGACAAGTCCGCCATGTTGACAGCATCCGCGAGTGTTCTACCAGGCCTGCTCCTGCCGGGAGAGACTTGAGAAAAGGCGAAACAGATGCATATAACCTCGACCAACATGTGACTGGTCCTTTAGCCCGGTAGAGCCTCCGGGCTGACAAAGTGAGGTGGTATACAACATCATTCCATCCATACATTTCATCAGTCGGTGCGTTATTTAAAGTGAGGTGGTATACAACATCATTCCATCCATACATTTGATCAGTCGGTGCCTTATTTAGAAATATCTGTCATAGCTTTAGAACATGTTGATGACGGAACAAGTAGCGACGTGACGTCATCACGACATCCTCGATCAAGACTGTTTTGTCCTTATCACAATTCACCAAGTGCAAACTAAGACTTAGGAACATGATTTTGCAGGGCCAGATCCAGGAATTTGAAGGGGGGGGCACTGACAACTTGCGGACAGAGGGGGCAGGGCTCTGAGAAAAATGCGACCGGTGGGTCCTCAAAAAGGGTGGGGGGGGGGTTCTACGCCTCAGATAGCCTAAATTGTGCATTGAAAATTGAAAAAATCTTCCACAAAAAGGGGGTGGGGGGGATCCGGCCATCTTGGACTCCTCACCCCTGGGTCCGCCCCTGATTTTGTCTCGCCTTTCTTTACAAAGGAGATATTATTGCGAATCTCACCTTTAGTACCAAGTACCTTTAGTGGATGGCACGGAACGTATGCAGCGCCGCCCCTTCCCCCTCCCCCTACCCCTCCCTCTCCCCCTCCCCCTCCCTCTCCCTCTCCCCCTCCCTCTCCCTCTCATCCTCCCCCTCCCCCTCAATATGTTCAGAGTGCACATCATGCGCTTCCCTCCGCCATTCAACCCCATCCACGGCCGCTCGTCTCACCATGTAGGCGAGGGATTGCCGTGTGACTCGGTGATTAGGCTGACGTCTCCATGTGATATCAATGGCTTCATTGTACGAGACAAAGTTCATACACCGGACTAATTCACTGTCCAGTATCTGTATTTTATGACCCTGCAGCCCCCAAGCAATAAATCTACCACGTTACATCCCCTTTGATGACATGGAACGTTAATTGGTGGTTGGCTCGTCACATTCAGCTTCCAGGAAGGCACGGCGACTGATGGACATGCGGTGATACTTTGGTGATGACCGTTTCATGTAATTCCATTGAGTTTTTTGAAGAGCCGTATCTGATTCAAGTAAACACGACATATTTATTGTTCGTAGTTTTATACCAACCTGCAACAACAATAAAGAGGCGTAGCAAGATGGTCGTAAAACCTTTCACTGCAAGATAATATATTGTATTGTACTGTGATGATATTTGGCTTCAAATTGTTTCCTGCACAAAAATACAAAACTATGTCAGCTTTTACTGCCCTTTGTTCGGGTCGCTCAGATATCTTCAGTACACATCGGCACTGTATTGTGAGTGATGGGCAGCCCGGTGAAACAAAGGAAACCGATTTGGGTAAATGCTTGAAATTTGGTCGCTGGTAATATTTTGGGAGAGAGGGGGGGGGGGGCTGACATTCAAGTAAGTGGCGCAAGCACCGTTCCCTAGGCATAACCCGCCCCTTCATTGTGCGTTACCATGGATTGTCCCCAATCCGTAAACAAGTCTTTCTTTCTAACGTGAGTGTCCCTGTCATGGTAAAACCATGGGTTCCTCTTAATGGTAACCACGGGTTCCTCTTCATGGCAACCTCGTGTCACGGTTGCTATAACAGCCGCAGTACACAGGTTTTCCATCCGTAGCAGCCTTTACTCGCCCTACACGGCAAACCCAGCAAACAGCGCATCCTGGCCATAAACCTCCGCCCTCCCAGAAATGGCGGACAATAAGACAGTTAATGACCTGGCCATCTTGTAGCACTTACACCGACTGGAATCACTGTAACAAACCGTGTTTACGGTCTCGGTCTGTGCCTCTCCGGCAGTCAATGTCCTGGGAGGTTACGTTCAGTAAAACGTAAAGTAACGTTGACAACCGGTTGGAGACTCCGGTTGTAAACATTTTTGCGACCTGTTATATCAACCTCACATAATACTGATTGGTCTGCGCTGGCTAGCATCAAATATAAACAATGTCTGGTTTATATCTCCGCTTCTGGTTGAATTTATTCGAATGTTGCCATTCTGAAATGCGTCATGAATGACGTCCCCGCCTGGCATGAACCGAGTACGCAGGTTAAGAAGAGTCACCGCCAATCACCTATAATAATGCCGCCAGATCCTGACCGCTGCCTTAGATTATAATCCATCAAGGCACCTTCCCTATATCAGCTGAAAAAGAGGCTGAGCCAAGTTGACATGTAACTATCATTGCCCTTTTACTACCTATAGCTTAAATTTAAAACGCTGAAGCAAATCTGCTTTCTGTCAATGGAACGATGAGAACTACTACTCCAAGTGGGATGCATACAGTTTTTATTTTTTTAATGAAAGAATAAGTCGGCAGCAAACTAACCGTCATTGCCTATGATAAAATACTGTCTGTAGCGCGCAGACTTATCGGTTGCTTTTTTGCGACACCTCATTGGCCGCCAGGGGGCTGCGGGTGGGGCGGAAGTGTGCCCAAAGTTTTGAAACTAACGAGACGTTTTTATTGTTGTTGACAAGACGCCCCAGCGTGGTAAGCGTTTTTCTTGTGTTTAATTAATACCTCAAAGTTACATATATACTGGATTACATACACGTGCCTTTGTTTATCCCGTAGTAAGTAACGACGGCCAAGATTAAGTGTTTGGTGGTTGAAGCCTTAAGGTTGACGCTGTTACAGCGCTAGTAGCCAGTCCTGTTGACACAATGTTGCATTATGACATAGACGTTTAATAATTGTTTACATATCATACTTGAGATGATTGGTTAATGGGACGTCAGTTAGTAACACATGTACTTTTTCCTCTTTTTAGCTACAAAACTGAGATTTTTTTTTCGCTTTGTGATCTTTGCATCACATAATATTTGCCGGTGCAAACACTCCGTCATTTCTTCAGGACGTAGAAGAACATCGTATATAATAAACTTTACGGCTATCACAACTTGCCTTCAACCAGGTGAAGTAATATTTCAAAGCTCAACGATGGTGGCCACGTTATTTCTATAATCATTTTGGAAATAATTAAGGATTTTTACCTCGCATAAACAGAAAGCTGGTCCAATTTAGGTGCCGCGTATCGACTATTCTTCAACTGATCGGTGGCTCAGGCTTTCGAAGTCTTGTCAAAGGATTTTAGGGGCTAGCGCGCCTTACATAGTCAAACAGTGATTGATTTCATCACGGGGAAGAAGGTTGGGATGAATGTATTGCTGCTCTGACGACTGACGACTGAAGAAACTTGCCTCACAGATTGAAGAACATTTTGACGGCGGATGATGAATGACTTGATCCCCGAGATTGGTGTGATCGAGTGATGTCACACATTATGAGGTCGGGGAACTAATCTATAAGCGCCTGTTGTGTGGCTGAGTACCTGACGTCTGTATGGCTCATGGTCGGAGGAGGGATGCGAAGGAGGCCTGTCGGAGTGGCAATCTGGGCTCGCGATTTTTATCTTATCTCTGTTTGCTGGGTTTTACAAGAGTCTGCATGGCCTCTGATTTTAGACAGGAAAACCCATGCCCTTAAATGAAGTCCGAGCTGCAAAGGCGTCCCCACAGAAATGCTGACAACAAAAATCGCAACGATGACCAAACCTACACTGCGACTACACCTCACATATGATAATGGCGGACCATGTATAAGTAAATGAGAGGTTTTTCCGATGTCCTCAGCTGACCTCGGTTTCCCAGGAGCGGCTTGTTTTAACACGCTGCCTGCATTGACCGGACCAGCTGGTGTCATACCCCAGTATTGACGTCGTGGAATCCTAGGGCATTAAACCCCCATCAATCTTTTTACAGATTGTTTAATCGTCCGCACATGCCCATTAAGTGGCAATTACCCAGATTCCATTGACTGTGTAATATGCTGTACACATATTGAACTGATACGTAGAAATGACGATTCGAAATCAACTGATCAGATATCTACATAGCAAACGTGAGTCCTTCAGCTGATTAGATATCTACATTACAAACGTGAATTCTAATAAGTACTTTGATAGACTGTTCAGCCATGATGTGAATCAGTTCAATGTACATCGTACTAGCCCTTATTAATTGGTTCTGTATTTTATGTTGGCACTTGGTTTCGGCGAGTACCGAAATGCAATAGTGAGAACTGTCAAGGTCCCAGAGAGGTTAGGTCATATTACAAAAGCATCACCCCCAGCCACATACCAAGTGGTGTGTATGTCTCATAGATGTCAAGGTCGACGCTGTGGACAAGGTTGACATTGTGTTGTTGTGCCAGTACTTTGGATGCCGTACAACCATATAACTACACTATAGTGACCCACTCACGCCAAGGTCAAATGAGGTCGAATACGCCAAGAACGAGTGGAGTGGTGTGAGCCATTGAAGCGACTGCAGACAGATACATGATTTATACATGATGGATTATGCTTGATATTGAGAACGCTAAAACACGGCATGAAGAATACGTTGAGCACTACAAATTAATACGCAAGTCGAATAGGCTGACATTGTCTGTGCTTAAGTATGACATATTTCAACAGGATGAAACTGTAAGAGAGATGGCGAAAAAGAGGGATAAATTCTTACCAGCAAAAAGGAGACGCTGAATCGCAAGATTCTCATTGCGCACTTTGCATGCCACAAACAGACCACTGCTGCGTTTGATGCAACAAATGTTGTTGTCACATAAATTTGTGAACATGCGGTAGACAGTTCAGCGTCCTGCAGCGGAATGCTTCATACGTTTCATCTGAGTGTGCCTTCTCTCGCGATAGATTTACCTTTACTTATTAGATCGCTTTCAAGGATGATATTAGATTTTTTAAGGTCGAAACGGGCCACTGACTTCATACTACGGCCTGGTATTGACTACCAGTGAGGTAACTATACCACAAAGGACATCTCATTTCACGACCGCACTGCAGAGTTTACACCATGTCAATTGATTCAGCCCAAAAACACCAGTGACAGGCTTCATTTGGTCTCGCGTGTCACGCTTCCCGGACGAGGAGTGGACATATCTATGAGATAGCTACCGGCGATAATGCCGACCGCACCCCCGAAGCTGGTTCCAGTTTTATATCCCATTACAAAACATCCGACAATTAATACAAGAACTCAGTGGGACACTGATGATGACGAAAATCGACTTTGGGTCACAGAACGTGTCTTTCTGAACATGGTGATAAAAAACCGCGACCCTCCACGATGATTATTAAGGGAATGAGGGCCATTTCTAGATTCCGGTACATTGAGTACATATGCTCGGTCCCCTGGCTTGAACTTTACATTGAATATGATAGCGTGGCTTTGAGGTCAAGACGGGGCCTCGGAATTAGGTCAGCGGCTTGAGTGAATGGTATTACAAATGCTCGTGCCGACCTAGTGTGGACCTTGGGGTGTGTGTTGGGATGACAGCACCGTGGCCACTGGTCATTCATTAGAGGACTAAACAAAATCACCCTGAAGTGATCAGGCGTGTATCGATGATGCCTTGGGTTGTCCTCCGCAAGTGGCGGTCCGCAGGGTCTTCGAATAGGGATGCTAATCAGGATTCGGGGGACCAATAGGGATCTGATGGGTCGATTAGGGTTGTGTGGGACACATCGAGATGTGCAGGGTCGGTGTCGATGGTTCGAAACGGGATCCGTGGGACACATTGGTATACGACGGGTCAAAGCTGGTTTCGTTGGGTTCAATCTGGATTAGCAATGTTCAATCAGGATCACCAAGGTCGAATCGGGATCTGAAGGTCAAATAGGGATGCGACGGGTCAATCTGCATTCTAGTTGTCAAATCTCTATCTGGCGGCTTCCATCAGGTTCTGAGGGAGTCAATATAAATCATATGAGTCCAATCTGGATCCGACAGATTAAATCTGGGTCTGACGGGTCTAGTGGGGATGCCAGATGCCTACTCGGGATCTGAGAGGGCAAATGTGGATGTCCAGGTCGAATGGGGAGCTGAAAAGGTCAATATGGATCTGAGAGGCAAAATAGGCGTCTGTGAGTGATATCTGGATCTGAGGGATCAATATGGATCTGAGAGGTCAAGTCTGGATCTGATACGTCAAATCTGGATCTGAAGGATCACTCTGGATCTGAATGGTCAATCAGGATCTGAGAGGTCAAATCTAGATCTGAGAGGTCAATTCTGGGTCTGAGAGGTCCAATCTGGATCTGAAGGATCAAATCTGGATCTGAGGGATCAAATCTGGATCTGAGGGTCAAATCTGGATCTGAGGGATCAAATCTGGATCTGAAGGGTCAAATCTTGATCTGAGGGTCAACTCTCAATCTGAGGGGTCAATCTGGATCTGAGGGATCAAATCTGGATCTGAGGGATCAAATCTGGATCTGAAGGGTCAAATCTTGATCTGAGGGTCAACTCTCGATCTGAGGGGTCAATCTGGATCTGAGGGATCAAATCTGGATCTGAGGGATCAAATCTGGATCTGAAGGGTCAAATCTGGATCTGAGGATCAAATCTGGATCTGAGGGGTCAATCTGGATCTGAGAGGTCAAATCTGGATCTGAGAGGTCAAATCTTGATCTGAGAGGTCAAATCTGGATCTGAGGGATCAAATCTGGATCTGAGGGATCAAATCTGGATCTAAGGGATCAAATCTGGATCTGAGGTCAAATCTGGATCTGAGGGGTCAATCTGGATCTGAGAGGACAAATATGGATCTGAGAGGTCAAATCTGGATCTGAGGGATCAAATCTGGATTTGAAGGGTCAAATCTGGATCTGAGGGGTCAATCTGGATCTAAGGTGTCAATCTAGATCTGAGAGGTCAAATCTGGATCTGAGGGGTCAATCTGGATCTGAGAGGTCAAATCTGGATCTGAGAGGTCAAATCTGGATCTGAGGGGTCAATTAGTGCCTTCACTTGACAATTTGGATCAAATAGAGGTTTCAGCGGGCAAAATAGAGTTTTAGTGAGTAAATTTGACCCAGTAGGCCATTACACATACAATAGAGCTTTTAAGGTACAATCTGGGGTAAATAGTGCTTTTGCTGGGCCAAATATGACCTTCAGAGAACAATTGAGCATAGATATCGGCGTGGGATAGCAACTTATTCCAAATATAGCTTTCTGTTTACTAAATAGCGCTTTCTGTGTACAAAATCGAGCTTTTTGTTGACAACATGGAGCTTTTGGTTCGCAAAATAGAGCTTTCTGTTGGCAAAATAGAGCTTTTGGTTCGCAAACTAGAGCTTTCAGCATGCAATTTGAGCTAAATATCGCACATACCTGGCAATTTGGGCTAAATAGCAAGTATAACAGGACATTCTAGGTACACTGGGCATCCAAGGGGCAATTTAGGGTAAACAGCGCGTATAACGAGCAATTTGGGCTCAATTGCGCATGTAGCGGGTAATTGTAAGTTAAAAAGCGCATGTAACGCTCAATTTATGCTAAATAGCGAATATAACGGGCGATTTGAGCTGAACAGCGCATATTGGGGGCAATTTTGGATAAACAGCGCGTATACCGGACAATTCGGGCTAAACAGCGCGTATAACGGGAAATTTGAGCCAAATAGCGCATTCATCTGATAACGTGCGCACCGCAGGCTCTATTTTGAGCAGTGGGCAGTGAGCAATTAATTAACCGATATTGACGGAATTACAGGTAAAGCCGTCGTTTGTGCCGGTGACGTGATAATCGCGTCATGTGACGCATCTTCCGCCCGCGAATTTAATGCCATATTAGAGTTTAAGTGAACATGAAATTTTTATTCTCAAGAGTGATTGCTTGACTCATTATGAATGGCGCTACGAATTTTACTTTTTATCTAATAATGCGTCATCGTGACGCGACATGACGTCATTTGACGTTTGCGAAAATGCTTAAGATGGCTTCTATTTCTTTAATATACCTACGTATCAACTCAGGCTATGACAGCTATTGCCAAAGTGGCTGAAAATAAAGCAAACCCAACATGTTGTAGGAGCACGTTAGCTATGACGTCATTTTTGACGCATACTTATCCCCTGCGCCAAACAAGTTACACACGGCACAAAATGTCCCTGAACACGACCTGCAACGTCAAGCAACCCGAAAGTCGCCATACCTTGTAATAGCTGAGTAATAGCCTACGTAAGATATGTGACGTCATGACGTCAGGGTGACGTTATGACGTGACGCACGACAACGTCCAAGCGGCAATATGCCAAGCTTTACTGCCACAACTTATTCGATTAAAGAGCTAGGCGATAGTAAGATTAGTCCTTCAGCTATGGCTTGGCGAAATGGTCAAAAATTGCATTAGCTTATCATTGCGGAAACACGGAGACCGACGACAAGAACAAAGAACACTGTAAGCCAAGTGATATAGCAACTAATTTGTTTCTTTTACTATTTTTCTGACCATCAATGTTCCCTACCATCTGACGCAAACATCACAGATCTAGCTTGTTTTTCTGATTTTTGACGATTTTTTCAAGATGGACACAATCTCCATTCACTCATCATTGGCGGCCCCGCAAAGGTGTCGTCCCACTTTGGAGCGCTCTAGCACCATAACTAAACAACCTCCGCCTAACTAAAGCACTGAGTGATCTGAAGATGCATATTGGCAATTAGTTAGCGAAAAGATTGCAATTTTAGCATTTGTATCTGTTTTTTGACGATTTTTCTTTAAATGGCCACAATCTGTATGTTTATCATTAGGCCAGTGGCTTCGTTGCCATGGAAACAAAAAGTAGTACAGAGATCGCCGTGTTTTTCTTATATCTTGCTTTAAAGTGATATTACCTCACTGTGTGGCGAAGGAGACTGAAATAGCTTGAGCGGAAGTAGGTCATATTCGATCAAGTTCATTTTTCTCCATAGGATCCCATGTTAAACGATTTCGACTATATACCAAAAAGTAATGTGGCTATGGAACCATATTGACAGATTATGATTCAGCTTAGTATTATCCATCCACAGCTGCAAGCATTGAGTGATGGCTTGAATAGAACACCCGTGGGAGCCTCTGCTGACACCAAAAAGCCGTATCTTTCACCATAGGCCAAATTTCGAAAAAATCCTGTGACGTCACTTTTTTCTCCAATTGCATATGATAAGCACTGTTGCTACTAGGTATCATGTTTAACTAAGACAAAAATCCCGGTGTTGTTTGCTGGAGGCACTTGCGACATACGCGACAAAACATTTTTTCCCAGCCTAAAGATACAGCCCTTTTAACATGGGAAGTCCCATAGAGAAATCTCCCCGGCCCTGGAACCGGAAGTAAGATAGGAACGTATTCTTTTTAGTTTGTAGCTATACGAGGAACTACTTTTCCTACAATATAATGCTACTCTCGCATTTTTGTGATTTTTTTCTGATTTTTTCTGATTTTTTGTAAGTACCAAAAGTGACGTCATCGTGACGTCACGTGACGTATCAGAAAACTCTAAGATTCAACACAAGTCATTACAATTCATATTTCTATGACATATTAGAACCGCATAGCGATAGCTTGATGTTAAATGTGTCAAAAAGCGTGAAAACTGACAGAGGTCATTTTGTGCATTTTGCGCAAAACCTATTACCTCATTTTGCTCGAAAATGAGTATTACGCATCAAAAAGTAAACAATACCCGAAAACTGCACCTGAAACAGGGGCACATTCTGAAACTAATCCGAGATCTCTAGCTTAAATATTAACGGAGATATAAGCGTTTTTAGTTATTTTTTCAAAAAATCGCTGTGACCTTGACCTTTGACCTTTCGACCTGCATGACGAGAATGTTGTAGCCTATAGCCTAGCTATTAGGTACTAAAGACTGCGAACTAATACATACAGCCGTTAGGCCACAAGGAGACTTCTCGTTTTTGAGTGAGACAGACATACAAACAAACATACAAACACGACCGACCGACATATGACGAAAATTGCAAATTTTCGTCATAACAACTCCGGACAAATATAGCTCCAGATTCACAACGAAACCGCTTGATACAGGAGGAGGAGAGAGAGACAGAGAGAGAGTAAAATCGGTTGCTCCCGATCTCCGTAAGGGTCGCCCTGGTCGCACAGGAGGCACATTAGCTTGAGGGTTTTCAGCAACCCTGCCGGAGATCGTATTAATGCATTTGTCTTTCTTTCACAAAGAGCTGTATATCAATGAATCACAGGATTCGGGGCAAAAAGGCACACATCACCATCAATCAAACAATTGAATGAAAACCCAACGTAGATGATAAGACCGTCTGAATATTGAAGCCATCATCCAGCGGAAGAAGTTATCTTGTTCCTTGCCAAGGATGAGCTTAAAACAGGAGGTGACTGGACCAGTGCTAAAACTGGATTAAATATTTGATGGAACCAGAGCCAACAAGAAAACACCGTGGGCGCGATATGGATACATGTGGGGTGTAGTTGTATCCGGATAGGGCCGCTAATGCACTAATCAGTATGCCACTAGGTAGGCTTCATATTTCACGCTGGGTCGTTGGCGAATGCCTATTTGTGTTGTTGAGTTTGGAATGGGATAAAATATCTCAGAGTTTAGTGGTTAATTAACTTATGCTGGATGATGCCTTTAGCCATAGTTGATGACCAGCCTAATAGTTAATTGAATAGTAGAGGCAATATTTATGACAATCAATATACGCCTTGGTGGTGTGACAGAGACACATGATATTACAATGATGCACAATGATCTGCTACATCTTTGGAGTAGGACCAGATTGACAAGGATAAATGGCAGCAGTTAGCACTGGACGCATCTGAAGATTAGTCACTGACACAGGTTGGCCAACAACAGTAAGACGAACAGCTTGGGCCAGGCTGGTCCATGTACGTCGAGGTCAATAGATTAAAAAAAAGTACTTGTTGGGCTTACCGAACAAAACCGACAGCCGAGGTATTGTGCAGTGTACTAGAAAACTAGCGCCACTGTATTGAGCGGGAGTGGAAACGCAGCAAACAGTCAAGTCAAGGATGCAAAGCGGGTGGACAATAAATGTTGAGGAACAACTGTGGAGAGGGTGGAATAGACATGTGGCTCCACCAGACGGTCGGATGACTGGACAGGGAAGGACGAGACGGCTCTTTTCTCCCGCATTGGGTCATTGGAACGGCGTCAGCGAAGTGGGGAGTTGGGAGGGAGGGGCAGTGTGGAGGGCCACAGATTGAGACTTGACAGGAGGGTAGGTGTGTCAAATGATAGTGTGTGACAGACTAGGACGAAGGGACTTGAGGGGAGGGGCGGTGGCACAGGTATGGAAAGGAGACACTGGATGGGAAGGTAAGCAGAGGAGTCGCAAGATGGTGGGTGGGAGACTGGGATGAGGTTACAACGTGAGCCAAGCTCTGAGCGACACCAGGGACACTGGGGCAACAATTGAGGGGACGTGCCAGGACCACAGCATGAATACATTTACGTATATAACGACTCCCGTGTCTTGGGAAGTATCGCAGCAACGCAAACCACACGACGATCAAGCAAGTTCAGCTCCATGCTGACGCAACTACATTAAGCTAAAAAATAATAGTTTTTGATTGTGCATTAATTGTGCATGGAAGGATATTTGAAGGTGAATGACGGAATTCATCCTTTATTAAGTTTGGTGCAATCTTTGGTGTTGGATGGTGCTGAAGTTCATCTTATTTAATCTGCTATTAATAATAATATAAATAATGCCATTATATTTTTGTTCGAATATTCAATTTGAGATTGAATTTAAAAATATTTGGCTTAATCTATGCAACACCCACTAAACTAAAATCAAGTTGAAGTGATCATTACGAGACATTGACATTGCCTTTAATGATAGTCACATGACATTGACGTCAATTTGTAAGTGTCATAACTAGAGCACTAAGATGACGTCAGTAATGTGAAAATATGTGGCCTTAATCGATGCAGGAAGCCTTCCCTTTATGCAAAAATAAATGTTGTGTCCAAATTTACAGATACTGTGATGATATGCAATTGTGAAAATTAAACCCAAAATAGAGAAAGTCAGATATTCTTTGAAGTCATACACGGACTGTTATCCGCTGTAATTGTTCCAACTCGGACGCGCAGGGCGCCGACAGGTGATGGTTTATCAAAGTGAAATACTGGACCTTGACGTGACTTTTGTTCACATTAAGTCTAAATTGGACCACGAAATATCTCAGGAAACTAAAATGAGTTTGGATAAAACTTTCCCTGGATGCAGGTGTCGGGTTCAAGTCCTGGGTCTGTTAATCTGTAGCTTATCCTCAGAGATAGAGAAGGTGCCTTGATGGATTATTATTTGCAGCAGCGGTCAGAATCCAACGGAATTATTATGAGTGATTAGCGGGGGAGGGTGGGGGGGATCTCCTCTTATCCTGCGTACGCGGTTCATGCCAGACGGGAACGTTCATGACGTCATATCAGAATGCAAAGCAATTAGGGCCTTGTATAAACAGAGTGTTATGGCGGCAAATCCTCTCAATTCCAGTTACTTGTTTTTGTGAATTTCTTTTAATGATCCAATCCGAGGAGGTGGCGACATTCAAATCCATTCGACGAGAATATAGATGGATAGAGAAACCAGACGTAGTTTTTGCTTGATGCTGGCCAATGCGGACCAATCATTAGGTGAGATTGAAATGCCGGGTCCTAACAGGTATTACACCCGGACATGCTATGTTACCAGCACCCGGTCTCTTTGTTCAGCAGTCGCTGTCTGTTTCAGTTATAGCTATCCTTTTGTCCATCTGCCGCGCTGCCTCCTGTCACTCTATCCCATCTCGCTCTTGATACAACTGTAATTTTTAGATCCAGAATCGTGTTCTCTGTCTTTGAATTGAAGTGCGTGAATAATTGGGTTTATAAATTCAGTTCGAGTGTCAGTTGCACAACTAAACTGTTTCCTCCTTGAAACAAGCCTTGCATTTGAAAGCATTTATTTTATACATACTGCGCAGCCTTAAACTACCTGAATACTTTCCACGTCATAGACCTTTCGACGTGAATCTCTCGGGTGGTCGAAGTTCTGGTCTAGATGTAGGAGGTGCCGCGTGAAGCAATCACAGCCACGTTGACGTTCAGTGAATGTAACCTTCTGGGACATTGACTGTTGCAGAGGCACGTGCCGAGACCGTAAGCACGGCTTGCTACAGTGATTCCAGTCGGTGTAAGTGTGACGAGATGGCCAGGTCATTAACTGTTTTAATGTCCGCCATTTCTGGGAGGGCGGAGGTTTATGGCCGGGATGCGCTGTTTGCTGGGTTTGCCGTGTAGGGCGAATAAAGGCTGCTACAGATAGAAAACCCGTGTACTGCGGTTGTTATAGCAACCGTGACACGCGGAGCGTTGTTGGAAATCTACCATAAGGTCAGAGGAGTGTAGGCTTATAACCCGTCCGAACCTAAGAATGTAACTTCCTGCTTACATCGCAGTCAAGGCGTCTAACTCACGACGATATGGACACGGACTTGTCGTAAAGCGTGACTGACGCCATTCAGCGGTGGATGCCGTAAATGTTGATTGCATGCGTAAAAAAAGTGATTGGCATCTCTCGAACGATGAAAATGGCCGTTCAGAAATTAAATTAACGTTATGGAAGTAAACATTTTCCCAGTGTAACCATTAGGACGCATCGGTTGCTTTGGCTGGCCTAGCCGAGCACACTCGACGACTGTGGAATCAAAGCTGCATCGTAGATCAGCATATCGGGGAAAGCATTGTGTTTCAGTCACGCATCAGTTCCCACCGCCTATGTTGAGGCCTGGGGCCGGTTTAATGTAGCGGTCATAAGGCAGTCATAACGCAGTTTACGACCGGGCACGGTCATAGCGCCAAATCTCGGTTTCATGTAGCGGTCATAGGCACTTACATTTTTTTCAAATTTTTCATAGCGACGGTCTTAACTTATCACTGCTACCCCCCAGTCTTAACGACGCTATGACCGCGGGCACGAGTCAGTTGTTAACATTTACAAGTGTGTATTCCCTGGTATATACCAGGATCACGATGTAGACTATTTTATTGGACGGTTCACTTTACTAAGCCTTGATTGCTGCTCTATCTCGGCTAAATTTGAGGAAATTAAAATATTTACAGAAAGTATGCAAAGTAAAGGTCAATATTTTTCGGTTATATGTATTCAAGAGAGCTGGCTGTCGGAGGATTGTGATACATCTCGCTTTATGCTCAATGGCTATACCACAATATCACAGGGTAAAGCATGCACTGCGCATGGGGGCCTTATTATATATATACGTAAAGATCTTAATTATAATATTGTGGCAAATGTTGTCGATAAAACAACGTAGGAGGAATTATTTATAGAAATATCTAGTCTCATTGGAAATATATATAGACCCCCATGTGAATTAATTAATAATTACAAACAGTTTACTGAAGAGTTCAGCCAAGCTCTCAATTCTGTAGAGAAGCACAACAAGGAGTTTGTCATAGCCGGTGATTTCAATATTGATCTCCTTAAGATCCATGAAAAACAATGCATTAGCGATTTTTTTGACATGATAACAACTCACAGTTTTTACCCTAGAATTACGCTTCCAACACGCATATCAAGACATAGAGCATCTCTCATTGACAATCTGTTTTGTAAAATATCATCACACATGCTTCAACAAAAATTAGTGAAATACTCTAAATATAAGCATAAAAATCAAAGTGGATTTCCAGTGGGATTTTAAAGTCGATCAACTTTAGGGATAAGCTATGTAAAAGGTTAAAGAAAACTCCACAAACATGGCCTTTACTTGACGCCCTCAAAGTAAACCTACAAACTTATAATGGAATATTGCGTCGCATGATTGCTGAAGCCAAAAGACGTTATTATCATGCAGTTTTTTCTAAATGTAAAAGTGATATCAAGCAAACTTGGGCACCACTAACAGAGGTGTTAAATCGCAAAAAGACAAAAGGGAATGGCCAAGGTATATTTAAGGTAGATGGCAGAACAATCTCTGATAAGCAAGACATAGCCACTAAATGTAATGATTTTTTGCTAATATTGGTCCCAACCTTGCTAAAGAACTTACTAACTCTGGTGACCAGTTTAAGGCATACTTAAACAAACCAAGCCCAGATACCTTGCAATTTACGTTAACCGATCCAAACGAAATAGGAGATATAATTGACAAACTGAAACCCAAACCGAGCTGTGGTCATGACGGCATCTCGGTTAAACTTCTCAAAGTGATTAAGCCAGAACTAACTCGAACCTTATCGCTGATAATTAATCAAACACTCGCAACTGGGACTTTCCCTAGTAAGTTAAAGATAGCCAAAGTAACTCCCGTATATAAAACTGGTGACGTAACTTCATTCAACAATTATAGACCTATATCATTATTACCAGCAATATCCAAGATATTTGAAAAAGCATTAGCAAATCAAATTCTTAAAACATTCTACAGAATTAGCTAATCTTGAACTAATTGATCGAACTATACAATATATGGATAATGGACAAACTCCGTTCAATATTTTCCTAGACCTATCTAAGGCCTTTTACACAATAGATCACAAAATATTGATTTATAAATTGAGCCATTACGGCATACGTGACACGGCTCTAGAAGTGCTAAAGAATTATTTAACCGATCGTAAACAATATGTTGAAATTGATAAATATGGCTCCGAGTTAGCCAATTTAACAACAGGACCCCCTCAAGGTTCAATGCTGGGTCCGCTTCTTTTTATCATTTACATGAATGATATCATGTCGGCCAGCGACCTCTTTCATTTTATATTGTATGCAGATGACACTACTCTAACCTTAAGCCCAGTACAAACTGATACATCAGCATCCTCCAGTGCCTTATTAAACGATGCACTAAGTAATATAAACAAATGGTTAAATGCCAGTAGACTGTCATTAAATCCTAGTAAGAGTAAATTGATGGTCTTCCATATGCCTGGCAAGAAACTGTAATAAATGATGTAAAAGTTGAATGCGTAGATGAATTCAACATGCTGGGCTTAACAATTACCAAGAATATGAAGTGGCATAGTCATGTTGACAAGATCTGCATTAAAATCTCAAGGGCCCTGGGAATATTGAATAGACTCAAATATACTCTGCCCAAATACATTCTTTTAACTATATACAATTCCCTCATTCTTCCGTACATAAACTACGGCATACTAGCTTGGGGTTACTGTGGGGAACGAATATATAAACTACAGAAAAGGGCAGTAAGAATTATATCGCTGAGCAATTTTAAGGCTCACAGCGAGCCCCTTTTCAAACAGCTAAACCTACTAAAACTGGAAGATATTCATCGTTTACAAAAATTAAAGTTCTATCATAAATTAAAAAATAACAATCTCCCCACGTACTTCTCACAGATCCTCATAACACGTATGTACGAAATACACTCACATAATGCAAGATATAAGGATTATGCTCATACAAGTAGAGTTTACCATGATTATGCGAAGAAATGCATTAGACATTGTCTAATTGAAATTGTAAATACCGAACCGGCAATAATTTTAGATAAGATCAATACGCACAGCCTGATAGGATTCTCAAAGTACATTATATCATAAGCAATTATTCCGACCATTGTCGTCTTTTGAATTGCCATACATGTCAGAAATAAAATTAGCCCCTCCGCCTCGCCCCCCCCCCTCCCCCACCCCAACGTCAGCCCTCTCACAATTTGTAAGTAACATATAATAGAAAATCTCGTGATTTTCTCACTGTTTGAGTTCTAGTTATATCATTCGTCTATGTTACAACAACTCCAGGTGGCTCAGACGAGAGCGGTGTTCAACCTTAGTCTGAGTCTCCTGTGTTAAAGTGATGTTTACCTTTCATCTATGATCATTTATGTATTAAATATTATCGCTTTGACGAATAAATGATTTTGAATCTGAATCTGAATCTGGCAATTAAAACAGATATCGGTTTTGCAAATATTAGGGCAAAAGTAAAAGTTAACAATGTATTTTGATAATGTGCCATTATAAACATAGCCATAGCCCAGCGACCAGCGCCATAGCCCGGCACCACATATCCCGGATATCCCGAGCCACATCCGGGTTATATCCCGGAGCAATACCCCGGAGCGATAGCCCGAAGTCATACCCTGGTGCCCGGAGCCATAGCCCGGAGCGACAGCTCGAAGCGACAGCTCGGAGCGACAGCTCGGAGCGACAGCTCGGAGCGACAGCTCGGAGCGACAGCTCGGAGCGACAGCTCGGAGCCACATCCCGAGCCATAGCCCGAAGCCATAGCCCGGAGCCATAGCCCGGAGCCATATCCCGGAGCCATAGCCCGGAGCCATAGCCTGAAGCCATAGCCCGAAGCCATAGCCCGGAGCCATAGCCCGGAGCCACAGCCCCGCGCCAGGAGCAATAGCCCGGAGCCACAAAACGGAGGCACATCCCGGAGCCATAGCCCTGAGTCATATCCAGGAGCGATGGCCCGGAGCCATAGCCCGGAGCTACATCCCGGAGTTACATCCAGGAGCCATAGATCGGAGCCCTATCCCGGAGCCATTGCCCGGAGCCACAGCCCCGCGCCCGGAGCCATAGCCTGGAGCCATAGCGCGGAGCCAGAAATAAGGGGAAAATCTATAAGTTACAGTGGCTACAAGAGTGAAGCTACCAGAACGCAGGAACGTAAAATCGATCAACGTATAAACGAGATAGAAGTCTATAGAAAAAAGTGGAGAGCTTGAGAAGAGATTAGACGAGTTAAAGACGGAACTAGAGCCACTTAGGATCCCGCGAATGAAAGGAGTTTTTATTAAATCAAAAGCACAGTATTACGAGGAATGGGAAAAGCCAAGTCAATATTTCTGTAATCTAGAGAAACGCAATTATTTAAATAAGCTATTATAATATATACGTAGATTGAATTTTTATGGGAAAGAAGTGGTGGACCAGAAAGAAATACTCTGCGAACAACGGAAGTACTACGAATCTCTGTATGAGAATAAGGACCACCCTGACGCGACCTACTACATGACGGCGTTCCTGAACTCAAAAATTACGAAGAAACTTAGCATAGAGCAGAGAGACCCATGTGAAGGTGAAATTGTAATGTGGGAAATGGCAGAGGTAGTTAGGAACAAGAAAAACAGCAAGTCCCCTGGTAACGACGGTGTTCCAATAGAATTTTACAAGTTTTTCTGGAAGGAATTAAGCCCGTATTTGCTAAGGAGCATCCAACACGCGTAAAAAGTAAAAGGTCTCTCGATGACACAAAAGCCAGACGTATTAACCTGCTTGCCAAAGGGTGATAAGCCTAGAGAATTAGCGGAAAGCACAATTTCTCTGTCGAACACAGATTATAAAATCTTGTCTGGGGTCCTAGCATATGGAATGAAGAAAGTATTGCCGGATGTTATCAGTTCAGACCAGAAAGGATTTTTAAAAGAGCGGAACATTGGTGAAAATACGAGGTTAGTTTTTGATATTATGCACAACCTGTTCCAAAATGAGAAAACTTTGTTACTAATAGATTTCGAAAAGGCGTTCGATACGTTGAGCTGGACTTATATACATAAGGTTTTAGATACGTACGGTTATGGTATATCTTTTATTAAGTGGATTAGAATAATTTATATGAATGCCTGCAGTTGTGTCATAAACAAGGTTTTTTTTCCTGTTTTTTTCATTAGGGCGCAGCTGTAGACAGGGCGATCCACTCTCACCGTATTTATAGATGGCCAAACCCTATGTCCCGATCTAAGTCTTACTTGGTCTGAGGAGTTTACTTTACTCGGTATGAAGTTTAATGTTAATTCGAGAGCTATGGTTGATATTAATTACAGTCGCATGCTAGCGCAATTTGAAGGTATACTCGTGATGCATAGCTGCAAGAGAAATTTGTCTTTAAGAGGTAAAAGTACTGTAGTAAGGTTATCGCTCTGCCCAAACTAATACACGTCTTGTCTGTTCTGCCTATGCCTGGTAAATATTATCTAAACAAAATTAATCGTCTAATTCGGGAGTTCGTGTGGAATAAACCCAGATCTACAATTACCATGCGCTCAAAATTGGTTGGATACGAAGACTAGTACTAAATGATGGGGCGTGGCGGCAATTGATTTGTAAAACTATTTGTAGTGATAAAATATTATGTTGGGACTTAGATGCCATTTCTCTAAGTGAGTTCTCTTTGACATCAAGCCCTTTTAAGGCGACGTCATTAAGGCATGGAGGAACACAAAATGAAGATATCAATATTTTAGAACATCCAATTTAGAATACATATTTTATGAAAAACCCAAATGTGAATAGCAGAAGAGACGAAATGATGACGAAGGGAGTTGTCTTTATTAATGATATAGTTGATGAACATGGCGTCCTGTTAGGATGGGATGAATTTAGAAAGAAATATCAAATAAATATTAACTTTGTTGATTTCTATAGTTTTGTCCGCTGCATAGCGCGAGACTGGAGACACCAAATAATGACGTCAGGTAAAAAACTGGGTAACGTAACTCGCAAATGGGCGAATTTAATAACAAGAACGGCGCGTTTATGCAATTATAGCTATAAGTTACTGGTCAACTCTTTAAACTACAGCAAAAAAAACGAAGAACGGTGGCGTCAGTATCTAGACATTGATATAGAGGTTAGTTACCATTGCACTGTATGGTTAAGGACAAAACCGGAAGCTTTCAGTTCCTGTTACTAAATTTAGCTTTGGTCACAAACCAGTTTTTGCATAAATGTAAAATAATAGACTGCGCGAAATGTTTTTTTTGTGGGATTGAGACTGAAACTATTCAGCACTTACTTTTTGATTGTGTTTATGTAAGGAGTTTATGGTTGAGGGTATTTGATTGGTTAAATGACATGCTTGACATCTCTGACTCCAACGCGTCAATTCTGTTTATTAGGGTTAGAATACTCATCGCATGAGCGACTTATTAATCATATTTGTTTAATTACGAAGAGATATGTCTATAGATGTAAATGGCTTAATGAAATCCCTAATCTTCAGGTTGTCTAGAACAATATGTTGTATTTTTTTAAGATAGAACAGTGCATCAGCGATAGTGAAAACATGTCATCGTTTATATCTAAGTGGCAGCCACTTATATGATATGGTTTCTTTTGATGTGTGACTTTGGCACAGTAAAATAAAAAAAAATATATATATACTTGTAAATTCTTTTATGACAGAATCACACATGCCGTATGCACGCTTTGTGAGCCCCCACGAGATTATCGCACACGTCTCGTATGCGGGTCGTTACCAGGTTGAAATTTGCTTAAAACAGATGATGGAATGCAACATGACAGACTGCCTCCAACCTTTAGCATTATATCGTCTGCTGTAGAGTCCTAGGCCTGAGAGGCCTTAGTTGTGCCCGCAGACGAGTCACAAGCCAAGCATGCCCTTTAAATTCGACTCGCGTTGCTTAACCCACAGTACGCACTTGAAATATTTCCTCCGTAGGTTCCACTTCTCTGACTGGGCTAAGGGCCACCGGCTCCACCACTCACGTGTAGTAAGTAGATAGAAAACAACAGCACATGTTAGATTCATGACTGAAGGATGGGAGGCCCGTACAGAGGCCGTCAAATATATCAGTGTTGACATCAGCGAATGCAAAGCGGTGCGCTTGTGGGACTCCTATTGCAAATTCCCGACTTCCCCTTTCATTGTTGATGTTGAAGCATGGTGCAGTGTTCTTTCAGGACTATTGCATTGGTGCGCACGCAGCGGAGGCACTTTGCATTGAAACGATGTGGCAGGAATCTTCATGTCAATAGTTACCTTAGGATACACCAGGCGGGCTTTTTTACGTGGGTCAAAATGTTTTACATGAGCCAGTTAGCTGCATGACAGTTGCTTAAATAAGTGACAAAATGCGCCTTATTGACCTATAATGATGCCCAGCTAAATTTTATTTATGTGGTCTCTGACATCAATGCCGTTTTACAGAACATTAATTTTACACTAAACTGTAACTGCAACGTCTACACTAAACTGTAGCTGCAACTTCTAAACTAAACTGTAGCTGCAACGTCTACACTAAACTGCAACTGCAACGTCTACACTAAACTGCGACTGCAACGTTTACACTAAATTGTACCTGTGTCGTCTACGATAAACTGTGACTATACCTTCAACACTATCACCTTCTGTCATCAACATTGTCCGACCCCAAAGCCAATGACCATTTTACACATGGCACACTGTCCCAGCCGTTAGAATGGCTTTCACACGTGGCACACTGTCCCAGCTTCAAAAACTATGCACCAAATGACAAATAACTTATGGACGAAACGCCCGGAAAACCCCCCTTTTACGCCCGGTCTCCGCCATTCGCCCATTCCCCGTAACAACAAAACTTATATAGTCCTCTGGAAAGTCAGAGAAGTGTAGCCGTTGCAAAAATGGTCCAATTACTACACTAAAACATTGGCAGATAATGGTCTAGGTAATAACGGGCAGATTGGCGAAATATAATATCGCTTAATGCTGGCGGGCGACAAACATTTTACGCTTCACGCTTCCAGCGACCCAGTAGCAGGACGAAATCACTGCAGAGCGTGTTCTCAGGTTAATACTTAACGGCGGCGTTTTTGTCTCTACTGCGATATGCAAGAGCCACTGACAGTAATTTGCAGAAGCAGCTTGTTGTCGTAGGCACTAAGGCTATGTCAAAGGTTTCTCTCTTTTAAAAGAACTAAAAAAAAGGATATAAGAGAGCTATTGTCCACAAATAGTGGCACCCAATTGGTTGCAGATTGCAAAGTCCAAGCGCGTGGGTAGGTGTGACAGGTATTCTCTGGAGTGAGGGTGAAGGAGGGGGAGGAGGAGGGAGAGGAGGGGGGGGGTAGGCCGAGGGGAGGGGGAGGGGGAGGGGGAGGGGCAGGGGAGGAGGAGACATGGAGGGGGAGGGGCAGGGGAGGAGGAGACAGGGAGGGAGGAAGCGGAGCTGCATACATTCCGTGCCATCCACTAAAGGTACGATTCGCAATAATATTTCCTTTGTAAAGAAAGGCGAGGTAGGATGAACTATAGATGCCAAGTGTGCATATTTATATAGCGTCAAAATGTCCGACAAGTCATGGCTGGCGTCTAGATGACGTGAGCCGTGACCTTAATGACGCCGAAAATATCTGGGGACTGCGACAGCTAGTGCGTCATTAAATGGGGAGATGATGTGGATGTTGACAGAAACGAAGTTAAAGATGACGGCGACGTTAAAGATGAGGGTGACGCGAAAGATGATGGTGACGTCAAAGATGAGGGCCACGTCAAAGATGACGGTGACGTTAAAGATGGCGCTGACGTTACATATGACGGCGACGTTAAAGATAACGGGGACGTTAAGATGACGGCGACGTTAAAGATAACGGGGACGTTAAGATGACGGGGACGTTAAAGATGACGGCGACGTTAAAAATGAAGGTGACGTTAAAGATGACGGCAAATCAGTCGTTGCAATGGGGTAATTAGCTAAACCTAATTTAGAAAGATGTATCTACATTCTCGGAATTGAAGTTGACATATATAATTATACCAATGCTATTATAATCATTTTTAGTACGTTGTGCCTGCGATAGTTTGGCTGCCTGGTTTAAATAGAAACGCATTATGATATCCATACTTTGCCACCGAAATGCCTTCCGCGGCACCCAGGCATCCCAGGAGAAATCTTTCCATTCAAAACTGTATTCGCCGAAAGATTCCCGATAGGGCCACGAAATCTCTCGTCAAAAGAATGGAATGGGGCTGCATGAAACATGCCCCAGTCGCAGGTACCAGGGCTAGATGAAACATGCCCCAGTTGCAGGTACCAAGGGTGGATGAAACATGCCCCAGTTGCAGGTACCAGGGCTGGATGAAACATGCCCCAGTTGCAGGAACCAAGGGTGGATGACACATGCCCCAGTTGCAGGTACCAGGGCTGGATGAAACATGCCCCAGTTGCAGGTACCAGGGCTGCATGAAACATGCCCCAGTTGCAGGTACCAGGGCTAGATGAAACATGCCCCAGTTGCAGGTACCAAGGGTGGATGAAACATGCCCCAGTTGCAGGTACCAGGGCTGGATGAAGCATGCCCCAGTTGCAGGTACCAAGGGTGGATGAAACATGCCCCAGTTGCAGGCACCAGAGCTGGATGAAACATGCCCCAGTTCCAGGCACCAGGGCTGGATGAAACATGCCCCAGTTGCAGGTACCAGGGCTAGATGAAACATGCCTCAGTTGCAGGTACCAGGGCTGGATGAAACATGCCTCAGTTGCAGGTACCAGGGCTGGATGAAACATGCCTCAGTTGCAGGTACCAGGGCTGGATGAAACATGCCCGGGTTGCAGGTACCAGGGCTGGATGAAACATGCCCCAGTTGCAGGTACTAGGGATGGATGAAACATGCCCCAGTTGCAGGTACCAGGGCTGGATGAAACATGCCCCAGTTGCAGGTACCAGGGCTGGATGAAACATGCCCCAGTTGCAGGTACCAGGGCTGGATGAAACATGCCCCAGTTGCAGGTACCAGAGCTGGATGAAACATGCCCCAGTGGCAGGTACCAGAGCCGGATGAAACATGCCCCAGTTGCAGGTACCAGGGCTAGATGAAACATGCCTCAGTTGCAGGTACCAGGACTGGATGAAACATGCCCCAGTTGCAGGTACCAGGGCTGGATGAAACATGCCTCAGTTGCAGGTACCAGGGCTAGATGAAACATGCCTCAGTTGCAGGTACCAGGGTTGGATGAAACATGCCCCAGTTGCAGGTACCAGAGCCAGATGAAACATGCCTCAGTTGCAGGTACCAGGACTGGATGAAACATGCCCCAGTTGCAGGTACCAGGGCTGGATGAAACATGCCCCAGCTGCAGGTACCAGAGCTGGATGAAACATGCCCCAGTTGCAGGTACCAGAGCCGGATGAAACATGCCCCAGTTGCAGGTACCAGGGCTAGATGTAACATGCCTCAGTTGCAGGTACCAGGGATGGATGAAACATGCCCCAGTTGCAGGTACTAGGGCTGGATGAAACATGCCCGGGTTGCAGGTACCAGAGCTGGATGAAACATGCCCCAGTTGCAGGTACCAGAGCCGGATGAAACATGCCCCAGTTGCAGGTACCAGGGCTAGATGAAACATGCCTCAGTTGCAGGTACCAGGGATGGATGAAACATGCCTCAGTTGCAGGTACTAGGGCTGGATGAAACATGCCCCAGTTGCAGGTACTAAGGCTGGATGAAACATGCCCCAGTTGCAGGTACCAGGGCTAGATGAAACATGCCCCAGTTGCAGGTACCAGGGCTGGATGAAACATGCCCCAGTTGCAGGTACCAGGGCTGGATGAAACATGCCCCAGTTGCAGGTACCAGGGCTGGATGAAACATGCCCCAGTTGCAGGTTCCAGAGCTGGATGAAACATGCCCCAGTTGCAGGTACCAGAGCCGGATGAAACATGCCCCAGTTGCAGGTACCAGGGCTAGATGAAACATGTCCCAGTGACAGGTACCATTGGTGGATGAAACATGCCCCAGTGGCAGGTACCAGGGCTGGATGAAACATGCCCCAGTTGCAGGTACCAGGACTAGATGAAACATGCCCCAGTTCCAGGCACCAGGGCTGGATGAAACATGCCCCAGTTGCAGGTACCAGGGCTAGATGAAACATGCCTCAGTTGCAGGTACCAGGGCTGAATGAAACGACCCAGTTGCAGGTACCAGGGCTGGATGAAACATGCCTCAGTTGCAGGTACCAGGGCTGGATGAAACCTGCCTCAGTTGCAGGTACCAGGGCTGGATGAAACATGCCCGGGTTGCAGGTACCAGGGCTGGATGAAACATGCCCCAGTTGCAGGTACTAGGGATGGATGAAACATGCCCCAGTTGCAGGTACCAGGGCTGGATGAAACATGCCCCAGTTGCAGGTACCAGGGCTGGATTAAACATGCCCCAGTTGCAGGCACCAGGGCTGGATGAAACATGCCCCAGTCGCAGGTACCAGAGCTGGATGAAACATGCCCCAGTGGCAGGTACCAGAGCCGGATGAAACATGCCCCAGTTGCAGGTACCAGGGCTAGATGAAACATGCCTCAGTTGCAGGTACCAGGGCTGGATGAAACATGCCCCAGTTGCAGGTACCAGGGCTGGATGAAACATGCCTCAGTTGCAGGTACCAGGGCTAGATGAAACATGCCTCAGTTGCAGGTACCAGGACTGGATGAAACATGCCCCAGTTGCAGGTACCAGGGTTGGATGAAACATGCCCCAGTTGCAGGTACCAGGGCTAGATGAAACATGCCTCAGTTGCAGGTACCAGGGCTGGATGAAACATGCCTCAGTTGCAGGTACCAGGGCTGGATGAAACCTGCCTCAGTTGCAGGTACCAGGGCTGGATGAAACATGCCCGGGTTGCAGGTACCAGGGCTGGATGAAACATGCCCCAGTTGCAGGTACTAGGGATGGATGAAACATGCCCCAGTTGCAGGTACCAGGGCTGGATGAAACATGCCCCAGTTGCAGGTACCAGGGCTGGATGAAACATGCCCCAGTTGCAGGTACCAGGGCTGGATGAAACATGCCCCAGTGGCAGGTACCAGAGCTGGATGAAACATGCCCCAGTGGCAGGTACCAGAGCCGGATGAAACATGCCCCAGTTGCAGGTACCAGGGCTAGATGAAACATGCCCCAGTTGCAGGTACCAGGGCTGGATGAAACATGCCCCAGTTGCAGGTACCAGGGCTGGATGAAACATGCCTCAGTTGCAGGTACCAGGGCTAGATGAAACATGCCTCAGTTGCAGGTACCAGGACTGGATGAAACATGCCCCAGTTGCAGGTACCAGGGTTGGATGAAACATGCCCCAGTTGCAGGTACCAGGGCTAGATGAAACATGCCTCAGTTGCAGGTACCAGGACTGGATGAAACATGCCCCAGTTGCAGGTACCAGAGCTGGATGAAACATGCCCCAGTTGCAGGTACCAGAGCCGGATGAAACATGCCCCAGTTGCAGGTACCAGGGCTAGATGAAACATGCCTCAGTTGCAGGTACCAGGGCTGGATGAAACATGCCCCAGTTGCAGGTACCAGGGCTGGATGAAACATGCCTCAGTTGCAGGTGCCAGGGCTAGATGAAACATGCCTCAGTTGCAGGTACCAGGACTGGATGAAACATGCCCCAGTTGCAGGTACCAGGGTTGGATGAAACATGCCCCAGTTGCAGGTACCAGGGCTAGATGAAACATGCCTCAGTTGCAGGTACCAGGACTGGATGAAACATGCCCCAGTTGCAGGTACCAGAGCTGGATGAAACATGCCCCAGTTGCAGGTACCAGGGCCGGATGAAACATGCCCCAGTTGCAGGTACCAGGGCTAGATGAAACATGCCCCAGTGACAGGTACCAATGGTGGATGAAACATGCCCCAGTGGCAGGTACCAGGGCTGGATGAAACATGCCCCAGTTGCAGGTACCAGGACTAGATGAAACATGCCCCAGTTGCAGGTACCAGAGCTGGATGCAACATGCCCCAGTTGCAGGTACAAGAGCTGGATGAAACATGCCCCAGCTGCAGGTACCAGAGCTGGATGAAACATGCCCCAGTTCCAGGCACCAGGGCTGGATGAAACACGCCCCAGTTGCAGGTACCAGGGCTAGATGAAACATGCCTCAGTTGCAAGTACCAGGGCTGAATGAAACGCCCCAGTTGCAGGTACCAGGGCTGGATGAAACATGCCTCAGTTGCAGGTACCAGGGCTGGATGAAACATGCCTCAGTTGCAGGTACCAGGGCTGGATGAAACATGCCCGGGTTGCAGGTACCAGGGCTGGATGAAACATGCCCCAGTTGCCGGTACTAGGGATGGATGAAACATGCCCCAGTTGCAGGTACCAGGGCTGGATGAAACATGCCCCAGTTGCAGGTACCAGGGCTGGATGAAACATGCCCCAGTTGCAGGTACCAGGGCTGGATGAAACATGCCCCAGTTTCAGGTACCAGAGCTGGATGAAACATGCCCCAGTAGGAGGTACCAGAGCCGGATGAAACATGCCCCAGTTGCAGGTACCAGGGCTAGATGAAACATGCCTCAGTTGCAGGTACCAGGGCTGGATGAAACATGCCCCAGTTGCAGGTACCAGGGCTGGATGAAACATGCCTCAGTTGCAGGTACCAGGGCTAGATGAAACATGCCTCAGTTGCAGGTACCAGGACTGGATGAAACATGCCCCAGTTGCAGGCACCAGGGTTGGATGAAACATGCCCCAGTTGCAGGTACCAGGGCTAGATGAAACATGCCTCAGTTGCAGTTGCCAGGACTGGATGAAACATGCCCCAATTGCAGGTACCAGGGCTGGATGAAACATGCCCCAGTTGCAGGTACCAGAGCTGGATGAAACATGCCCCAGTTGCAGGTACCAGAGCCGGATGAAACATGCCCCAGTTGCAGGTACCAGGGCTAGATGAAACATGCCTCAGTTGCAGGTACCAGGGCTGGATGAAACATGCCCCAGTTGCAGGTACCAGGGCTGGATGAAACATGCCCGGGTTGCAGGTACCAGGGCTGGATGAAACATGCCCCAGTTGCAGGTACTAAGGCTGGATGAAACATGCCCCAGTTGCAGGTACCAGGGTTAGATGAAACATGCCCCAGTTGCAGGTACCAGGGCTGGATAAAACATGCCCCAGTTGCAGGTACCAGGGCTGGATGAAACATGCCCCAGTTGCAGGTACCAGGGCTGGATGAAACATGCCCCAGTTGCAGGTACCAGAGCTGGATGAAACATGCCCCAGTTGCAG
Organism: Arenicola marina; assembly: GCA_964019135.1. Taxonomy (NCBI): domain Eukaryota; kingdom Metazoa; phylum Annelida; class Polychaeta; family Arenicolidae; genus Arenicola; species Arenicola marina. Next base: position 2,005,572 of record OZ025251.1, read on the forward strand.
GTACCAGAGCCGGATGAAACATGCCCCAGTTGCAGGTACCAGGGCTAGATGAAACATGCCCCAGTGACAGGTACCATTGGTGGATGAAACATGCCCCAGTGGCAGGTACCAGGGCTGGATGAAACATGCCCCAGTTGCAGGTACCAGGACTAGATGAAACATGCCCCAGTTGCAGGTACCAGAGCTGGATGAAACATGCCCCAGTTGCAGGTACAAGAGCTGGATGAAACATGCCCCAGTTGCAGGTACCAGAGCTGGATGAAACATGCCCCAGTTGCAGGTACCAGAGCTGGATGAAACATGCCCCAGTTGCAGGTACTAGGGGTGGATGAAACATGCCCCAGTTGCAGGTACCAGGGCTGGATGAAACATGCCTCAGTTGCAGGTACCAGGGCTGGATGAAACATGCCTCAGTTGCAGGTACCAGGGCTGGATGAAACATGCCCCAGTTGCAGGTACCAGGGCTGGATGAAACATGCCCCAGTTGCAGGTACTATGGCTGGATGAAACATGCCCCAGTTGCAGGTACTAGGGCTAGATGAAACATGCCTCAGTTGCAGGTACCAGGGCTGAATGAAACATGCCCCAGTTGCAGGTACCAGGGCTTAATGAAACATGCCCCAGTTGCAGGTACCAGGGCTAGATGAAACATGCCTCAGTTACAGATACCATTGGTGGATGAAACATGCCTCAGTTGCAGGCACCAGGGCTGGATGAAACATGCCTCAGTTGCAGGTACCAGGGCTAGATGAAACATGCCTCAGTTGCAGGTACCAGGGCTGGATAAAACATGCCCCAGTTGCAGGTACCAGGGCTGGATGAAACATGCCCCAGTTGCAGGTACCAGAGCTGGATGAAACATGCCCCAGTTGCAGGTACCAGGGCTAGATGAAACATGCCTCAGTTACAGATACCATTGGTGGATGAAACATGCCTCAGTTGCAGGTACCAGGGCTGGATGAAACATGCCTCAGTTGCAGGTACCAGGGCTGGATGAAACATGCCCCAGTTGCAGGTACCAGGGCTGGATGAAACATGCCCCAGTTGCAGGTACTAGGGCTAGATGAAACATGCCTCAGTTGCAGGTACCAGGGCTGGATGAAACATGCCCCAGTTGCAGGTACTAGGGCTAGATGAAACATGCCTCAGTTGCAGGTACCAGGGCTGAATGAAACATGCCCCAGTTGCAGGTACCAGGGCTTAATGAAACATGCCCCAGTTGCAGGTACCAGGGCTGGATGAAACATGCCCCAGTTGCAGGTACCAGGGCTAGATGAAACATGCCTCAGTTACAGATACCATTGGTGGATGAAACATGCCTCAGTTGCAGGTACTAGGGCTGGATGAAACATGCCTCAGTTGCAGGTACCAGGGCTAGATGAAACATGCATCAGTTGCAGGTACCAGGGCTGGATGAAACATGCCCCAGTTGCAGGTACCAGGGCTGGATGAAACATGCCCCAGTTGCAGGTACCAGGGCTGGATGAAACATGCCCCAGTTGCAGGTACCAGGGCTAGATGAAACATGCCTCAGTTACAGATACCATTGGTGGATGAAATATGCCTCAGTTGCAGGTACCAGAGCGGGATGAAACATGCCCCAGTTGCAGGTACCAGGGCTGGAAGAAACATGCCTCAGTTGCAGGTACCAGGGCTGGATGAAACATGCCTCAGTTGCAGGTACCAGGGCTGGATGAAACATGCCCCAGTTGCAGGTACCAGGGCTAGATGAAACATGCCTCAGTTGCAGGTACCAGGGGTGGATGAAACATGCCCCAGTTGCAGGTACCAGGGCTGGATGAAACATGCCTCAGTTGCAGGTACCAGGGCTGGATGAAACGTGCCCCAGTTGCAGGTACCAGGGCTGGATGAAACATGCCTCAGTTGCAGGTACCAGGGCTGGATGAAACATGCCCCAGTTGCAGGTACCAGGGCTGGATGAAACATGCCCCAGTTGCAGGTACCAGGGGTGGATGAAACATGCCCTTGTTGCAGGTACCAGGGCTGGATGAAACATGCCCCAGTTGCAGGTACCAAGGCGGGAACCAATTGCATACTTTGTAAGTGAAACAATGATCGAGGGCCGACCTTGTAAGTGGCACATGTCTGTGTGCCGTAATGATTACTATGACGACGCGTGCCATGATGGCACTTTGATTGAGACACTACCATGAATAAACATGATTACATCACTGTAATCATTACATCACATATAACAATTACATCACATGATCACTGTGATTACATCTCCACGATTATATCCACATGAATACACCCACAAGCTAACATTCATATGATTACATCCCCAGGACTACGTCCATATGATTAGTTCCCCAGGATTACATCCCCAGAATTACATCCACATGATTATATCCACATGACTGCATCAACAGGATTACATCCACAGGATTGCAGTCACATGATTATATCAAGAAGGATTATATCCACAGGATTATATCCACAGGATTATATCCACAGGATTATATCCACAGGATCATATCCACAGGATTATATCCAGAGGGATTATATCCGCAGGATTATATCCACAGGATTATATCCAGAAGGATTATATCCACAGGATTATATCCACAGGATTATATCCACAGGATCATATCCACAGGATTATATCCGGAAGGATTATATCCACAGGATTATATCCACAGGATTATATCCACAGGATTATATCCAGAAGGATTATATCCACAGGATTATATCCACAGGATTATATCCACAGGATTATATCCACAGGATTATATCCACAGGATTATAAACAGGATTATATCCACAGGATCATATCCACAGGATTATATCCAGAAGGATTATATCCACAGGATTATATCCACAGGATTATATCCACAGGATTATATCCACAGGATTATATCCACAGGATTATATCCACAGGATCATATCCACAGGATTATATCCACAGGATTATATCCAGAAGGATTATATCCACAGGATTATATCCACAGGATTATATCCACAGGATTATATCCACAGGATCATATCCACAGGATTGCATCCACAAAATCCTCACATCACTAGGATTGCATCCACAAAATCCTCACATCACTAGGATTGCATCACTACGATTACATCTACGTGAGTACCTAACCTTAAGTCAGTGTGTGGTTTTTCCAGCTACAATAACCCCGCTTTGGTGTCCATGGATTTGCTTATAAGAGGGCAAAGAAGGCAAAAGTCTTAGGTCATAACAGTAATCATCGCTAAGTACCTCAAAGGGGTTTGCCCCAATGGATGATTGTGTTTCAGCCGTCGATCTTAAGCTGATAGGCAGATTCGCTGACTTTTTTAGTTCTTTCAATTACAAATACGCTGCATTAGAAATCACGTATTCTGCCAAAAAGACGGTTAGATTGTCTAAAGAGAATAGTAAAACGTCAAGGGACGCGCTTTGATAAAACTATGGTATTTGTAAGTGAAATTACAGTGATTGACTGGCGTGAGGCAGATATAGGATCAGGTCTCAAGGTACCTCTGGGACCATCATCTGCCTGCCATTTCCATAACCTCTCTCGTCTCATAGACAGATAATCCCGGGGCTGGCCGACCCTCTGATATCCTCCATCCGCGTATACGATTAACGAGGTACATCAACCAGAAAGAAACAGGGAGACTGATCACGACCTCGATAAATAGTGATAGTTGTTGGTAGGTAAGTTACGCCGTAACGGTCTATATTGGAATATTCTACCATTATGGTCGATCTGTAAGGTAGCAGACATTTCTTTTTCCATGTGCCTTTGTCTAATTGTATACTTAATTTTTTTCCCATTATGTTATTCTCCTCTGTATAAGCTCACATATATTGGTTAATTTCCAGCGGACTACATCGGCCGAACTTGTTTATCTAAGTCACTCTTACAAATCCTGCCAAGATCGGGTTAGATGGTTGCTAATTTATGTTGATTTGTGGTTACCGATGTCATATATTTAGAACAGTACATCGTTTCAGTTACTGCATGAACACGCAACTCGCTTCTACGGTAGGCCATGTCTGACGGCTTAAATGATATATGGCATGTTATAGAGTACCTCAGATTCCTTCCGACAAGTGAGATATAGGTGAAGCCCCTTCCTAGCGTGTCTGCCGAATTACCCACATAAAGTTCCTTGATGGGATTCCATCCTGGATGAAATGTCGATCCACTATGATAAAAAATGAAGCTATCGACAAAAAATAAACGCACCCGATGTTGTATCTGAACAACGGAAGACTGGTTATCCAATAAAATAAAGCGGAGAGGCGGGGAGGGAGAGGGTAGGAGGGGTGCGTCATATTTTTTTCCACTCCGAGTAATATCATGGTTTTTGACGTCATCTTATTTCTGCACATCAAGAAAGCATATAATTGCAATGGGGGAGGTTCACATGTTCAAAGCAATAACATCACCATCACGCGTTCGAGACACAATTGATCCTGGCATTGATGATCAGAAAATGCAAGTGGCGCAAGAATAAAAACCAGATGAAGGACGTCCGTATTGATCGACGCCTGGGAGCCTTTCACTGTCATTCACTGTTCCGGTGTTTTCTTGTGGAAATGTCAATCTCATTATATTGGCGTTCACGTCGCTATAGATTTCTCGCGGAGGTCTCGTCTTGATCTCGCCCCAGACGATAGCTTGTTGGTCCATGCATTGGGTTTATTGGGTCTGCGTAATCTGATAATGGGAGCAACGAAAGTAAGTTTCAATTTCCAAGTAGGTTTACTTACCTGTCACGCGTAGCTGGGTGATATAGGTTATGTACACCATGCTCGGGAGAGGGAGGGTGTGTGGGAGTGGGAGGGGGAGGGGGAGGGGAGGGGGTACGGGGAACGTAGGGCAGGCTGGCGCTATGTTTGTTCCTCGTCTGCCGAACCTCTTGGCAAATCGTTTTATATACGGCATTACCCGTCGTGTGTATTCACGGTTTGTGCCCAGGAACAATTGTATTGGCTATTTGCTTCACCGTTTATATCCTTCACCGATTGAATACTCAAACCAACACCGAAGAGAATTCCCTAGGTTCAACGACTAATTGCACTTGTGTCGGTCAGTTGCGGCAAATTCATCCTGCATTTTTTTTTGCAATATGACAGACCGGATTTCGATCAAATGCCAGTTATTTGCCTGGCCCCGACTCGTGTTCCGTCCCCCTGAGCCTATTTTAGTACAGGAGTTCGAAGTCTGTGGGGCGGGGACGGGAGTGTGTATGTGTGGGGGAGGGGGGTGTGTATGCGTGGGGGAGGGGGGTGGGGGCTGCGGGGGGAGAGAGGAGGGAAGGGGAGACAGGGGAGTAGCGGTTTGGCACCGACGCGATTACAAGGACAAGGCGAAAGAAGAAGCCCCCCCCCCTCCCCACCACGCCACGCGAACGTCACAGTTGCGTGAGCGATATTAAGGGAGGCATGTGATTGTGGACGACGCAACCAAGCCATTCGTAACCCTGCCCACGCACCGCCTATCGGGTAACCCGACCGATGTGATAGCACGACGCTGAACACATAAAGACGATCACATGTCGGAACATATAACACGTATTTGCCGAATAACGTTCGCGCCATAAGTGGCGAAACGATCTCCAAGACCTAGACGACGCCTCCATGTGTGTGCAATTGATGCCACAATGAGCTTGGAGGAAACAATGAAATGGTACATGGACACCTCCCCCCCCCCCCACGCGATCCTCCCCCGTGGCTGAGTAGACAAATTTGTGACATTTTAGAGCCGGCCATTCCCTGGCCCCCACTCACAGCGTACCACCAAGCCGTCGATGAAGCCAGAAATCCCTCTCCTGGGTTGTAATAAATGGACTAGTTGGCCCCCGAGGAAACGTGTTTATCGTTTTCTCTTCCGATGCAGTGTCAAGTCTAATATGGCGAAGAGCCAGAGACGGAACGCTCCGCTCTAAGCCACGGCTTTAATAATCGTTCAAAACCGGAAAATTAACAGTTATGGACGAGAATTACGCCTAGTCTATCTCCCAGCCGCTGTCTTCTCCATTTCTACCCCCCAGAGATAATCGTCCTATTGTATGATACCAGCCATAAAGCGCCACGTGTTTGGGATCCGTTATGGGTGCACAGCTTAAGCCAGTGGTTCGCTGCGTGCTTTCGTCCTGTCACACAACATAGAGGCTTTTATGTCGGGTCGGAGCCCTGTACTTACGGCCACCAGACTGTTGGATTGCGCGGAATCATCATAAATATACTTCATACAGTTGAAAAAATTACCGAACAATTTATGGCAGGAACACAACCAGACGATAATACATATTTCTGTCACCCTTTATAGCGCATCGGTTGTACTTTTGCGTCAAATGGCATTCGGTATTCGAGAACTAATCGATCTAGTCGGATCTGTTTTGAGGGAGAAGAACTTGAAAGCGTTGCATTTGGAACAACCGTTGACCAGCCAACGCGATGAACCAATACGGACGCTGCGAGTGCGACAGACTTAAGAGTCAATGACGTAGTAGAGAATCCAATTGTCTGGGCACATCCAGCAGCGAGGAGTATCAACGTCTATGACGCTAACTTACCACCTCGCCCGCTATGTATAACGTGGTATTAATGCCACTTTGGCCGCGGCCCGGTCGTCTCGGGGCTGGAGGTCCGAGACAGACAATTGGGCATAATAAAAAATGCATCTGTTGCCATGGTAATCTAAATGGATTACTTCCAGTTGGACGACTTCCACTTGGACGACACCCCATTTTGGTACTTCCAGTTGGACGACTTCCAGTTAGACGACATTATATAAAAATAGGTTAGGTATCGTGAAATAAGCAATTCACATCAAACATTATTAACTTACAAGCTGGAGGTCTCAAGTGTATAATTCAAGAGGTGTGAAAGCGGAAAGGCCGCCAATATTCCATCTTGAACATCAAAGGAGCAGGTGTCGTTCACACCTCTTTCTAAGAATAACACGACGCCAATGCAATGGCTGTCGGCAACAACACATGCAGTGACGCTTAATCTTAGACGACACGCCGAAAAAATGGTTGTACTATTCTTCGAACTGTCCCAATTTTATCGGCAAACCTCTCAAATAGTCTTACTAATCATGATGTATTTATATGAATTGCTTATTTTGCGATACCTAACGTATTTATATATATTGTCGTCTAAATGGGACTCGTCCAACTGGAAGTACCAAAATGGGGTGTCGTCCAAGTGGAAGTCGTCCAACTGGAAGCACACCATCTAAATACGGGTTCCTCTCTGAGTTATGCGCCTCAATTAAACGGCGAAATCAGAACGGTGCAATTATCACTTTGATCTCCACTAAATTTGTCATTATCGTGTGAGGGAGAGGAACTGAGCGGAGGGAGGCAGGGAGGGCGGGAGGGAGGGAGGGAAGTTATGGTGTCAGGGCAGGTACTAATGGCCTACGAGGGAGGAAGGAAGGGAGACAGGGACGCCGGAAAAGGGGAAGGGGGAGACCAGACGGAAGGCCCAATGTCTGATGGGGAAGGCCACTCCCGGGCATTAGTCTTGCTCAGTCCGCACAATGTGGCACTAAACCAGGCGCCATGGATAACGTAGGTGGCCAGTCACAGCCTCCTGGGCAGAGAGAAAGGGGCCGGGGATATCTCCGCTACCCCGGTTACCTCCCGCCAACTAATCAACTTCCTCCGGCTCCGTCACCCAGAGGGCCTGAGCTTAGAACATAACGTGGTCTCGACACAGATCTGAAACCATCATCACAGTTCAGGGTTAGGATATGGGTAGGCTAGCCCATATGGAGCCCTGGCGTGGCATTATATGGCCAACAACAGGACTAACAGGGAAATCTATTAAGCTATGCATGTTGCAAAGACACGCTTCAACAATTTAAATTTCCCGCTTAACACACCTGTTCAGATGTAACTTTGATTGAATGTCAGCGGGCATTCACAAATGGGGGCCTTATATCGACCCACTGCCCCATTATGTGTCACCAACAACATGTTCATCTTCAACACAGAGAACAATGCGAATACTGGTAATAATCACTAAATTATGCAGATAACTTACGAGCGTAGGATAATCAATTTCGTTTCTAAATAATTTAACCTGTGAACAAGATTTGGTACATGGTCGTTATGGAAACATCTCCTGATAGTAGTTTAATTGGACATCAAGATATAATAAAACTTACTGGAGTAACGCAGTGTAACATCAATCGATGTAGATAATTGTATGTACATAATTGCAACTTGATTTGAGCATGTATTGAGCGACAATTTAAATTTTATCTTATTTTTTAACGTAAGCAAAATAATGTCATATTGCATGTTAATGTACATAGCAGATGTGCCAGGACACTACGGAAATTTGGAATGTAGAATTTATGTTTCCGAGGAACTTCTGAGGAACTTCTGAGGAAATTCTGAATATAAAAGAATTTTAATGCTAAATAACCGTGATTTGGGAAATTAATATCATGTATTCACCCCTTCCATTGTGCCCGAGGAGTTCTCCATTTAATTTATCGTGACCTGGGAACAAAAAATTGTTTTCGTCGTGAGTTGGGAACACGACCCTTGACCCTCCCCCCCTCCCAAAACGCCCCGCCCCAAACACGGACAAACACCGTTCCATACTTTACACAAAATGGGTGGTCTTTCACATAACTTGAAAGAGTAAAAAGCAGCAATTTATTCTTTATAGAATACTCAAGTTTAAAATTCCACACCAAAACTGGGAACTACGGCCTCAATGGCGAGGTCAGCCACATGTAACCCGCATCACTTGAAAGCTGTTGATATTCTTTAAGCTGCCCTTTTCAGTAAAACATTTTTTTTTTCCAGAAATATCTTAGATAGTTGTTCTTTTTATAGAACAAATATAAATGGAATAAGCATGGCTCAGGTGCTTAGCGTTAATTTTTGGGTTTAAATATCGTGTAGACAAATGCAGGAATAACTATTTGACTAAGCATTATGAATGAAATAACTGTTATGATAATTATTTATGATGCTTTCCTATCATTAGTTATTTTTGGACGATTTATGTATGGTTTATTGAAAGAGGTTGATAAATACACCGAGATAGCAATAAAGTTACGTTATATTTTGGTCTGAATGGTTGATAAATGGTTTCCAGCTACTTTAATAAAGTAAGATTCATTTCAATAATACTTTTTTAAACAAAAGTTTGAGGTTTAGATGTAACATTAAATTACATTTGTCTGACTTTTGTCGATGGCTACCGTTAGATATTCCTTTAATTGTTTACTATCAACGTGAAAATGTTTAACGTTAAACCAATGAGTAAACTTACGTTGCAATAACGTTAACAGGGGATCAGGGATGGGAGGCACGAAAGAAATACAATAGAAAATATTGCTTCCGCGCGCTGAATGTTGCGACGTGTTAGCTGTAAAACAACATTAACCTGACATTAACCTGACATTAACCTGGCATTAACCGCTGTGGCCTTTTGCCATTACTTGACGAAAGAAAAATTGCACGGAAGAACGTTTTTTGATGTCATTTAGTGCGGTCCCTGAACGTCTCAAGGACTAAGCCATGGTTATGTCTCGCACACTGAAGAAAACACAGTGATGGCGGCGCCTGTGGTTAAGGACAGCAGGTGCGGATGGGTGGGATGGGGGAGGGACACGATGTGACGTCCTTGCGAGGCGAGCATCTATATGATCGCAGAGTGTAGTGGCTATCAACGAGTTATATGCGTGGCCATGTGGGAGCGTAAACAAACATCCCCCTTAGGGTCATGAAAATGTCACCATCAGTTACGCACTTTATGCCGCATCGTCAACCTCGAGTCCTTCATTATCGCCCATCGCGCGTTTCTCCCCTCATATCAGAAATAGCCGTCGCTAAAATAGGTATTGCTGCCCCAGTGTGTTTCGCCTTTCTTCTTTTTTCACAGAAGCCCTAACCGTATGATAGCACTGAAACTGCGATGGGAGGTTTATACCGCTAAGTGCCAGTAACAATATTGGCTTTGATAAAACAGAGGGATGGGCCTCCGTCAAGCCATTGCCACTGTTCCTTCCCACTCCTCTTAAACAGCGTGGAAAATGAAAGCAACGATAAACCTGTTCACGACACCCTCAATAAACGGTTATGCAAACTGTGTCATTTGGAAATATGAGAAAATATGCATCTTTTTGCGGAGGGTAGGGAAGGGGTAGTGGTCAACAATTCTAGGCTAATACATTAATGCATTAGTAGCTGATTTGGCGATACTTGCACCAAGCAGATCCGCTCTTGGTAGTACGCTAAACCTTGCAGAGCGAATATTCTAAAGGATGCGGCATCCACTTCAATCATCCGTAGAAGAGCCAGTTGCTGATATTCAGTCGGGATGATTCATTTTGTATGTCTCGAATCCGGCATATCGTTGTTTTTACACTTCCTGGGGCAAAACAATGTGTGAGCTATTCAATCTTCCATGTCGAATTCATTCCAAGTTTCTAGCTGTTGCTTGTGATGATCCCGCTTTAGAACTACTCCTAAGGATCAAGACTTTTGTTCGTCGTATCTTGAGCTGTGAAAATGTGGGGGGAAAAAGCTGTGCCAGACTAGCTTAACTAGTATCTAACGTATCAATTGCATATGTAATCCATAGAAACTAGTAAACATATCATTAAGACGTTGACCATCTCCGAAATCAAGTCACACATAATTAAATTAATATTATTTTTACTTATGAGTACCGTGATTTATAGGGGCCAGTTTGTTCTATCAAATACATGACGTTGATAAAGGCAATTATTAACGCACTTCAAAAACAGAAAATACAAATCTGGATCTGGGTCTTGTATCCAAGAGAGAGATAAAATGACAAAATGAGGGAGCGCGACCTGATGGACAAGAGGACGGCTATAACTGAAACAGAGGATAGCCATAGTTGAGCGAAAGAACAAGACGGTCACATAGCGTGTCGGTGTGTAATGCCTGTTGTGACCTGGCATATCAATCTCACCTAATGCTGAATGCGGATTGGTCTGCATTGGCTAGCACCAAACAAAACCTATGTCTGTTGAAGATCTCCGCTTGCTTCTCTTTGAATGGATTCAAATGTTGCCACCTTCTTGGATTGGGTCATTCATATAAAAGATGATTTTTTTTTACAAAACGAGTCGTTGGAATTGAAAGGATTTGTCCCTATAACCTTCTGTTATACTGTACATGGCGCTAATTGTTTCCCATTCTGATATGTTTTTTTAATGACTGCCTGATTGCATGCCCCAGCAATGTCTGTAAAGCCGGACACAAGATTTATTTACGTATAAGAGGAAGGCTTATTACATCGCAGCCATGACTCTTCCTCGGGTGCTTCATGTCAACAGATAACCATTTCCCTGTAAGAACCACTAACAGACGTCATCTTAGGGTCCATGTGTCATTATGACCCCACTTACGTCATCTGAACACCACGGTTTTTCCTATTACTAACTGACGTCATTTAAATGGTCTAGTTATGACCACTACAAGTTGGCGTCAATGTAACTTTCTCTTAATGATCATTTAGAACTGGTGTCATTTTAGCGGTTGGTGCATAGATAAGGTTATAATATTCTGCCATCACAAAATTGAATACTCAAACAAATTTAATAAGGAATACTTCCATCATCCACCTTCATAGATCCTGCCATACACTATACACCATTATAAACTATTAACTAGTTATTGCATGACCTCAAAACATTGTGCAATGTATAAAGTCGTCAACAGAACCTACTTCAATGCATAAAGTCATCCACGAAACATTCTTAAATGCATAAAGTCACCCACAAAACATTCTTCAATGCATAAAGTCACCCACACCTTAACGTCCATTATGTTCGTACACAGTGTTGTGCATCACATGATCAAACCCGCAAAAATGATTAAAATTAACACCTATACACCTGCATGTAGTTGCGTCAGCATGGGGCTGATCTTGTCTGATCCCCGTGTGGCTTGGCGTTGCTGCGATACCTCCCAAGACAGGGGAGTCGTTGTATATGTAAAATGTATTCATGTTGTGGTCGGGGCACGTCCTGCCAATTGTTGTCTCAGTGTCCCTGGCGTCGCTCAGAGCTTGGCTTATATTGTAACCGCATCCCAGTCTTCCACACACCATCTTGCGACTCCTCTGCTTACCTTCCCATCCAATGTCTCTTTTCCATACTTGGGTCATAGCCCCTCCCCTCAAGTCCCTTCGTCCCACGTCTGACACACACTATCTTTTGACCCACCTACCCTCCTATCCGGTCTCGATCCGTGGCCCTCCACCCTGCCCCTCCCTCCCGACTCCCCACTTCGCTTACGCCGTCCCAATTCCTTTAACCCAATGCGTGAAAAAGAGCCGCCTCATCCATTCACTGTCTAGTCTTCTCGCCGTCTGGTGGAGCCGCATGTCTTCTCCGCCCTCCCCACAGTTGTTCCCCGGAATCTCTTTTGTCTGCCCGCTTTGCACCATTGACTTGACTGTTTTCTCGGTTTCCACTCCCGCTCAATACCATGGCACTAGTTTTGAGCACGCTACGCAATACAGCGGCTGTCGGTTTGTTCGGTAAACCCAACAAGTAGTTCTTGCAATTCATGTACCTCGAAGTACATGGACGAGCTTAGCCCAAGCTGTTCATCTTACTGTTGGTGGCCAACATGTGTCACTGACTAATCTACAGATACGTCCAGTGCCAACTGCTGCCATTTATCCTTGTCAATCTGGTCCTACTCCAAAGATGTAGCAGATCATTGTGCAGCACTGTTATATCATGTGTCTCTGTCACACAACCAAGGCGTATATTGATTGCACTACTATTCAATTAACTATTAAGGTCATCCACTATCATCAAAGGCATCATCCACCATTAAAAAATTTTCAACAGGTTAATGAACCACTAAACTATGAAACATTTTATCCAACGCTGAAATCAACAAGAATTCACCAACGACCCAGCGTGAAATAAGAAGCATACCTAGCGGCGTAATGATTAGTGCATTGGCTTAGAATTGGCGTTGAACAATAGACATCTATTTTGAGGTTTGTGTGTTGTAGTGAAGCACAAAATTCGTTTGAGCACCCGAAAAGTAGTTTCTAAGGGAAGATGAAACGGTGTTGCCAGACGAACCCATATGTATATGGCGGCGGCCCTATCATCTTTCTATCAACAACCAAGATAAACTTCAATCCACCGGTATCCATATCGCGCCCACGGTGTTTTTCTTCCTGGCTCTGGTTCCATAAAATATCTGATCCAGCTTTAGCACTGGCCCAGTCAGCTCCGATTTTAAGCGCATTCTTAGAAAGGAAAAAGGAAAAAACATCTGCGGGATGGTCGCTTCAATATTTGGACGATCATACGAATGAGTCCAACCTCATTGTTGCGCGTATCAGACATACCGCTGTTTTATATGGATCCATATATAGAGTTCCATTCTTTGGCTTTCATCAATATTCAAACATGAGGAAGAACAAAAACCTTCTTAATTTTGACAAGTAGCTAGCCACAAGGTCTGACAAAGGATGAAAAGCCTTGAGGCTTGACGGACACATTAACGTGCAAGTTTTAAAAATATGTGAGGTGAAAACAAGGCATGTTGTCATGTGAATGTCGTTAATGAAGTCCGTTGAACACACTGGAGAGACAAGACGTAGCGGAAACGCAGGCCAAGAGTCACCCTTTGCACCTCCCAGGCGATGGAGACCGCAGTGGTGGTGAGTCGGATCGATATGGTCTACATTGTGGGAGTATCAATCCATAGTTTTAGATCCTCACATAGGGTGCCTTGGCAATGCCTGAGAGAATACAGTCTTATCATCTACGTTGCGTTTTCATTCAATTGTTTGTTTGCTGGTTAAGTGTGCCTTTTTATCCCGCATCCTGTGACTCATTGACAAACAGCGAAGAACTCTTTGTGAAAGAAAAATATGCACTAATAAGATCTCTGGCAGAGTTGCTAAAAACCCTCAAGCTAATGTGCCTCCTGTGCGACCAGGGCGACCCTAACGGAGATCGGGAGCAACCGTTTTTACTCTCTCTGTCTCTCCCCTCCTCCTGTATCAAGCGGTCTCGTTGTGAATCTGGAGGTCTATTTGTCCGGAGTTGCATTGATTGTCAGATGTTTTCTAATGGGATATAAAACTGGAACCAGCTCCGGCGATGCGGTCGGCATTATCGCCGGTAGCTATCTCATAGATATCTCCACTCCTCGTCCGGGAAGCGTGACACGCGAGACCAGCAGGAGCCAGTCACTGGTGTGATCGAGCTGAATCAATTGACATGGTGCAAACTCCGCTGTGAGATCGTGAAATGGGACGTCCTCTGTGGTATCGTTACCCAACCGACAGTCAATACAAGGCACGTAATATGAAGTGAGTGGCCCATGTTTACCTTGACATTTAATATCATCGTAGAAAGAGTTAACCTTGAGCTTAGAATTAGACCAATGAGTCGAGGCGACATTGCTATGCTGCTGCAATCTCCACCGTGACGTCCCTGCTTACCTTCCATAACATATAGGAAAAGTCCGAGCTAGAAAACACCTTTCAGGTTGTGATCAATGAGTTGACGCGACGATACTATACCACTACAATCTCGACCGTGACGTCACTGCTTACCTTGTATTTGACGAGTCAGAGCTAGTAAATACTATTCAGATTATGGCCAGTCATCTCCAATACGATACCTTTAATTGAGATTTATACATTCATAGCTAATCTAATTACGTAATGAGTGAAAGCAGAATCAGAGGAAACGTATCAATCATTTTGCAGATGCGCATGTTGCGATTCCGCGTTTCTTGAATCGTTCTGCCTGTATGAATCTACCGCTTGTCAGATGCCATACCAATATTCTTGTCTTGTCAAGGTTTATAGATGTGGCCGGCTTAACTGCCCATTCCGTCCCTCCTCGTCGCCAAGTCTCTTCCCATTTTTTTCTGCTCACACGTGATGCTTAAACACCGATTATGTTAGCTGGGCTCAACATAGGCTGCATTCCATGTTTTAGCGTTCTCAGTATCATGTATAATTCATCATGAATAATTCATCTGTCTGCAGCGCTACAATGACTCATACCACCCCATTCTGAAACAACTTCTCTGTGACATTGACAGCTCTGACAAGGCACTGCGGTCTGTGCCAACACCATATGCCACAGAACAGAACAAAATAGTGTATACATGCTAGAACGATGCATACTAGACTTGCTCACGCCTTTGCTAAACAGTCCATGACAGTTCTTTTTTAGAACCCTGGATCTAGCAACGTGAAGAAAGATTGATCGCATTTTAATGTACCTGATTTTTCTTTGCCAATAAGTTCGTGACACCAGCTGTTCTGGTCCAAGAAGGCCGCGTGTTTAAACAAGTCGGTCCTTGGAGACCGAGGTCAAATGAAGACACACGACATCATTTATGTTTAAGCGATCCTCCTTCATTGCATCTGCTTGAGTGTCATGGGACATCGCTAGGTCCTAACGAAGTAAAATTCGAATCTCAAGATTCCTTTTCAATTTGGAACAATACTATGCGATGCAGTTTTTTTTTATGGATCGCACCGAATTCATTCCGGCCTTATTTGTCTTCTGATACAATTTGTAGTTTCTACGGACCACCTCTCAGTGCAGGTGCTTCATTGCGATTTTTGTTATCTCCATTTCTTCAGGGTTCCTGTCCAAGATCAGAGGCCACGTAAACTCTGGCAAAACCTAGCGATCAGAGATAAGACATCTAAAAATTGCGAGACCCAATCTCTCTCTGACAAGCCCCTCACCCCAACGTCACATCCCTTTCCCCCTTCCACCGCCCCATTAGTCATACGGGCTGCTCCTCTCTCGTCACCTCCAACTCAAGACCGGACCTCAAAGCTATAATCGCCCTCCATGATGGATTCTCCGCGGAATTGGTTGCAGAACCCTACACATCTGCCATAAGGTATTCAGCAACATAACAGGCGCTTATAGATTAGTCCCCCGACCTGGGGCAATTTTTCGCGACCAACGACACATCCAACCCAACCTTCCTCCTCGCGAAGAAATCATTCACTCTTTGAATATCTAAGGCGCGCGAGATTCCAAATTGCTTTGACGTTGAAAACGTTTTACGTTGAAAGCCATAGTCATCGATCAGTGGCGTGGGTCCGTTGACGAATAGCTGAGATGGTGCTTTCTGCCAGGTGTCTTTCTGTGGGAGGTAAAAATAATAAATTTATTCCAAAATGATGATAGAAATGACGCGGTCGCCATCTGTGACTTTTGAAATGTGACTCCACCTGGTTAGTTCTTATTCTGAAGAAATGGCAAAGCTACTTATACCGGCAAATTTTGTATGATGCACAGAAACCACAACAGTATTAACATAAAGCGAGGTCGTGAACCCCAAAAATAATCTCAGCTTTGTATCCTTCATGTGTACCATATGCCGTCTTCTAGGCATGATATCTACAAAACTATCTATAAAACCATATGCAGTTTGAGAGGCAATATCGTATCATAGCCAGTCACCGATTGGGTTTCTGCCACTTTATTATTTCCTTCGAATATAAATCAATGTACACTTCATTTACTTGAATGATCAACACAATTGTCAACCCAACAAACTGACACAATTATTATTTCGTATCGTTGAGTCATTGTTTCAGCCATTCCATTGTCATACTAAGAAAATAGACTATTTTCATGTTTGAAATAAAAACTTTAGTTAATAAAAAAAACAATAATAGTTATACCGTATACTTATTAAGAGTCACTATTCTACAATACCGCATCCATAATACTAGTTACTTTCATCCAAAGTATATCGATGTTCTTTTCTGAGCGAAGACACTGACAACTCCATGCCTTTGAGACTTCACGAATAGCATGATTGACTTCCTCACGACCCCCCCCCCCCTCCCCCGCCCCTCCACCCGGACCACCCCTAAGAACATGAAATTTCTTTACATTCGTGTCTCGCGCCGTTAGCGGCCATCTCTTTTCTTTCGCCGCCAGGGATCCAAGATAGCAGTACACGCATTGTTCCGTTTGACCTTGGGCGTGTCATCTCCCTGACCTTATTCAGAATGAACTTCATCAAGAGCGGAAGTTACAAGCCGGGACACCAAGGTCAGGCCGGGACTCCAAGGCCCTCTGACGCTCACGTGTCGCCTGCTCTGAGTCGCTTGGTCGTGGCGGCCGGATGATGGGCAGCCCCCATCGAACCCCAGGCCGACTCCGCCTATGGTATGCAGTAGCATGCCCCCACGGCTCCTGTGGACGCCTCACCTAGCAGAACCAGGACAACCCTCTGAGGTCGATGGCTGTTGGGGTGAGAGGAGGGAGTAGGGTGCAAGGGTTGGTGCTGCCAACACCCTGACCGACCATCTCCCCGACGCTTGCATCTGGCCCATCGACCAGTCCTGGTTTGGCCGTTTTGCTGTGGTGCGGTGCGCATTACCGAACAGGAAAGACTCCAATGACGTTCGGGTGAGTGCATGCACATATCACCCGCCCCCCTCTACCATTCGACCCCCATCCATGCGTCCGGCTCACTATGTATTTGAGGGATTGAAGTGGGACTCGATGATTAGGCTGGCCGCTCCATGTTATACCAATGGCTGCCTTGCACAAGACAAATTCATCAACTGGACTATCCAGCTAACAGGAAGGTACCACGACTGATGGACACGCGGTTCTAATACTGTGAAGACTGTCCTTATGTAATTTCACTGTGAAGAGCCGTATTTGATTCTACTAAACACGGCATCCTTATGGTTCATAACTTTATACCCACTTCCTGCAACAATGCAGAGGCGTAGTAATATGGCATCAAACCTGTCACTGGAAGAATAAGGCAATGTTATAAAATATTTCTTCCACAGTGATAATATTGCTTTAAATTGCTTCCTGCCAATAAATACAAAACTATTTGAGCGTTTTTGTTGCTGCGGTCACCATAGCTACAGAATGTGCAGCTCAGTTGTTCGTGTCACTCCGATACGTTTAGTACAGATTGGCATGGTATTGTGAGTGATGGGCAGTGATAGGTTAAATAAAGGCGACCGATTTGGGTAAATGCTTGACATTTAGTTGATGCTACTATTCGGGGAATGGAGACGGGTTGACACTCAAGTAAGTGGTGCAAACACCGTTCCCTAAGCATAACCCGATAAGTCATTATGCGTTACCCTGGATTGTCCCCAGTCTATGAACAGGCATTTCTTTCTGGCGTGACTTTCCCTGCCATGGCAACCACTGCTTCCTCTTCATGGCAACCTCGTGTCACGGTTGCTATAACAACCGCAGTACACGGGTTTTCCATATGTAGCAGCCTCTACTCGTCCTACACGGCAAACGCAGCAAACAGCGCATCCCGGACATAAACCTCTGCCCTCCCAGAAATGGCGGACATTAAAACAGTTAATGACTGGTAATGGCCATCTCGTCACACTAACACTGATTGGAATCACTGTAATAAACCGTGTTACGGTCTCGGCCTGTGCCTCTCCGGCAGTCAACATCCCAAGAGGTTACGTTCATTGACCGTCAACGTGGCGGTGATTGGTT
Organism: Arenicola marina; assembly: GCA_964019135.1. Taxonomy (NCBI): domain Eukaryota; kingdom Metazoa; phylum Annelida; class Polychaeta; family Arenicolidae; genus Arenicola; species Arenicola marina. Next base: position 2,024,069 of record OZ025251.1, read on the forward strand.
CACGCGGGAGAGATTCAAGTCGAAAGGTCTATGACGTGGTAAGCCTTCAGATGGTTTGACGTAGAAGGTAGGAATGAGACTCGATGATCCTTGGTCCGTAGGCTATTGGCATGATGGTAACTTGACACCTCTTCCCATGGGCGAAAAGATTCCCGTTAAGATATCACTAGTTAATGTTTTATATTCAAATTAATGACGAATGAGATTTCCTTTTCATTTATAGCGGGAAAGCGCGAGGGTCATATTTGGACATTTACCACTTCATCTTTCCCCACGATCTCGCGTGCCTCGCTCCAAAGCCCGCCTCCCAAGTCGCAGAGGACGCCCTTGTGACGAAAGAAATAGTGCAAACGGGCAAATAACTTTTTGGGACCTCTGGACGTCTCAAACGCTGTCATGACTCAGCAATACTGAAGAATACAGAGTGAGCGGGTGGCGTATGTGGGCTGAGGAGAGTAGACGGGGCGGGGGCGGGGGGTACGATGTGTCGTGCTTGTGTGTGGAGCATCTCCATCAACGCACTCGGCAGTCGTTACCAACGAGTTCTATGCGTAGTCTGTGTGAGGTTACAAAACATCCTCCTTAAGGAAATGAAAATGTCACCATCAGTTACGTATATGACCCGACGTCACCCTCGAGTCCTTCATTATCGTCCAGTGCGCGTCTCTTTTCTCATATCAGAAACTGTCGCCGCTAAAAACAGTATTGTTGCCCCTAGTGTGTTTCTCTTTTCTTTTTTTTCCCAGACGCCAACCGCGTGACAGGACTGAAGCTGCGATGGAAAGCTTTTAATGCTAAGTGCAAGTAACAATATTGGCTTTGATAAAACACAGGAGATGAGCCTCCGTCAAGCCATTGTCACTGTTCCTTCCCACTCCTCGTGAACAGCGTCGAAGATGAAAGCAACGATACACGTGTTCACGGCACTCTCGAGAAGCAGTTGTAGACGATGTGTCATTTAGAAGTGTAAGCAAACAAGCAAATTTTCCGGAGGGAAGGAGAGGTGACGGTCGACAAAGCAAGGCTTACTCTACGAATTATACAGACAGACTAATACATCATTTAAGGCGGGCTTCAAGAATCATGTTAGCATGTAATACGTGCATGGACCTCATTTGGATATAATCCCCCAACTGTTTTAAGCGGGTAGTGCATTTACCTTCTTTGAGGCCAATTATAAAATGTTTCTTGACAAAAAGGCTTTTATCAAATCGATGTTTCCAATGCAAGACATGCTTCAAGGAGAAAGCAGTTTTATTTTGTAACTCACACTCGAACTTAAAGCAATATACTTACATGCACCATTTTAGCTTTTTTACATTACAGAATCAAGCCTATAAGTATCTCAAAACGTTGATGCATATATGTTTCATATCTCTGAGAGTCTGTAACACAACAATTTCAACATAAAACTGCACGGCTTATTTATATCGCGCGCGGACGTGATAGCGAGCCGCGGTCGACATCACACACAAAATACCGAACAGCTAACAGGCGCGCAGGGATTTAAAGCCAGCCGCCCACTTCTGCTCCGGTGACCAAATTGCTTCTCTCCGGATAGCCCACAGGCTTTAAGGGTTTACATTTAAGACAGAATATACGTATTTGACGTGGGGAAGAGGTTGGTAATACAAAACATTATGGAATATATTGGTTTAATTTATAAACCTAATTATTCACTCACTTCAATTCAAAGACAGAGAACACAATTCTGGATCTAAAAATTACAGTGTGTCTATGTATCAAGAGCGAGATGGGGTAGAGTGACTGGAGGGAGCGCGGCAGATGGAGAAAATGATAGCTATAATTGAAACAGATAATAGGGACAGCTAGATGAACGAAGGGACCAGACGGCCACATAGCATGTCCGGGTGTAATACCTGTTGGGTCCTGGCATATCAATCTCACCTAGTGCTGATTGGTCCGCATTGGCCGGCATCAAACAAAAACTATGTCTGGTTTCTATATCTGTCTATATTCCCTTCGAATGGATTTGAATGTCGCCACCTCCTCGGATTGGGTCATTAATAAAAGAAATTCACAAAAACAAGTAATTGGAATTGAGAGGATTTGCCGCCATAACCGTCTGTTATACATGGCCCTAATTGCTTCCCAATATGATATGATGTCTTTAATGACGTTCCCATCTGGCATTAACCGAGTTTGCAGGACAAGAGGATATCCCCCGCCCCCCCCCCCCCCCCCACGCCAATCACCCATAATAATTCCGTTAGATCCTGACTGCTGCTTTAGTTTATAATCCATCAAGGCCTCTTCTATATTTCGGTTGAAAAATAGGTTGAGCAGCAGATCAGCAGGTCGTGCAGTCGAACTGTAACACTGTGTGCATTTGGGACAAGGTTTATCCAACCTCATTTCACTGAACGATTTCGTGGGCAAATTTAACCACGTAAACAGCAAGATTATATTTTGATAAATCATCATGTGTCTGCATGATGCGCGTCCGTGTTGAAAATATTGCGACCCGTTTGCGGCTGATAAGATTCCGTGTATGATTTCAAATGATATCTGAACTCCCCTATAATGGGTCAATCTTCAGCATTGCATGTCCCGACAATGTCTGTAAAGCGGGACACAAGATTTATTTTCGCGTAAAAAGAAGGCTTCCTACATCGAAGCCTTGACTCAGCCTGAGGGGCTTCATATCAACAGATAACCCTGTAAGAACCACTAACTGACATCATCATAGCGCCCAAGTCTGACGATGACGTATTTAACTATGTCATCTTTAGAGGGCTGTACAGTTCTGGCGGGTTCTATTTCCGGTTTAGGTCTTTTGGGGACCAACAAAAAACACGTGCTCTCAGAACGAGTGCGCATCACGTTGGTGCCTTGCTACAGCTGCGTTGTATTTGAGGCAAATCCTCGATGTTTACATTTCTGCGAGAATCTGAGCACCGTGTCGTCGCCTGGTCAGTCCATATAAGGAGCGTTGTTACGTAACCATAGATACCGCGCGCAGATCGTCATGCGAGTCATAATGATTACTACGTCATACGATATGGAAAACCACGCACAGCACATCAGATGGCCTGACACTGACAGTCACTCGTGAGACAACCGCATTCTGGTTTATCAACTGTGTAACCCGCTCATATATCACATAAATCTACTCGGAGTGTTCTGATATGCACAGAACTTCCGTGGTTAGTTGTGCATCCTAGGACAACTTAAGCCGATTTTGTGTGTGAAGCGAGGGAAGGCGAACAACCGGAAGGTGGGCAGCACGTACGGGCCGTTGATGCTACGCATTGACGTAGAGCATAAGTATGCCTGTCTCGTAGGGTCTCGATAAAATCCCGTAGTTACTGCACAGTACTATGCCTTACATTTTCCCTATTACTAACGTCATCTTAGTGCTCTACAGTCAAAACGGAAACTCTCTAGACATCAAAATTTGCGAATTAGTTGTTTAAAGGTAGATCACACTGTGCCGGTTCATAGTCCTGGTTTACCCCGGTTCTGAAAACCAGTCCTGAGTCCATAGTCAATCCGGGGTGGTGAACCGTAGGTCGCCCCGGTGGTTTTGAACTGTTCAAAACTGCCGGCATGAACCGGGACCGAGCCCCGGTATTTCCAAACCTTGTGAAACCTTAGTGCCACCGTAGTACAACCGGGCTCTACCGTAACACCACCGTGCAAGCTACCAGGGCCATCCGTAGCAACCGGGGGTAACCGTGGCGTTCTGGGGCCACGTTGAGTCACGGCAACACTAGGCAAGTATAAAAGTGGGATAACATTTGATTCAAATCACTTGTTGCTTCATCCCTGGAAGGAGACGCATCATAGATCTTGTCGTCAACAACTTCTGGAACAGACTTCAGCTGATGAACTGGCAACTGCAGTTGAACAGACAACAGGCTACGAACAACACGGCGATGCTCTAAGTTATTCAGCAAAGCAAAAGAATGAAAACAAAGAAGGTCAGAAAACAGAGAACTGTGTGGGTGAGACCTTGGGTCGAGAGGCGAGTGACACTAGGGCAGTACACACGTCTGATGAACGAATTGCGTGTTGAAGATGTGAGAGCCTTCGAGAACTTCCTACGTGTGGATCCAGAAATGTTTAAAAAAATCCTCCTGGAGAACAGAATCACGAAGCAAGACACATGGTTTCGCAAGGCTCTAGAACCTGGGTTGAAGTTGAAGGCCATAACACTGAGGTACCTAGCCTCAGATGATAACTAGCCCTCGCTCGTGTATGGCTCCGGGTACCTGACAACACCATTTCGCTGTTAATTCGTGAAATGTGCGAAGCCATCATAGCTGAATATGCTGAAGAAGTTATAGAATGTCTTGGCGCAAGTGCCCCCAGGCAAGCCCGCCACAACGGTGTCCATGCAAAGTACTTCAGACGCCAGTCGGGAATCGACTGTAGCTTTTATCATAATGTGTGCGCGTACAATCATAGTGTTTACGTATTCTATATACCTTGTGCTATATTATGATATCAAGAAAGTGTGCGGGAAAAGTCATGTGCGCCAACATTTCTTCGCGAAAATATAACCGAAACAACCTAGTGTTGACACACTTTCTTGATGTCAGAAGATAGATCCAGGTATATAGAATACGTAAAAGGGCGTTTAGCACAGAATATAGAGGATGGAGGAGTTGGTCCCACGCATGTGGAGTCTTTTGTACAAACGTTGAAGATATCATGGATACAACGGTTGGTGAATACAGAGTGTGCATGGCAGGATTTATTCTGTAACTATATCTGTCGCGAAAAAAGCTCTTTGCTGGGAACTGGATATTAAGTCACAAAAACAGTACCATACTATGTCAAACCCCTTTTGGGCTGATGTGTTTAAAGCCTGGACACACTTGTCAACGGTGCACTTTGAACCAGTTGTATATGAAATGCCACTTTGCAATACCCCCTTCATGACCAATCCAAATTTAACTAAACGCAAGACAAAATTCATCAGGGGAGGTAACGTGTATTTTAACGATATCATTAATGAAGAAGGTAACATCTTGGGGTGGAAAGAATTCATTCAGAAATATCCTATGCACCTGAATTTTGCAGATTTTTACGGTTTGACTCATTGTATACCTAGAGATTGGAAGTTAGATAGCAGTGCAAATGGACTTAAACTATCTCATGTTGCAAGTTAGCAAACAGAATTTATTAGAAAAAGCAAGCGCATTTGCAACCAGAGTTATTAAATATTAATCAGATACCTTAAGTTCAGTAAGTGTAACGAAGAGAAGAGGTTTAAACACTTAAATATATATGTTACGGACAATGAATGGAAGCAACTATATCTGATGCCAACTATATGCACAGTGGATGAAAAAAATGAGAAGTTTCCAATACAAATTTCTACATAGGTGTATCCCGACCAATAGATAGTTATATATGTGTAAATTAGTATCCTGTGAAAAATGTACCTTCTGTAAGACTGATATAGAAACAGTTGAGCATCTCTTTTGGAAATGCAACATGGTGAGGAATCTCTGGGATAAGATTGGAATATGGTTGGATTCTATTTCGACGCAACAAACAAAAGGACTGAGTAAACAAATTCATTGTAAGTCCGTATTGCTGGGTGTTACTTGAAGTTCATCCAAACGGCTTATTAACCATTTTCTTGATTATTGTTAAAATATATATATATTTGTGTAAGTGGAAAGAATATACGCCAAGTTTATTCGGCGCTGTAAGGTTAATCGTATTTAATTACCAGTTAGAGAGGCGTATTGTGGAGAGTAAACCCCATCACAAGCAGAATGAGGTCAACAGAAAGTGGACACCCATTGAGAGTGGTTTATTACGGTTATTTAGCCGTATCTTGAATTTACTCCTCATGCACGAGCAGAACAGAATCTCTATAGCCAATGTTTTCTTACTATGTGTAAATGTCATGCCAGTTTCTTTCATGTAATAAAAAAAAAAAAAAAAAAAAAACGTAAACACTATGATTGTACGCGCACACATTATGATCAAAGCTATAGTCGATTCCCGACTGGCGTCTAAAGAACTTTGCATGGACACCGTTGTGCCCCTAGAAAGCGGGCTTGCCTGGGGGCACTTGCGCCAATAGAATGTCCAACCACCCAACAAGAATGGACATTTATAGCTGAGAAACTCTTGCAGAGATGGCAGTTCCATAATGGTACCGGTGCTGTGGATGGCAAACACATAGCCATTAGGTGTCCAAACAAAGAGGGATCAATCTATTACAACTACAAGGGCTTCCATTCAATCATCAGCATGGCTCTGGTGGACACAGACTACAAATATACCTGGGTGGACGTTGGTGCCAGTGGATCTTCCAGAGATGCCCAGGTATTCAACAACTCACACATGAAGGATGCCATTGAGAAAGGAACCATAGGACTCCCCCCTCCCAATGCACTGGCTGGTGATGACAAGGACATACTATACTTCATAGCTGCTGATGACGCCTTCGCCATGAGGACCTGGCTCATGAAACTCACTGATGATGAGAGAATCTTCAATTACCGGCTGTCCCGGGCTCGAAGGATAGTTGAGAACGCTTTCGGAATCCTAGCACACAGGTTCCAGTGCCTGCTGACAACCATGAGGCAACGCCCTGACACAGTTACCGTAGCGTCATCGTAGTGAGACCGTAGTGAAACCGTGGCACGACCGGGCACGACCGTAGTACCACCTTGGTGGACCGTAGCATAACCTTGATGGACCGCAGCATAACCTTGGTAAACCGGGACAAACCGTGGTGATACCTTAGTGGTACCTGGATGAACCTTGGCCTATCGTGATGATCCGTAGTCAATCCTTAGTAAAACCGTAGTAGCACCGGCATCCACCGTGGCGACACCTTGATGTACCGTAGTATACCGTACCAGCACCGTAGTAACACCGTGGCCTACTGTTTTCGCGCCAAAATGTTGCGAGATGGCCCCGGTTCGTCCCGGTTAATAGACCGGGAAGGACCGGGGAGGACCTGGGTAAACCGTAGCCAACACCGGCACAGAGTGAGCTAGGCTTAACTCTACGAGTTGAGGACGAATTCTATGCATATTCCTTACCTATAAACTCGGGGCTGTCTGAACAATTGTTTATCCGATCAGCAGTTTGATTCCTATCCTCACAATACATGATCTGCCATGCTATTTAATAGAGCAGACGATGTTCTTTTTATCGTTCTCTTGTCAGTCGCGCAAATGTAAAGGTCTTCCAACTGCCACCGGATTGGTTCAAAATCTAGGTCAGGTTGGCAAAGTCCATCGCGTCATTTGACGCGGGTACCGAGGTTGAATGCAATGGTCAGGGGGTAATGGTTGATCTGCTGTACCCACTCTAGCAGGAGGCGCAATCTAAATCGCCCAGTGACGCCACAGTAAAGAGTGAATGGCGCCATCAAGCCGATCGGCTGCTTCGAAGTGCATCAAAGCAACATTTGCTTATAGTATACTTGCAAGTGTCTCAGGAAACGTGAGTTGACATACACTTATTAGGCCCCGATTTGAAGTTCACACAGAAAGTATTTTCTTCTTCGAATCAGTGAATATTTTCTTGTAAACGGGAAATTTCGTTGTCCGGAGAATTTCCGTTGCGACTATAGTTATGACCATTACAAATTGACGTCAATGTAACGCCCTATTTATGACCATTTCAAGATAGTGTCAGTTTAGCGGTTGTCATAAAATATTTTCGAAATAAATCTCAAATTGAATATTCAAACAAATATGATAACGGTAGTATTTATATTATAATCAATAGCACATTAGATGGGATGACATATGCCCCAGATTTTGGCGCTCTAACTTCAGCATCATCCATCACCAAACATTTTATCAAAATTAATAAAGGAATAATTCCGTCATCCGCCTTCACATATCCTTCCATGCACTACACACAATTGAAAACTATTCTTTATTAACTGAAGGTAGTTGCATCAGCATGGGGCTAATCTTGTTTCATATTACCCGCGTGGATGTTGACGTGGCTGCGATACCTCCCAAGGCAAGGGTGCCGTTATATATGTAGCCTACATGTACTCGTGTTGTCGTCATGGCACGTCTCGCCAAGTGTTGTCCCAGCGTTCATGGCGTCGCTCACAGCGTGGCTAACGTTGTGTCCACGTCCTCGTCTACCACAGCCCCTCCTCCCACACATCTCAACACTGCCGCAGCCCCTCCTCCCACACATCTCACCACTGCCGCAGCCCCTCCTCCCACACATCTCAACACTGCCGCAGCCCCTCCTCCCACACATCTCAACACTGCCGCAGCCCCTCCTCCCACACATCTCACCACTGCCGCAGCCCCTCCTCCCACACATCTCACCACTGCCGCAGCCCCTCCTCCCACACATCTCAACACTGCCGCAGCCCCTCCTCCCACACATCTCAACACTACCGCAGCCCCTCCTCCCACACATCTCACCACTGCCGCAGCCCCTCCTCCCACACATCTCAACACTACCGCAGCCCCTCCTCCCACACATCTCACCACTGCCGCAGCCCCTCCTCCCACACATCTCAACACTGCCGCAGCCCCCTCCTCCCACACATCTCAACACTGCCGCAGCCCCTCCTCCCACACATCTCAACACTGCCGCAGCCCCTCCTCCCACACATCTCAACACTGCCGCAGCCCCCTCCTCCCACACATCTCAACACTGCCGCAGCCCCCTCCTCCCACACATCTCAACACTGCCGCAGCCCCCTCCTCCCACACATCTCAACACTGCCGCAGCCCCTCCTCCCACACATCTCAACACTGCCGCAGCCCCCTCCCCCCCCACATCTCAACACTGCCGCAGCCCCCTCCTCCCACACATCTCAACACTGCCGCAGCCCCCTCCTCCCACGCATCTCAACACTGCCGCAGCCCCCTCCTCCCACACATCTCAACACTGCCGCAGCCCCTCCTCCCACACATCTCAACACTGCCGCAGCCCCCTCCTCCCACACATCTCAACACTGCCGCAGCCCCCTCCTCCCACACATCTCAACACTGCCGCAGCCCCCTCCTCCCACACATCTCAACACTGCCGCAGCCCCTCCTCCCACACATCTCAACACTGCCGCAGCCCCTCCTCCCACACATCTCAACACTGCCGCAGCCCCCTCCTCCCACACATCTCAACACTGCCGCAGCCCCCTCCTCCCACACATCTCAACACTGCCGCAGCCCCCTCCTCCCACACATCTCAACACTACCGCAGCCCCCTGCTCCCACACATCTCAACACTGTCGCAGCCCCTCCTCCCACACATCTCAACACTGCCGCAGCCCCTCCTCCCACACATCTCAACACTGCCGCAGCCCCTCCTCCCACACATCTCAACACTGCCGCAGCCCCTCCTCCCACACATCTCAACACTGCCGCAGCCCCTCCTCCCACACATCTCAACACTGCCGCAGCCCCTCATCCCACACATCTCAACACTGCCGCAGCCCCCTCCTCCCACACATCTCAACACTGCCGCAGCCCCCTCCTCCCACACATCTCAACACTGCCGCAGCCCCTCCTCCCACACATCTCAACACTGCCGCAGCCCCTCCTCCCACACATCTCACCACTGCCGCAGCCCCTCCTCCCACACATCTCAACACTGCCGCAGCCCCCTCCTCCCACACATCTCAACACTGCCGCAACCCCCTCCTCCCACACATCTCAACACTGCCGCAGCCCCTCCTCCCACACATCTCAACACTGCCGCAGCCCCTCCTCCCACACATCTCAACACTGCCGCAGCCCCTCCTCCCACACATCTCAACACTGCCGCAGCCCCTCCTCCCACACATCTCACCACTGCCGCAGCCCCTCCTCCCACACATCTCAACACTGCCGCAGCCCCCTCCTCCCACACATCTCAACACTGCCGCAGCCCCCTCCTCCCACACATCTCAACACTGCCGCAGCCCCCTCCTCCCACACATCTCAACACTGCCGCAGCCCCTCCTCCCACACATCTCAACACTGCCGCAGCCCCTCCTCCCACACATCTCACCACTGCCGCAGCCCCCTCCTCCCACACATCTCAACACTGCCGCAGCCCCCTCCTCCCACACATCTCAACACTGCCGCAGCCCCTCCTCCCACACATCTCAACACTGCCGCAGCCCCCTCCTCCCACACATCTCAACACTGCCGCAGCCCCTCCTCCCACACATCTCAACACTGCCGCAGCCCCTCCTCCCACACATCTCAACACTGCCGCAGCCCCTCCTCCCACACATCTCACCACTGCCGCAGCCCCTCCTCCCACACATCTCAACACTGCCGCAGCCCCCTCCTCCCACACATCTCAACACTGCCGCAGCCCCCTCCTCCCACACATCTCAACACTGCCGCAGCCCCTCCTCCCACACATCTCAACACTGCCGCAGCCCCCTCCTCCCACACATCTCAACACTGCCGCAGCCCCCTCCTCCCACACATCTCAACACTGCCGCAGCCCCCTCCTCCCACACATCTCAACACTGCCGCAGCCCCTCCTCCCACACATCTCAACACTGCCGCAGCCCCTCCTCCCACACATCTCACCACTGCCGCAGCCCCCTCCTCCCACACATCTCAACACTGCCGCAGCCCCCTCCTCCCACACATCTCAACACTGCCGCAGCCCCTCCTCCCACACATCTCAACACTGCCGCAGCCCCTCCTCCCACACATCTCAACACTGCCGCAGCCCCCTCCTCCCACACATCTCAACACTGCCGCAACCCCTCCTCCCACACATCTCAACACTGCCGCAGCCCCCTCCTCCCACACATCTCAACACTGCCGCAGCCCCCTCCTCCCACACATCTCAACACTGCCGCAGCCCCCTCCTCCCACACATCTCAACACTGCCGCAGCCCCCTCCTCCCACACATCTCAACACTGCCGCAGCCCCTCCTCCCACACATCTCAACACTGCCGCAGCCCCCTCCTCCCACACATCTCAACACTACCGCAGCCCCTCCTCCCACACATCTCAACACTACCACAGCCCCCTCCTCCCACACATCTCAACACTGCCGCAGCCCCCTCCTCCCACACATCTCAACACTGCCGCAGCCCCCTCCTCCCACACATCTCAACACTGCCGCAGCCCCCTCCTCCCACACATCTCAACACTGCCGTAGCCCCCTCCTCCCACACATCTCAACACTGCCGCAGCCCCTCCTCCCACACATCTCAACACTACCACAGCCCCTCCTCCCACACATCTCAACACTGCCGCAGCCCCTCCTCCCACACATCTCAACACTGCCGCAGCCCCCTCCTCCCACACATCTCAACACTGCCGCAGCCCCTCCTCCCACACATCTCAACACTACCACAGCCCCTCCTCCCACACATCTCAACACTGCCGCAGCCCCTCCTCCCACACATCTCACCACTGCCGCAGCCCCTCCTCCCACACATCTCAACACTGCCGCAGCCCCCTCCTCCCACACATCTCAACACTGCCGCAGCCCCTCCTCCCACACATCTCAACACTGCCGCAGCCCCTCCTCCCACACATCTCAACACTGCCGCAGCCCCTCCTCCCACACATCTCAACACTACCGCAGCCCCTCCTCCCACACATCTCAACACTGCCGCAGCCCCCTCCTCCCACACATCTCAACACTGCCGCAGCCCCTCCTCCCACACATCTCAACACTGCCGCAGCCCCTCCTCCCACACATCTCAACACTGCCGCAGCCCCTCCTCCCACACATCTCAACACTGCCGCAGCCCCTCCTCCCACACATCTCAACACTGCCGCAGCCCCTCCTCCCACACATCTCAACACTGCCGCAGCCCCTCCTCCCACACATCTCAACACTGCCGCAGCCCCTCCTCCCACACATCTCAACACTGCCGCAGCCCCTCCTCCCACACATCTCAACACTGCCGCAGCCCCTCCTCCCACACATCTCAACACTGCCGCAGCCCCTCCTCTCACACATCTCAACACTGCCGCAGCCCCTCCTCCCACACATCTCAACACTGCCGCAGCCCCTCCTCCCACACATCTCAACACTGCCGCAGCCCCCTCCTCCCACACATCTCAACACTGCCGCAGCCCCTCCTCCCACACATCTCAACACTGCCGCAGCCCCCTCCTCCCACACATCTCAACACTGCCGCAGCCCCTCCTCCCACACATCTCAACACTGCCGCAGCCCCTCCTCCCACACATCTCAACACTGCCGCAGCCCCTCCTCCCACACATCTCAACACTGCCGCAGCCCCCTCCTCCCACACATCTCAACACTGCCGCAGCCCCTCCTCCCACACATCTCAACACTGCCGCAGCCCCTCCTCCCACACATCTCAACACTGCCGCAGCCCCTCCTCCCACACATCTCAACACTGCCGCAGCCCCTCCTCCCACACATCTCAACACTGCCGCAGCCCCCTCCTCCCACACATCTCAACACTGCCGCAGCCCCTCCTCCCACACATCTCAACACTGCCGCAGCCCCTCCTCCCACACATCTCAACACTGCCGCAGCCCCCTCCTCCCACACATCTCAACACTGCCGCAGCCCCTCCTCCCACACATCTCAACACTGCCGCAGCCCCTCCTCCCACACATCTCAACACTGCCGCAGCCCCTCCTCCCACACATCTCAACACTGCCGCAGCCCCCTCCTCCCACACATCTCAACACTGCCGCAGCCCCCTCCTCCCACACATCTCAACACTGCCGCAGCCCCCTCCTCTCACACATCCACCACTGTCGCAGCCCCTCCTCCCACACATCTCAACACTGCCGCAGCCCCCTCCTCCCACACATCTCAACACTGCCGCAGCCCCCTCCTCCCACACATCTCAACACTGCCGCAGCCCCCTCCTCTCACACATCTCAACACTGCCGCAGCCCCTCCTCCCACACATCTCAACACTGCCGCAGCCCCCTCCTCCCACACATCTCAACACTGCCGCAGCCCCTCCTCCCACACATCTCAACACTGCCGCAGCCCCTCCTCCCACACATCTCACCACTGCCGCAGCCCCTCCTCCCACACATCTCAACACTGCCGCAGCCCCTCCTCCCACACATCTCAACACTGCCGCAGCCCCCTCCTCCCACACATCTCAACACTGCCGCAGCCCCCTCCTCCCACACATCTCAACACTGCCGCAGCCCCCTCCTCTCACACATCTCAACACTGCCGCAGCCCCTCCTCCCACACATCTCAACACTGCCGCAGCCCCCTCCTCCCACACATCTCAACACTGCCGCAGCCCCTCCTCCCACACATCTCAACACTGCCGCAGCCCCTCCTCCCACACATCTCACCACTGCCGCAGCCCCTCCTCCCACACATCTCAACACTGCCGCAGCCCCCTCCTCCCACACATCTCAACACTGCCGCAGCCCCCTCCTCCCACACATCTCAACACTACCACAGCCCCCTCCTCACACACATCTCAACACTGCCGCAGCCCCTCCTCCCACACATGTCACCACTGCCGCAGCCCCTCCTCCCACACATCTCAACACTGCCGCAGCCCCCTCCTCCCACACATCTCAACACTGCCGCAGCCCCTCCTCCCACACATCTCAACACTGCCGCAGCCCCTCCTCCCACACATCTCAACACTGCCGCAGCCCCTCCTCCCACACATCTCAACACTGCCGCAGCCCCCTCCTCCCACACATCTCAACACTGCCGCAGCCCCTCCTCCCACACATCTCAACACTGCCGCAGCCCCTCCTCCCACACATCTCAACACTGCCGCAGCCCCTCCTCCCACACATCTCAACACTGCCGCAGCCCCTCCTCCCACACATCTCAACACTGCCGCAGCCCCCTCCTCCCACACATCTCAACACTGCCGCAGCCCCTCCTCCCACACATCTCAACACTGCCGCAGCCCCTCCTCCCACACATCTCAACACTGCCGCAGCCCTCTCCTCCCACACATCTCAACACTGCCGCAGCCCCTCCTCCCACACATCTCAACACTGCCGCAGCCCCTCCTCCCACACATCTCAACACTGCCGCAGCCCCTCCTCCCACACATCTCAACACTGCCGCAGCCCCCTCCTCCCACACATCTCAACACTGCCGCAGCCCCCTCCTCCCACACATCTCAACACTGCCGCAGCCCCCTCCTCTCACACATCCCACCACTGCCGCAGCCCCTCCTCCCACACATCTCAACACTGCCGCAGCCCCCTCCTCCCACACATCTCAACACTGCCGCAGCCCCCTCCTCCCACACATCTCAACACTGCCGCAGCCCCCTCCTCTCACACATCTCAACACTGCCGCAGCCCCTCCTCCCACACATCTCAACACTGCCGCAGCCCCCTCCTCCCACACATCTCAACACTGCCGCAGCCCCTCCTCCCACACATCTCAACACTGCCGCAGCCCCTCCTCCCACACATCTCACCACTGCCGCAGCCCCTCCTCCCACACATCTCAACACTGCCGCAGCCCCTCCTCCCACACATCTCAACACTGCCGCAGCCCCCTCCTCCCACACATCTCAACACTGCCGCAGCCCCCTCCTCCCACACATCTCAACACTGCCGCAGCCCCCTCCTCTCACACATCTCAACACTGCCGCAGCCCCTCCTCCCACACATCTCAACACTGCCGCAGCCCCCTCCTCCCACACATCTCAACACTGCCGCAGCCCCTCCTCCCACACATCTCAACACTGCCGCAGCCCCTCCTCCCACACATCTCGCCACTGCCGCAGCCCCTACTCCCACACATCTCAACACTGCCGCAGCCCCCTCCTCCCACACATCTCAACACTGCCGCAGCCCCCTCCTCCCACACATCTCAACACTACCACAGCCCCCTCCTCCCACACATCTCAACACTGCCGCAGCCCCTCCTCCCACACATGTCACCACTGCCGCAGCCCCTCCTCCCACACATCTCAACACTGCCGCAGCCCCCTCCTCCCACACATCTCAACACTGCCGCAGCCCTTCCTCCCACACATCTCAACACTGCCGCAGCCCCCACCTCCCACGACTCCCGCCGTCCCAATTCCTTTCAGCCAAGGCGTGAAAAAAGAGCCGCCTCATCCATTCACTGATACTGTCCAGTCTTCCCGCCATCTGGTGGAGCCACATGTCTTCTCCGCCCTCACTGTTGTTCTCTTTACCTCCATTGTCCGCCCGCTTTACACCATTGACTTGACTGTTTGTTTCCACTCTCGCTCAAAACCGTGGCGCTAGTTTTTCTAGCACGCTACACAATACAGGCCAATACAGCGGCTGTCTGTTTTGTTCTGTAGACCCAACAAGTAGTTGTTTTTCTATCTCGTCTACTTCGAAGTACATGGACCAGTTAGCCCAAGCTGTTCATCTTCCTCTTGGCGGCCTACGTGCGTGACTGTCTGTCTCAATGAGTCCAATGACAACTGATGCCCTTATATTTAGGAGTCCATCTGGTCCCATTATGAACAATCCAACCAGGTGCGCATTGTTGTAATATGGTATGTCTCTGTCATGTCAATACGACGTAGCTTGATTGTTCTGACGTAAAATATTCGATTTTACGGCATCTTTCACTACGTTGGTTTGTTAAGACGAAAATTTTCCATTTTCGTCTTTTGTCGGTGTGTTCCGTTTTTATGACGGAATCTATCAGTTTGTCCGTTTGGTAAAACGAAAATTGTCAATTTTCGTCTTATGTCGGTGTGTTCCGTTTTTTAAGACGAAAATTTCCAAGTTTCGTCGGTGTGTTCCTCGAGTCTGTGTGTTTGTAACGCTGCGCATTATCTTTCGAACGCCTTATGATATCAACGTCCAAATTCACAAAAATATGCGGAATAGCAATCGTCAGGCTAAGTTCGTAGATGTGCCATGTAGGTCAAAGGTCCGAGTCACAGGATTCGATTCGAAATTCGCTTAACCATTGAAAGATAACACCAAAAAACGGGAAAATCGCTATACCGTTCGCAGTTTCCATTTAATCACGCTGACAATTATTTCACGTATTGGGCCCATTAGTACCTTCTATATCGTCTTTCTTTGCAAGTCGCCCAAATAGTTTCCCGCTAACAATTCCCAAAGTTTAACATGGGACCCTACGGGAGCATTTTGGCGGGAAAAAGGCCTCCTCAATTTTTCCATGAAGGGGACATGTCAGACAAACGACACCTTGCGTGAGACATGACATTAGTATTTGGGAGCAAATTACTATATTGATCAAGGTCACGCTTCCATGGTCAAGGTCACATCAAACTCAAGGTTACGAAACTTGTTATTCCGCGTAACTTCGTCAATATTTCGGGGTTTGTTTCAGAGTATTCTTCAGAGACAGGCGCAAAAGCAATGTGGCCTCAGATTTCACCTCACATTTATAGTTATTCGAGTTATTGGATTCGAGTTATTCGAGTTATTCGAGTTATTGGATGATCAATTTTGACATTGCCGAAAGTGCCAAAAATTCGCTGTGACTAGATAAATGCAGGTAGATGATTCATATGTGGTGGAATATGTACCCATATTAATGACATCATGTACGCCAAATGCCATCGAAATGAAACCAATAGTTTCGACGCTGGCAAATAATCACACTTTAACATGCCCAATCCTATTATAAAGCCTCGATATGCCAAATAACCGAGGGCTTGGTGACGTTTCGGCCAATAACCCCGTCGATATTGCATGTACACAGTCGCAGTCGGTCTTAACAGGTTCAAGTTGCACCTATCACCCCGATGTTCGTCTTTCTCAAGCTATGCTTGACAATCTCGTCTGTGTGTGTGTGTGTGTGTGTGTGGGTGTGTGTGTGTGTGTGTGTGTGTGTATGTGTGCGCGCGCGCTCTGTAGGTCGCAAAACGCAGCATTTCGTTCTGTAACTTTACCTATCGATAGGTATTCGACATGGCTCGGTTAAGTTCGTCAGCGGGGTATGTACGTCAAAGGTCAAGGTCACAGGATTTTTTTGGGACCAAAAATCGGGAAAGTCGCTATAACGTTCACATTTTTCATTTAATGATCCTCTACATTATGTCACGTATTGAGCCCGTAGGTAACTTGTATAACGTCTTGGAATTTTGCAAATCGCCTAAGTAGTTTTTCTGCAAGAAAATGCTAAACTTTAACATGGGACTCTACGAGAGCTATTAACCATCAAGAACAGCTGGTAGACCTCTGTCGCCCGGTGACCTGTCAGGGCCCCAAAACTACCGTGCCGACAAAGCGCGACGACTCATTGATCTGATTATCAAAACAAACAGCTAGGCGTTGGGCGATCGCGTGCGGTACCGACTGCCACGATGCGAAGGTACTGTTGTCTGTGGGGAAGGCAGGGGGAGGGTGGGCGGGAGGGGGGTCAAGCTAGAGTGGTGGGATGATTGAGTGGTTTGCTATGAAACTAATGTGCAGGGTAGAGATGTAGAAACTAGAAATGTAGACCGAAACTGAATAAACGGGCATTTTGGTTTCAGATGTCTACCGAGTGAGATTGTAGTATTTCTGGTCCCAGGCCCGAATGGACGCCGGTTCTACCCTAGAATTTTCTAGGCGGGTTTCGAACCGGCGACCCTTCGCATCCCGAGCGAACACCTTACGCGTTAGGCCAAAGGGAAATTCCCATTTGGCCCGAGGCGCTCGGTGTCTTTTATCCACCGGGCCTGGGCCGAGATATCACACTCCACCCTTTCCCCAATGGACTGCGACCTCGCAGTAACCGCCACCATGCGCCACGCCGTAACCCGGACGCTGGCCTTATCATGTGGCTCCGGGTGGCTCCGACAACCCAGGTTCATCTCCATCGGCACCAAATGTAGTATTTCTGGTCCCAGGCCCGAATGGACGCCGAAAGTTCTACCCGCAGAGGCGGGTTTCGAACCGGGGACCTTTCGCATCCCGAGCGAACACCTTACGCGTTAGGCCAAAGGGAACTTCCCATTTGGCCCGAGGCGCTTGGTGTCTTTCATCCACCGGGCCTGGGCCGAGATATCACACTCCACCCTTTCCCCAATCGACTGCGACCTCGCAGTGACCGCCACCATGCGCCACGCCGTCAAACCGGACGCTGGCCATATCCTGTGGCTCCGGGTGGTTCCGACAACCCAGGCTCGTCTCCATCGGCACCAAATGTAGTATTTCTGGTCCCAGGCCCGAATGGACGCCGGTTCTACCCTAGAATGTTCTAGGCGGGTTTCGAACCGGCGACCCTTCGCATCCCGAGCGAACACCTTACGCGTTAGGCCAAAGGGAAATTCCCATTTGGCCCGAGGCGCTTGGTGTCTTTTATCCACCGGGCCTGGGCCGAGATATCACAAGATCGTTGAATCTGGGGGCGAAACTGAAGTGACTTTTACTTTTGGGATAGGCTAACAATTGAGAGCATGCTCTTTATAACGACAGTTATGGAGCTGCCGGATCTGAGGGGGCAATATTGATTTGAGGTATCAAATCTGGAAGTAAGAGGCTAAATACGAATTTGGATGGTCAAATCTGGATCTCAGAGTGTGTCTGTGCACTCTGTGTAGGCCACAAAACGCAACATTTACTCATCGATATGCGAGCAAGTTCGTTAACGGGGTCTGTAGGTCACAGGTCAAAGTCACAGTCAAGTGAACTGTTAAGATCAAGGTCATTCTAGTGGACCGAAGACATAAACTGGATTTTACATTTTACGTCATCTCACTCTACGGGTGACACAATCTCGTTGTAATATCACCTCTACCATTCAGTTAGCTATTAACTCATGGTGCATCATAACGATTAAAGTGCAAAATATGCAAGGCAAAGTAGAAGCTGAAGCTTGAACGCTTGTGCGTGACTATATATGTGCAATATGGTCACAGATAATCACAAAATCTTACCACAAATCTTACCTCATTATGGATATCAGTATACATGCAAACAGTCACACCACATTTAAATATACAAGATACATATAATGTGTTGTGCTTGTAAAATATTGATTGACTGGGCAAGTATCTGGTTCAATCTTAAGTCATGGGTACAGCACTTATTCATCATATAACTTATTCATCATTCTCCATGTAATGCTTTGCCAGTCCGAACATTTAATTCATTCTCCATGCAATGCTTTGCCAGTCCGAACATTTAACTCATTCGCTATGCATTGACTTACCAGTCCGAACATTTAGCTTTTTCCCCATGCAATGCTTTGCCAGTCCGTGGGACCCACACAACCTCTCTGTGACCTTGACTTTGGAATGTCGCTGGGGGTGATGCTTTTTGTAGTACGATCGACACAACCTCTCTAGCTGTGACCTTGACAGCAGTCGCTAATGCATTTCGGTACTGGCCAGCACAAAGTTCAATAAACAATACTGCATTCTTCTCAGAATAACTGCTGGCCTGACTTTAACTGATTTTACCTGACTCAGCCATGCTGGAGTTGATCATTGAATACCCGTAGGCAGTGAAGCTCATATCCTAGGTCTTCGACCACATGTGTGAGTTGTGATAACAATGGCTAACGCTTATAGATATGGACCAGATCTAGTTCTTAGTATCTAAACAACTTTGGTAACATTTCCATCTCTGAATATTTCAGCGTCGATCGAACCTTGATCCATACTTTAGAAAACCACACCTCATCTGCAAACGCAGCACGCATAGGCGATGCCGTCACAGTCATGCAATGATGGACGGAGTTTAAGGCTATATGCTAGCTACACTACATACTAAACTGACTCATCCATTGGCACAACTAAATCTGATCACGTCGCCATTTTCGGAATACGGATCGCCATATTTATGTAATCCTAATATCTAAGGTGTAAACATAATACTTCGTCAATGGGGCCTGCATGGCTACTTGTCCATTAATGAATATCTGTGGACGATCTCATTAACAACGTGAAAAAAAGATTGATGGGATTTTAATGTACCACCTTCCTACGCCAATGCGTTTGTGACACAAGCTGGGCTGGTCCAAGAAGGTCGCGTGTTTAAAGAAGTCTTTATTTTTTATTGAATGTGTCGGCGTCTTCTTTTTCACAGACTACTCTCTTTAGGTTGCGATGTAATCTTCGCTTACGGGACGCCAGTGTAGCTTGTACTTTATATAAGAGCATGGGGGTTATTATCTAAGATCCGAGGCCATGCAGACTCCTGCAAAAACACAACGATCAGAGATAAGACATCTCCAAATCGCGAGATCCAATCTACAGTTTCACATGCCAATTCCCCAAAGCCCTCTCCCCCTCTCACCTCCCCCTTCCCACCTCCTCAGTAGCCCTACCGGCTGCTCCTCTCTCGTCACCCTCAAGTCAAGACAAAACCTCCCAGCTATAATCGCCTTCTATATTG
Organism: Arenicola marina; assembly: GCA_964019135.1. Lineage (NCBI taxonomy): Eukaryota > Metazoa > Annelida > Polychaeta > Arenicolidae > Arenicola > Arenicola marina. The sequence continues at coordinate 2,044,286 of OZ025251.1, forward strand.
ATGGATTCTTCGCCGAATAGGACGAAGTATTAGTTTCCCACCTCATAAAGTGCGACTTCACGAGACGCCTAGATATCAAGTCATTTATCGTCCACAGTTAAAAAGGTCTCCAATCTTTGAGGCAATTTTTCTCCGAGATCCATCGTCGCTAGAGCCCGATACATTCAATCCATCCTTCCTCCCTGGGAAGATATCAATCTCTCTTTGAATATCCGAGGCGCGCGAGACCCTTCATTCCTTTGACAAGACTTCGAAAGCCAGAGTCATCGATCAGTGTCATAGATCCGTTGATGAATAATCGAGATGACGCACATAATTTAACCAGGCCAGGTATCTTTTTGTGGCGGGTAAAAATCCTAAATCTGGTTCAAAATCAAGATAAAGCTGACGCGGTCATCGCCTACGACCTTTGAGTGTGACTTCACCTGGCTATCTGTCATTGTCCAACACCGACTAAACAAAAATATCCTGTTCTCCAGCAATAACAAAGCTGTTTATACCGTATTATGCATTACGGTTTTATCTCTTCACAAGGAAATGTGCTGATGATCTGTCCAAAGGCGGATCCAGGGGGGTGTCCAGGTGGCCGGAACCCTCCCCCCCCCCTCTTTTTGTTTTGAATGAGAATGCCCTTTATCAATACAAAATTAAGCCATATGAGGCGTTTCATAATATGTGCCCTCATCTATCACAATCCTATATGTGAAAACTATGTAGTGTACCGGATACCATAAGGGATTATCCCGCCGATGCCACGACCTTTTGTGATGACTCTTGCCCTCGACCCACCCCGGTCATAATATACATATTCAGCGAGCGCGCTCTTCACAAAAAGTGAGAAAAAAAACCCTTTCACAATTCTGGACACAATTAATATATATATTTATAGTTACTGTTTTACAATGAAACACGCACCGGACCCTGTATAAACTGAGGCGTCTCTCATAATGAATCACTCTACCGCCATTGTTTCCCTTGGCTATAAATGTTACTCCTGTTGGCAGTGCAGTAACATATATCGCGATCCTCTAACATATATTTTTGCCCTACTTTTATGGGAGGCACGTGGTGGATTTATGTTATACCCTGCCAACAGGAGTAATCTATGCCTCGCGGGACGGCTAAATGACTCATCTATGCTGTGGATGCAACTCCGACACCAGCGTCACATTTTAATGTACGTGCACCTGTCATATCCCGGCCTAACGCGCTATGACGGTTTACTGATGGTCTGCTATGGAACTATGGTGCTTTATATTCCGGGCAGACAGATAAATCATCGAAAGGCAAAACGCGATGATTGGTGCCACATGCAGCAAGTCGTTAGTCAGTGGAAGTTGCCCGCCCCAAATTACCCGATAATTGAAACAATTCGTCACCGCTAAAACAAGCGAATTTATCAATGTCTGCTAAGTTCATAGAGGACAAATATTTATTGTTTTCCCTTTACAACTTTTTCAAATTATCTATAGTGGAAATTGTTTTATTTTACTAATAGAGCCTACACTTTCGGGGACATTCAACTTTCCATTCTACGGTATGACCATGCGTGTCAGGGGAGTAATATACATGACGGCCAGTCAAAATAAATGTGTCAATATTTCGGCCACAGGCAGGGTGACATATACTTATATTATATACAGACCGTGGTATTGGATATATAGTATCATTTCGATTCAATGAGCTTTGTTGGCCAAATACGTGTCGCTTTCATCTAAGATATTGGACACTACTTTAGATTGCCTCGATGCCATTCCGTATGATGTCATTCTGATTGATTCCCTACAGTGTGTAATTTGTCGGATAATCATTCCAAAAATGCGATCGCGCAGGATCGCGTACCCGCGGGGGGGGGGGGGGGGGAGGGCACAGTTATACAAATCTGGTGTGGGGGGTTCCACGGGTGCCTTGATGCCTGAGAGAGCGGACGTTTATGACAAAAAAGACACCCCTACAGAGCCGATATTTTAAAACTTGAGACCGAGGGTTGGGGGGTGAAAATGTGCGTTCATAGAACGGGTTGCGACGAAAAAATACCGCTTTCGAGCGGATCTTGCATGGTGGTAAAACGCCCCGATCGAACGGATTTTGGCGGTGAAACAAAAGAGGGGCTGTACCGCAGACCCGCCACCCTCCCCCCCCCCCCCCTCCCCCCCCCCCCCCCAAAAACCCAACAATTTATTATGTAGCCCCCTCCCCCGGGATCCCGTAGTACCTCACAGACACCGAAGAACTCGATTGGCCTCAGACCTTTCTTCCGCCTGCCCGCTATGAACGTCATTTTTTGTCATAACCGGATCGTTCAAGTTGCTAGAGGCAAAACCCCAACAGGGAGCGGTTGGTGACGTTATGATTTCGTCAGGTCGCTGACACTATAGTGAGCTGTTTGATGCCGATCGCGGCTGACTAAAGCCGCGAACACCCACGGTGTGGACAGACAGAAAACTGGAAGTGGTAGTAGAACGGATCAGAAGCAGCGGGTAGCGGCAGCGAAATTATGGAGACAGAAATCCGGCATTGAGAGAGACATACACGACTTGAAGTGCCTATATATTAAGAATGTCATTTACAATTAAGTGCGGCACCTATATTCTTACCCCATAGAAAATTATATATCGATCAGGTCTCGTATAAACCCATCCCACATTATGCGCAACTGCCTACGTCTAAGAATTACATAGGTTATATTCGTACGACAAAAATGGACATCTGGGCTCACTGCTCTCTAGAAACTTAATTGCGACTGTCGGGCCGGGGCGGGGCGGGGCGCGAGTCCTTGATATCCCCTGGCCTTGCTTGAGGGATTGGTACGTATTACCCCCTCCCTATTCCACCCCCTCCCCCCCCCACCCCCCGGTAGCCATGAAAGCTACAAATATAAGTGAGCCTTTTTTCGCAGGTAATTTTATTCGTTTCACCTTCGCTTCAGGAGGCATTTGAATGTTTCGGTAATTAGAAGCCATGCCATTCTAACGGATAACACACGCACCGGCTTGTACATGTTGCACCATTTCCCCATGTCAGAGCTTGGAGTTTGGATTTGTGTTGATAGGATCAAGGTGTGTGTTTAAGCTGCTCATTCCGCGACACATGCCAGCTGTAATATGGGGGACTTATTGCCAGCTCTCAAAGCAGTCTTCTCATATAAGAATTTAGTCCATGCGATTGCTGGAGCCACGGTGAGTTTCTGTATTCTTCTGACAAGTGGAAGTGTGTACATATTCTAAGTCTTAAGTTATTCGTCTTATTACTTATATGGCCTTCTAGTATACTATGGATGGTTAGATCTCTATGCACCTTCTCCTATCTTCTGACTTCAAGAAAGTGTGTCAACACCAGGTTGTTTCAGTTATATAGAGGTTATACCTGTATACTGCTACTACACAAGTTCCCCCACTGGCCTCAGGCAAGCCCGCTTCTCTAGAGGCACAATACCCATGAATGGCCTCGCCTCCTCCGTCGTTCTCACCCATGAGAGAAGCCCCTTACCAGCCGGTGCGCAAAAAAAACAAACGGCCTAGTTCTTCGGGGTCAGTGCGTAGTTAGCACATGAGGAATAAACTCATCGGATGCTCGAGTTTTGCAGAACACGTACACTATTGAACAGATTAAAAGATTCAGAAAAGGCGGCAACATAGCAAAACAGGCATGTGACTTACTGGGCCATGATGATTAATGAAATGACGAGCGGGAAATATGTCAAATTTACAGAAAAGTGATGGCCCGGCCAAAATGAGAACAATACGTTGGTGAAACACACCAAACAAAAACGTGTTCCGCAACTCAAGCGTCCGATGAATTTATTCCTCATGTGCGAACTACGCACTGACCCCGAAGAACTAGGCCGGAAGTACAAATGATCAACACGAATGGAGGTGGACGGTGTGGCTATCGATGGAAGGGCCTTGAAGAAGGAATTTCCGCATATACACAATAAAGGGACCACCAATGAGGGAGATTACCTAACAGTCTCACCACTTAATGCCCAAGGATGAACGGTGACGTAATTTAGTTAAGCCCCGTTGAAAACTATTCGAACAGCGTCGGTCTAAAAACTTTTTTTGCGCACCGGCTGGTAAGGGGCTTCTCTCATGGGTGAGAACGACGGAGGAGGCGAGGCCATTCATGGGTAGAGGCATAACAGTGTTAGTGTTTAGCCCTGTAACATGGCCCACCGGCCGCAGGGTGGACCGGAGGGCCATGGATTAACGATCACGGCCTGTCGTCCGAAAGCAGGGGTTAGTGATAAAAAATTTTGGATTTCACAAAAATGTGATGGAGACGGCACATATCTTTCACATATTCATGTCCAGTATACATTTATGAAGAGTTACGCACAAAGATTGAAGAGCCCACGCGCTACTTGCTAATTCATCAGTCCACCAAATTTCAACGAAAACAAATCTTCTGCCACTCACCGCCATTTCAAAAATATGGCTTGTTCCAGGACTCACCAAAAACATGGCTAGTGCCACTGAACGCTAACTCCCAGAGGGCGCTTATCCTTGCTTCACTAAAGCCTTACAAGCAGCTGAGTGCCCGTTGCTGTGAGAGTGGAACCAACCTTGTTTTTGAGGAGTCCGGGAATGAGCGCTTTTTTTAAATGGCGGTGAGCGGCAGAAGGTTTATTTTGGTTGAAATTTAGTGGACTAATGAATTCGCAAGTAGCGCGTGGGGTCTTCAATCTTTGTGCGTAACTCTTCATAAATGTATACTGGACATGAATATGTGAACGTTATGTGCCGTCTCCACCACATTTTTGTGAAATCCAGAAATGTTTGTCACCACCCCCTGCTTTCGGATGACAGGCCGTGATGGTTAATCCATGGCCCTCCGGTCCGCCCTGCAGCCGGTGGGCCATGTTACAGGGCTATATTAGTGTTTACATATTTTATATACCTTGTTCTGTCTTTTGACATCAAGAAAGTGCATTAACACTAGGTTGTTTCAGTTATATTTTAACAAAAAAAAGATTGTACTTTTATAACAGAAGCTCCCTCTGTCATAGCAAATACACAGTTACAAAATCTGGGAACCAGGTTAAATTTCTAGATTATTTCTATATATCAAAGCACTATTTTTTTTATGACAGAAGATTTTATTCTAGCCCTGTATATCAGTGATTTTATATTATATAGATTTAAAAACATATGTCTAAAAAGATTATTCTATTTATATTACAGGGAAGCAGTGTAGCTATTACTGTATTTTACCCATTAGATGTAGCAAGGGTTCGTTTACAAGGTAAGTATTATATATATTTCTTTCCAGAATAAAAATTAATGTCAAAAAAATTAACTGTTTTGGATATTAATAATATAGATCTAGATATATAATCTACTTATGTGAGTTTATCAATTTAGGTTAAAATATAGCAGTTTACCAAAATTATATCAAGGTAGAGAAGGAAGTAGGCAATATTGAGGAGGCATATCAATTGGTTTCATTGTTATATAAATTTGGGATTATGGATCTGGATATATATAGTATTATATTAACTACCAGTAATATTGTTGATAGATTTATAGTCACTCTCTTTATTAGATTGAAATCATGTTGTTAAAACTTTTGTCAAGGCAGATAATGAATATGATAAAAGCTATAAAACCATGAATATGATTCATATCTTTTGTCATTGGTTTCAGTTGATGATGCACGGAAGGCTGATTACTCACATAAAATTATTGCACAAATTTATGAAGAAGAAGGATTGTAAGTATTAGTAGTGGCAGTATATTATTATTAGTGGTGGTATGGTATTACTACTGGCTGCAGTATATTACTACTGGTTGTATAGTGTTAACAATAGCAGTATATTATTACTACTGGCGGTATAGTATTAATAATGGCAGTATATTATTCTTAGTGGCAGTATATAATATTAACAGTTTGTGGCATAGCGAGGTGTTATAAGGCACATAGCTACTGGCAGTAGTCTTTTATGTAATGATGAATAAGCAGTTGCATGAGGTGCACAAGCTTATGGTACATGATTAGGATTGAGTCTTTGCTTATATATTTTAAGTCTATTTTGACATGTATAATTTACATATGTTGTCGGTTATATGCCACCAGTAACATATATTTTATCTGAATTCATATTATTTAGATGTAGTTGTGTTTGCATCATATATGTAATTATTTCTCAAAATCATGCATCACTTGCGCTAAAGTGTAAGAGTCCTGATGAGCTTTAGAAATAGCGCATGGCTGCTATTACTTTGTTGTTGTGACCCAGAGTATGTTCTCTGTGTCCTTTCTTACAGGGGTAGCTTATACCGAGGATGGTTCCCCGTTGTGACCAGTATCTATTGCTCCAACTTCGTCTACTTCTATGTCTTCAATTGTTTGAAAGTGGTAGCATACCCAAGAGGGACCAAAGCCTATCCATCCAAAGACTTATTCTTAGCATTCCTAGCAGGTGAGACCCCGTTTAAGGTTTGTAGCTATTGATTGTGATGTGTAAGTGTTAGGGATTGCATTTATTTATCCATGAGAAAAAAATATTTCAGTCACGTTTTAAGACCTGGTAAATGTACTGCAATGTCTTTACCATGCACCGAAAATCTGGTTCAATTCTGCTTGTAAGAAAAAAGTGTCTGTACGTTTATAAGAGAGTAGTTTTTGTTTGTCCTAACACATATAAGTATGTGTTTGATAAGATATGACTAAATGTTGCTAATCATGAACTACGTGGAGATCTGCTTGCGAAAACGATCTTTGCGTGTATGGTTGTTTAAAAAGTGGAAAACCAGACTATTTATCCAAGCTAATATTTTTTCTCAACGGCATGTGATTTTTCTTTGCTTTGCATATATAAATTATCATCAGATAACTCAAGTGTAAATTCGTCGTGTACCCCAATATGACCCTGTGTAATCTCAGTATGGCATCACTGTCGACTCGATGTGAGTGTTTGTTATGTTTGAGGCGTGGTTAACGTGGTAACGACAACGCCGTTGTGGGTGGCCAACACCAGGCTGAAGCTACAGGGCGTTAAGCTGAGCCGGAAACCCAATGGGACATCCGCCAACACCCCTCACTACACCGGCATGGTCGGTAAGTCCGCCATCAGCTCGAATAACATTGAGTTTTCGAAGCTTGTTGTAACTTTGAGCGTACGGTAAAGATTACATCGATTACGCCATGTTAAGGATGGCGCCGCGTTGGAGAATATTCGGTAAAGCTTTATGCGGGATAAAAGGGTAGGTGTGGGGTACTCCTGGAGACAGGACTTCTCTCTACCTTAACCCTTCCCATTGTCGCGCTGATGATTCCCAAACCATCTGGTCTGCTCAAGTCTCTCAGTCATCTCCCCCCACCCCCACTCTGCCTACCAGATGCCCTGAAGCGGATCAGGGCCGCGGACGGTGTGTCCGGCCTGTGGAGCGGCACCATCGCCTCCGTCATCCTGGCCACCAACCCAGCCGTCCAGTTCATGGTCTACGAGGCTCTGAAGCGACGACTCCAGCGCGGCCAGGCCAACAAGGTATGCCATCCGTCTGCTCGGCCTCAATTCGTCTGCTTGGCCCCCATCCGTCTGCTCGGCCCCCATCCGTCTGCCCGGCCCCCATCCGTCTGCCCGGCCCCCATCCGTCTGCCCGGCCCCCATCCGTCTGCCCGGCCCCCATCCGTCCGTCTGCCGAGCCCCCATCCGTCTGCTCGGCCTCCATCCGTCTGCTCGGCCTCCATTCGTCTGCTCGGCCCCCATCCGTCTGCCCGGCCCCCATCCGCCCATCCGTCTGCTCGGCCCCCATCCGTCTGCTCGGCCCCCATCCCTCCATCCGTCTGCTCGGCCCCCATCCGTCTGCTCGGCCCCCATCCGTCTGCTCGGCCCCCATCCGTCTGCGCGGCCCCCATCCGTCTGCTCGGCCGCCATCCGTCTGCTCGGCCCCCAACCGTCTGCTCGGCCCCCATCCGTCTGCTCGGCCCCCATCCGTCTGCTCGGCCCCCATCCGTCTGCTCGGCCCCCATCCGTCTGCTCGGCCCCCATCCGTCTGCTAGGCTCTCATCCGTCTGCTCGGCCCCCATCCGTCTGTTCGGCCCCCATCCGTCTGCTCGGCCCCTATCCGTCTGCTCTGCCCCCATCCGTCTGCTCGGCCCCCATCCGTCTGCTCGGCCCCCATCCGTCTGCTCGGCCCCCATCCGTCTGCCCGGCCCCCATCCGTCTGCCCGGCCCCCATCCGTCTGCTCGGCCCCCATCCGTCTGCTCGGCCCCCATCCGTCTGCTCGGCCCCCATCCGTCTGCCCGGCCCCCATCCGTCTGCCCGGCCCCCATCCGTCTGCCCGGCCCCCATCTGCCTGCTCGGCCCCCATCCGTCTGCTCGGCCCCCATCCGTCTGCTCGGCCCCCATCCGTCTGCTCGGCCCCCATCCGTCTGCTCGGCCCCCATCCGTCTGCTCGGCCCCCATCCGTCTGCTCGGCCCCCATCCGTCTGCTCGGCCCCCATCCGTCTGCTCGGCCCCCATCCGTCTGCTCGGCCCCCATCCGTCTGCTCGGCCCCCATCCGTCTGCTCGGTCCCCATCCCTCCATCCGTCTGCTCGGCCCCCATCCGTCTGCTCGACCTTCATCCGTCTGCTCGGCCCCCATCCGTCTGCCCGGCCCCCATCCGTCTGCTCGGCCCCCATCCGTCTGCTCGGCCCCCATCCGTCTGCTCGGCCCCCATCCGTCTGCTCGGCCCCCATCCGTCTGCTCGGCCCCCATCCGTCTGCTCGGCCCTCATCCGTCTGCTCGGCCCCCATCCGTCTGCTCGGCCCCCATCCGTCTGCTCGGCCCCCATCCGCCTGCTCGGCCCCTATCCGTCTGCTCGGCCCCCGTCCGTCTGCCCGGCCCCTATCCGTCTGCTCGGCCCCCATCCGTCTGCTCGGCCCCATAGTGGTCACTCGCCTGTCACCCCCCCCCCCATCATCCCGCCTTCTGGACTCCATTAATTGCGTCTTTATAACGCAGGTATGGCGTTATGGTGCCTCGATCACTGTTAAGGTTCAAGCGGCTCACATTGCAGATCCCCCTTATTGTGCTGTTGTTACCTGTCAAATGTCTTGTAAATGTAAAAAGTAAATGTGCTGGACATTTTATGAAAATCATCTTCGGTTTGTTTTTTGTCGTTCCAGGAGCTCTCCAGCACAGTGTACTTTGTGATGGGCGCCCTGGCCAAGATGGTGGCCACCTTTGTCACGTATCCCGTCCAAGTCGTACAGGCCAAGAGCAGGGTAAGGGTGTAATGTCAAATTCCGCTTCAGGGTGGCGCTCCGCACCACTGCCACCGCCTGAACCGGAACTTAAAGGCTTGAAATTGGTCTATGGCAAACCATTGGCAGCATAATTAAAAACAATGTTTTCTGCCGCGAAATGTAGGTTCTACGTGTGAAACACGGTTCTCATCCAGGAAACAAGGCTTTTTATACTCAAAACCTGATTGGTAGGGCTATTGCTGTTGAGAATGTGGGAAGTTTAAGTTTGTGATATTATACAAAGGGCTTGCCATACGCCTCGTCAGGGATATATTCGGATTCAGGATGTGTAGCTGGGAACACCGCAGGCGCTGCTGATATGTATATCAACTTGTGATGTAAATTTATCATTTCATTGATATGAGAATAAACTACATGCAGTAACTATATATATATATATATATATATATATATACAATGAAAAACAATTAGGCTTCTTTTCTTGGTACTATATTCCTTTAACGATGTTTTCTGTTTTGCAGGCCGGTCACAACCGCAAAGCCCACGGCTTGATTGGTGTGCTAAACGCATTGCAGAAGCTGGCAAGGTGAGGTGGCCATCGCAGGTCCATCTTCCAGTGCTAAAGCCCACAACATGTATTAAGGTAGACAATGGTAGGCGTGAGTTTCAGCATTGCTCACGTATAACTCACGCCTGTCATTTACTATACTTATCAATGTCGTGTTTTGTAACATGGAAGATGAACCCTGGGCAAGACACCAGTCATATCGATTGTATGGAGTATATTAAGGGGTACTCTATTCTTGTAAAAGGGAGTAGATTTATATCCTGTTGTATGGTGTACATGAAGGGTTATTCTGTTGCAGAGAGAAGGGGCTGCCTGGGCTGTACAAGCTTTATATCTGTTGTATGGTGTACATGAAGGGTTAGTCTGTTGCAGAGCGAAGGGAGAGTCTAGGCTATACAAGCTTTATATCTGTTGTATGGTGTACATGAAGGGTTATTCTGCTGCAGAGAGAAGGGGCTGCCTGGGCTGTACAAGCTTTATATCTGTTGTATGGTGTACATGAAGGGTTATTCTGCTGCAGAGACAAGGGGCTGCCTGGGCTGTACAAGCTTTATATCTGTTGTATGGTGTACATGAAGGGTTAGTCTGTTGCAGAGAGAAGGGAGAGTCTAGGCTATGCAAGCTTTCTATCTGTTGTATGGTGTACATGAAGGGTTAGTCTGTTGCAGAAAGAAGGGAGAGTCTAGGCTATACAAGCTTTCTATCTGTTGTTTGGTGTACATGAAGGGTTAGTCTGTTGCAGAGAGAAGGGAGAGTCCAGGTTATACAAGCTTTCTATCTGTTGTATGGTGTACATGAAGGGTTAGTCTGTTGCAGAGAGAAGGAAGAGTCTAGGCTATACAAGCTTTCTATCTGTTGTATGGTGTACATGAAGGGTTATTCTGCTGCAGAGAGAAGGGGCTACCTGGGCTGTACAAGCTTTATATCTGTTGTATGGTGTACATGAAGGGTTATTCTGCTGCAGAGAGAAGGGACTGCCTTGGCTGTACAAGCTTTAGATCTGTTGTATGGTGTACATGAAGGGTTATTCTGCTGCAGAGACAAGAGGCTGCCTGGGCTGTACAAGCTTTATATCTGTTGTATGGTGTACATGAAGGGTTATTCTGCTGCAGAGAGAAGGGGCTGCCTGGGCTGTACAAGCTTTATATCTGTTGTATGGTGTACATGAAGGGTTAGTCTGTTGCAGAGAGAAGGGAGAGTCTAGGCTATACAAGCTTTATATCTGTTGTATGGTGTACATGAAGGGTTATTCTGCTGCAGAGAGAAGGGGCTGCCTGGGCTGTACAAGCTTTATATCTGTTGTATGGTGTACATGAAGGGTTATTCTGCTGCAGAGAGAAGGGGCTGTCTGGGCTGTACAAGGGCCTGGAGGTCAAGTTGACACAGACCGTTCTGATGGCTGCACTGATGTTCCTGACCTACGAGAAGATAGCAGCCGTGGTATTCAAATTGATGAGGCAGCAGTACGCCAAAAAGATGCAATAATTACCGGAAAACCAATTACAATTACAATGTAACCGAACATTTTTTGTCATTGCCTTTTTGGCACGTAAATGCAACCACGACTTAAACTATGTCCTGATATATCAAGCGGATTTATGAAACACGAAGCATCTGGAAGGTATTGTCGTTATATTTCTCTGTCTTTGTTTATTGTGTACTCAATGTGCAGCGACCAATGCAACTGCAGTTTTTTAGTTACGGAATTTGTGGGGTTATTTATAAATTATTTATTGTATTGTTTCGAAGGTAAATAGCTTTTAAATATTTCGTGTATATTTCGTTACTGTACCATCGGAGATTACATCAGTCACAGTGAGCGTTTGACTCTCTTGAACAACTTGTCCTGTTAAGAAACATGTTTTCCGATTACTTGTTTATGTTCCGAAACTTTGGCAATGTCATGCATAGAGATCAGCTGTAAAGTACCAATCGCCTAATGCACAATGGTGTATCGGGTGTGTGGAAGCTAGGGTCGGTCGTTCTGCACACTAGTTGTTATAATTCTCCTCCTGCGATATATATATCAGTTACAATTTTCATACGGAATATTTATCCCGGGAATGACGGGGTTGGTAAGTTCGATACATTCTCAATCATGCAGTCGCTTTTCCTACATCTTGTCTCGGTGTCTAGATATCCGGTGGTGGACGTCGGGGCGTCACAACCGACCTGCTGTTACTGACTACTATTACCGAATTAATGAGAGACGTATACGGGTAAAAGGGACCTCGTGACTGGCTACGCGATACCAGTGACGACCTGGTATCACTGTGTCAACCTCGTGCAATAATCCATGGCTACATGTGGGTGATGATTCTCGGGGACTTTAATGTCGTCATTGGAAGTGTATATCAGGCGTATATCGAGTAATGGTGTGGTATGTCTCGGTCTGTCGCCCTATTGGGGCTTCTAGTTGACTTGTAACCCCTGTTTGATGGGAACCAGTCGTGGGCCAGGGGCCATTCATAATAGCGTTCAGCTCGTGATGGTATAATTCAGAATCGCAAGGTGTTGTGGACATAAATGTTGACTCTTTCCCTAGTTTAAAGTGAGTTTGCAATAGTCTGTTTGAGCCGGGACAGCCGCTCGTAATTGTTCTACTTAGAGCAACGCAAACATACGCTACACAGAAGTATAGTGAGACTTTTGTGAGGCGCCAAACAGACAATGTTAACTGCACAAATTGCATTCAATGGAACTCTGGTATTCCAAAAACAGTTTGGGTCCGTTTATATCTCACGTGACCTAGATACTAGATGTGTCTGAGTAAAAGTGTATTTGAAGGGAGACATTTAGTGGCGTTTGAGAGAGAGAGAGTCTGGTCAGATAGAGTGAAAGAGATATTTACAGCGACGGCGTTACCTATGTGTTATATGTTATGTAGCAAATAATTGGGATACTATATATAATATACATAACACACTATATATCTAGTGTATGAGTGAAGGTCTTTTAGTGGAAGTATCTGATAGAAAGCGCTCCTATGGTCTGGTTAGATAGAGTGAAAAAGATGGCTACAGTAATGGGGTTATCTATGTGCTATATGGTATGTAGTTAATAATGATATAATCTGTGTAACATATCATACAATATATATATGGTGATATTCCATGGTGGAATGTAGTCGCGCACTTCTGTCGCACTTTCCGTGTCTACTTGTTTTATTCCGCTTCCGGTACCATTGCCTTACCCAGCCTTCCTTGTATTTAACATGTGATGTTTTGGGCAGATATATGTCAATATTTTAGCTGAAGATTTTAGGCTACGTGTTTTATAGCCAGTATGTTACCGTCGTATTTGTGCAAATGAGGGCTTGATGTTCAGTTGAACTACTGTAATAGAACAGTTACGTGATACAAATGTCTTTGTATGACCTTCTATACAGTTGTTAGGTACACAATACTGATGTCGATCATGATAGCACCATTGAACATGGTCATCGAGGGCGATATTATGCTCGATGACGTCATTTTGCTTATGACGTCAATGTCAATAATGAAGTTGTTGTCAATAATGTCGCTGTCAATAATGACGTGATTGTCAGTAGTGACGTCATTGTGCATTTGACATCATTGTCAATAATGACGGCCTTGTGAACTTGATGTCATTGTCGATAATGACGTCATAATGTTTTTTTTGCGTGACGTTATTGTCAATGATTACGTCCTTGTGGGTATGGCGTCATTGTGAGTAATGGCGACTGTGGCGTGCATATTTCATTGGCATTAATGACGTCCATGTGGATCTCACGTGAGTTTCAATCATGTGGTCCTGTGTCAGGTGCTTCATGGTATGCATTGCTTTGTCCAGACTATTAGCCCCCAGCAACCTTTTTTTTAGGTCGTTTGTCTCAAAACGGATCTGTCGCGATGGCAGATGTGGATCAGATGCATATGCACCGTCTGAGCTCGCCCACATAAGCGATAAAACTAGTCTAGACTAGAGTACAAATTAAATTATTTTTATTCTTATCTGAGAACATCAGAAGTGCAATTTGATGTGACAATTTTGAATAAATAGTGGATGAAAATAAACATACATTGACATGTAGCGTTCACTCAGTAAGTTAACGTCAGAATCCTGTACATCTTTGAGTAGATCTTATAAAAATAGGTGTTAAAAAGACCATGCCTAACACACGAAGTAACATCTATACAAGATAAATTCTGGTCATAAGCCAGTGGATCGAGATGGTTAGACGATCATGCGTTTTAAGGTTTACAAGCATTACAATCTCCTGACAAGTGCCATGAAAGAACCTTACCTAGAGTCGGTTTATCCTCTCGGCATCCTGTTGTAGATCACATATCTAACTGCATCTCATTAATGCGCATTTGTTCAAGAACAAACTAACGGAAAGACAAAAAGTGTATGGAATAATATTTTCAGTACGAGAACTTTAAGAGATATTCGGAAATGTGAATAGTTCTCAGATGTAATTATTTGTTGATGAGGGCCCGTTCCTTGCTGGTAAACAAGACCCATCTTGACGACGTCGGAGCTAAATAACCGACTTTTATTTTTGTTTCTCTGCGCACTAGTGTGGGAATCTTCACCGCGTATTTTGGTTTAGATTTCCGTCCGATTAGTCTGGTTCAGTTGAACCAAATGTCTCCGAATAATGCCTGTATAAGGTACTGTATAGGTTAAAGTAAGAGCGCACGGGATGACCATCCACAAGTCTGGATGAATCTTACTGTCGACGGACTTCTAGGCACTTAAAGTTAAAGAGAATGTAATAGAGGACGCACGATTCGAGTGCTAGCAGTGTAAGACCATACTGTACAATTCAGACTGCGAACAATACCCCCATCTCACTCTGCCCTTCTTTCTTTGTGTAGCTAATAACACCATCTGCCAATGGCTAAGCCCCCCTCCTCCTCCTCCAACCGGCGAGCCACAACACCACAGCATGACTTATACACTACAAACGACCACGTGGCACCCATGTTGCGAGAGCGCCCTCTTCAGGGAGAGTGCGTCACTATTTACGTGTGTGTCACTTCCGGCGCCGACGTCTGACCCGGATTATTCTCCCCAAGATTGGCGGGAAGGCCACCCACATTAAGTACAGTAGTAGTAATATAAAGAACAGTACATCCAACAATAAGATGTCTTGTAAAAGTGGAATGTGATACTATAAATCGCTTGGGACTAGAATAGTTCACTGCATGTTTATGCTTCGCTGGATTGTCACCAGGGTGCGCGTGCATCGTATCCTCTCTCATCCGTAAACTGACGTCATACACCGGAGAGAAACCAGTCTCCTTGCCCTTGAGATCTTGAGGACACGTTGACGCCCATTCGGTCTGTGACATTTTCCGAAGCGATGTCTTCCGCTGAACATTAACTTCAGTGCTGAACCGTGGTCCACTTCCGGGCGTGCCACTGTGAACTTTGGCCTCCAATACCTCCTATCATCTGTTTTGACTATCCATCTAAGATGTACTTTTTGGCCTTGGATGTCGCGGCCGCCATGCAGCTGAAAGTTTGTCTCAAACTGCTACGATGAAAATGCTCCGCCCGCAACAGCCGCAATCCCTTTTTGTCATTACTTCTGTTAAGATATCCGTGGTCCAGTTAGAGCCGCGTGGTGTATACCACACCAACGGAACTTCGGCTCCTCACTGCCGTCCGCCATAACTCTCACATAAATTGCGCAGACCAAGTCTGAACTAAGCGTTGCTCTCACAGAGACAAGTACGACAGCCTTGCTTTGCCCTGAGCCTGCTGTCGCTCCAGGACACCTCAGGCACGGCGTAGACATATACATATGTAAGGCCTCGGCGAGGCTGCTCGGACCTCTCGGCGGCCAGTTAAAGCTGGGACTGAGCCTCGATGTCGCGTCTCTTCTTCACGAACTCCTGAGCCTCCTTGTCCGTGTCACGCATGGCTAGTGCCCGGATGGCACCCTTGGCCCTCGTCTCTGGAAGAAAAAACATGGCCGCCATGTGTCAGAACACTAACCGCGTGACATGAAAGAATTCTAAAAACATGCATAACCCTTGCTGCTCGTGCGAGCGTCAAACCAATGTTATCCTCATATGTTAACTGTCGTTGTCGTAACATTATTTACTTGAAAATATTGATTCGCCTATTCTCGCTGGGAGTAACAATAACCTTGATGGGCTTGAGGACGGAGAGGTCTTCACCAATAATGTTTTAACACACTAACGACCCAGGTCAGTTGATCACTCACTGGGCAAGGTTTTCTTGGGCTGTGTGAGCAGCAGGGTGATGGGCTTGAGGACAGAGAAGCCGGAGACCTCCTCC
Organism: Arenicola marina; assembly: GCA_964019135.1. Classification (NCBI taxonomy): domain Eukaryota; kingdom Metazoa; phylum Annelida; class Polychaeta; family Arenicolidae; genus Arenicola; species Arenicola marina. The sequence goes on from OZ025251.1 coordinate 2,060,325, forward strand.
CCGCTGATGCCCGGGATGTTGTTAAGGCTGAGGAAGGCTTCGCCAGCGAAGTCGTTGGTCAGGAGGAAGTCGTGGTCCATGACGGTGAAGTGGACGCTGGCCCCACGGTGCATGCACTGCTGAGGGGACACGCAACTGGGAGGGGGAGGGGGGGGAGGGGGCGGGGCGGAGAGGAGACTTACAAATCAGATACCCCAAAAAATCACTGGCATATGTGAACAAATACATGTAAGCGCGCCGTATTTTAAACTGTACGGAAGCATCAATATAACAAGTTAGGTATAATTTCTATGAAAATGGTCATAAATTAAATACTCTGCTCTGATCAATTTGCGACAATGACCCGCACTCGCTGGTTTTGCTTCAGGGCTTATCGCGGCTATGGACTTCTGCGGTATATTAAAGTCCAACGATGTTTGCCTTTGCTTACACATACTTACATACATAGTTGTGCACTTGCCCGGACACCAAAACAGAAAAAGACAAGACTTATATAAATATATATATATATATATATATATGATGTTAAAACAAAGATACGCACAACTCAAATGATTCATCAAAGATGGGGTTCAGTGTCTTTTTGATGATCTGCGTTTGCTGAACTGTTTGTTTGGGGAATACGTTGTGTGGACAAATCTCTATGAGGACAAACGGATCGCTCAGTCCTGGAACAACAAGGCATCCGTCAATACACACAAAGCCACTTCATCGTAAAACAACGTACCGCCAGGTCTAGCAAATATAACAACAGGTGACTCTATTACAGGTGTTAATTAAGCAAAAGATCAGATAGATCAGATGTATAACAAACATGTGACTCTATTAGAGGTGTTAAGTAAGCAAATTAGATCAGATAGATCCGATGTATAACATGTGACTCTATTAGAGGTGTTAATTAAGCAAACGATCAGATAGATCAGATGTATAACAACAGGTGACTACTAGAGGTGTTAGTTGAGCAAAAGATCAGATAGATCAGATATATAACAACAGGTGACTCTATTAGAGGTGTTAATTAAGCAAAAGATCAGATAGATCAGATGTATAACAACAGGTGACTCTATTAGAGGGGTTTATTAAGCAAAAGATCAGATAGATCAGATGTATAACAACAGGTGACTCTATTAGAGGTGTTAATTAAGCAAAAGATCAGATAGATCAGATGTATAACAACAGGTGACTCTATTAGAGGGGTTTATTAAGCGATCAGATAGTTTGGTTTGATTTGGAAGAACCGAAGAGACAGTATAAACATAGGCAATACTGTATGTTTTATGATTTTAGAAAACATTTGATAACGCAACGCGTAGACGACGAGACGGTTTGCTCAAAATGTCAAAATAACTGATTGAGTGTTATTCCTTCATCTACTTACCATTTGGATCAAAATGTCAAAATAACTGATTGAGTGTTATTCCTTCATCTACTTACCATTTGGATCAAAATGTCAAAATAACTGATTGAGTGTTATTCCTTCATCTACTTACCATTTGGATCAAAATGTCAAAATAACTGATTGAGTGTTATTCCTTCATCTACTTACCATTTGGATCAAAATGTCAAAATAACTGATTGAGTTATTCCTTCATCTACTTACCATTTGGATCCAAGGGAAGGATGCTTTTCGCATTTAGCACTGCAATATGGTTAAACAAATATAAATATTTTAATAAGATCACCACAGCTAGCATACTTGTGGGAGATGACAGCACAATATTTATATAGATTCACTTTGGGTAATTTCCGATACTATATATGCATCAAATATTATCATAATATCAGACCCGATGCGAAATGTTCCAATTGATTATACTTCCGCTTCCGTTTAGTATAAGGTAAAACATAATTATAAGCAAACCGCAGATATACTTACCCTCAACAGACAAGATTTCTGCATCCGTATTATAGTAAACCCGTACGCTGAGACTTCCGAACTTGTTTTCGACAGTGCGCTCCTAAAATCCGGAATAACAGACGCGTCAATAAAATGGTGAATCTTACTCGGACTTTGGCCTTGATCTTGTGATGTTATTAGCAATATTAAATTATAGCACATATTAATAATCTAAGTATAGCGTTTATTAATAATAATAAATTGCAGCGTATATATTAATAGTATCAAATTACAACGTGTATTTTAATAATATCAAATTACAACGTATATTACTAATATCAAATTACAACGTATATTAATAATATAAAATTATAGCGTATATTACTAGGATGATGGAATTAAATTTATTAATATTATAACTCCAGAGTTAATAGATGTTACCACCCTACCTGTTCCTCCAGCTTCTCCATGTAGAATATCTCAAAGAGGTCCTTGGTCGTCGCCTTGTTAAGACCCAACTGCCGGTGCAATTCCTGCAAAGTACGTCACACGGATGTCAACACGGTTCCTTGTAGGATATAGGTACCAGGGGCGGACCGGAATTTGCAAAAGGGGGGGGGGATGCTCTGTGAACAGTTGCGACCGGGGGGTGCTCTGTGAATAGTTGCGACCGGGGGGGGGGGGGTGGTGGGTGCTCTCCGAAAGCTGGCGACCTGGCGGGGTGCATCCGCCCCTGGGTACGCCGTGTGTTTATGCGTGCATGTGCATGCCTCATCAAATACCACAGATAACCGTTAAAACGATCTCTGGGTAGCGTGTCACTCAGTTACGAGTTACTATATTACATGTATCTCTATCTGTTACTGCCCTGGCTGGTCTAATATTGCGATCAACGCCCAATTGGCTTTACGTGGAAAATATCACTATATCACCATGTGAAGTATTGTGCGCACGATGGTGACATTTTAAACAAACGTCTAAACACTTTTATCTTACACCAGATACAAACATCTTACAAATGCGCTTTTACGAGTAGAAACCGCCAAAAAATGATATTATAACCGCTGGACCACAACGTCCTGCAAGTTATAACTTTGTAGTTATTCGTCTTAGTTTGAGCCAAAGTGATCAGGTGATTATACCTTGTAGAGCGAATTTTTGATGACCTCCAGGGGAAGTCCTTTGTCGTTCGCGTGGAAGAACTCCACCAGAATGGTGAGTGCTTCGAACAGGCGCTCAAAGAACCAATTGGCTTTCTGCAAATTCAAAACATAAACATATTTACTGAAATTAATACATGAAAGAGAATACTATTTTGCATTCCAATGTATTTCATTCCTTGTTGGTGGATTTGATAAAGATGCCATGGCATCTGTTGTTACAGTAGCGCTCTGTTGATCGAGTTGGGCCGAGTACGTACGTATCGATATCTAACCGTGCATTATGCTATAGGTGTGAAAGTCATGACCCTGGCCCGTTTTGCGCAGTCGGACGTTTTCGGCTCTCACATACGTGTACTCACTGTGGAGGACGTATATACACCATGGTTTATTACTGATTCGGATGCACGGACAACCGTCACATCCCGGACCTAACACCAGGTCAGTATTACACTGATCCAGACACCCACCACATCCTCGTTGTCAAGGACGTCTCGCATCTCCTCCAGGACCTCCACCCAGATGGAGTCCAGGATGCGGTCGAAGTTACTCCTGAAGAGGTTAGTGTTCAGAGTCACCAGGTTGCTGTCCAGATAGTTCATCAAGTCACCAATAGCCTGCAATGATGGGAAAATGAACGGGCATCAAAGAGAGTCGGAAGTTACCTCTAGAAGAATAAAATGACATCCTGGGTATACCATGTCAGCAGTAATTGGGGCTTGATTTCCAGAGCAATTTGAATATTGACATATATATTAGACGTATATGTCAATGCTGGCTCAATTAAAAGCCAAGGAAGTCGTATACCCAATCCCTTATAATATATATATTATTCATCACTTACGGTTTCGGCCGGTTGTTTTTCAGGGGCCCAACACAAGTGGAACACATCCTTCTTAATGTCGGGGCGCATCTGGCGAAGAAAGCAATTTAATGACATTGATCAATAGCATAATACTAAACGGGCTTCACAAATTTGCAATCGTATCAACATTTTAAATAAATATACATCTGTTTTTATTTTGAGTAATCAAGCGCCCCATATGACAATTGTCAGTTGTCTATTTCAATTAGTGAACTCGCAGACGTATAACAGTCAATCAATATAAAATAGTGAACCTGAAACTAAAGCTGAAATTATACTTGATCCACAAAAACTAAAGCTGAAATTCGACCTAAAACTAAAGTTGAAACTGAAACTGACATTAAAACTGAAAGTGAAATTGAACCTGAAGCTGAAACTGAAATTAAACCTAAAACTGAAACTGACCTTGTCAGCTACCCTGTCGACGACTTGTTTGATCTTGTGGACCATGTCCTCGTCGGCGGCCTTGACGATGGCCAGGAGGCGCGCCTTGGTCTGCTTGCCGGCCTTCTCCCCGTCACTCCGCTCCACGCCGCCGGCAATCTGGCTGAACTGGAGCGCTTCCGGCAGGGGGCGCAGTGCGCGTCGCACCTGCTCGATGTCGTTGATGGTGATGCACAGCTGTCGGGCAGAGCGAGAGACGCGGTGATTGTGACGTCATTGGAAGGATCAACCAATGAGAGGTACGTACACATCAAGTCCGTCGTCATTCATTGGAAGGAGACATTGATGAAGTTGATGAAGTTAAGTCATACAAAATTGACTTTTGAAATAACTCTTTACGTTACGATGGGTGTCGTCTAAACATAGGAGTAGTATAAACAAACCAAGACCCGGGACAACATTTCATTAAACAATACATCAGAGTAGAAAACTGGCAACGGCGCATACAAACTCAGTTGTGCCTCTAGCATATGGCTTTCTATTTCTAACTGGCGTTAATCACATGTCGCAGGCCCCTCGTGGCGAAAACAGAATTGCCTCATTCGCCTAATTATTGGCGAGTATACTCATTACAAACAGAGATTTAGACGAGTTCCTTGGGCTAAGATTTACCTAATTACCGCTGGGTTGAAGAAAGTAGGCAGTATAACCTGCAGCTGTTTTCTTGTCTTTTTTGTGCTTTAATTACCTGTTCTGTGACGTCAAACTGACCCACTTCGTCATAGTAACCGGCACCCTGGAGCTTGGCGTGGATCAGGTCTGCGTAGAAGGTCGCACCGAGACACATGTCCTGGACAACGACATACAGCGTTAGACACATTAGATAAAAACCGCACTATACATATGCCATGGAGAAAGAGTCACGTTAGACATGTCAACGAGAAAGAGTCAAGTTAGACAGGTCCAAGAGAAAGAGCCACAGTTAAGCAGGTCCAAGAGAGAGAGCCACAGTTAGACAGGTCCAAGAGAAAGAGCCACAGTTAGACAGGTCCAAGAGAAAGAGCCACAGTTAGACAGGCCCAAGAGAAAGGGCCACATTTAGACAGGTCCAAGAGAAAGAGCCACAGTTAGACAGGTCCAAGAGAAAGAGCCACAATTAGACAGGTCCAAGAGAAAGAGCCACATTTAGACAGGTCCAAGAGAAAGAGCCACAATTAGACAGGTCCAAGAGAAAGAGCCACAGTTAAGACAGGTCCAAGAGAACCAGCCACAGTTAGACAGGTCCAAGAGAAAGAGCCACAGTTAGACAGGTCCAAGAGAGAGAGCCACAGTTAGACAGGTCCAAGAGAAAGAGCAACAGTTAGACAGGTCCAAGAGAAAGAGCCACAGTTAGACAGGTCCAAGAGAAAGAGCCACAGTTAGACAGGTACAAGAGAAAGAGCCACAGTTAGACAGGTCCAAGAGAGAGAGCCACAGTTAGACAGGTCGAAGAGAAAGAGCCACAGTTAGACAGGTCGAAGAGAAAGAGCCACAGTTAGACAGGTCCAAAAGAAAGAGCCACAGTTAGACAGGTCCAAGAGAAAGAGCCACAGTTAGACAGGTCCAAGAGAAAGAACCGCAGTTAGACAGGTCCATGAGAAGGAGCCACAGTTAGACAGGTCGAAGAGAAAAAGCCACAGTTAGGCAGGTCGAAGAGAAAAAGCCACAGATAGACAGGTCCAAGGGAAAGAGCCACAGTTAGACAGGTCCAAGAGAAAGAGCCACAGTTAGACAGGTCCAAGGGAAAGAGCCACAGTTAGGCAGGTCCATGAGAAGGAGCCACAGTTAGAAAGGTCGAAGAGAAAAAGCCACAGTTAGACAGGTCCAAGGGAAAGAGCCACAGTTAGGCAGGTCCAAGAGAAAGAGCCACAGTTAGACATGTCATAGAGAGAGCCACGTTAGACAGGTTCAAGAGAAAGAGCCACAGTTAGACATGTGATAGAGAGAGCCACGTTAGACACGTCATAGAGAAAGAACCAAGTTACACATAATCATGTCATAAAATGAAACATATACGTATTAAACGTAACACTCTAAAGACCGATTATATATATAGATATGTATTTGTAGCCAACACTGATACATTATAAACACGTATCTTTTACATTATATTAATTTGTTAATTTCAGTGTTGACGCGCATGGCTGTCTCACCTCCGTGATCTTTGTGACAAAGGGCAGCGCCCCAGGGTGATCAGGCCACTCGATCGACTTCCAAAAGTCAACAATCTGAAAGTTAGTGGTATTGTGTTATTGGTTAACAGTCTGTAAACGAGGGGGGACTGCCACGAACAGTTACCGTCGTTATCATGTTTGCAAACTGTATATTCAAAACTCTATTTTCGGCACACACATTTATATACACTTCACTGGCCGCACTTTCAATTCATAATACAGCAACGTTTGACCGCTAATAATGCAGTGTCATTTGTAAACGGGCTTCCGAGATGTTCCCCATCCAGAAACAGATACTATAATAGTTACAACCATCACTCTCATTGGAGGATACAACTATGGCGAACGCGGCGATGGCATAATTCAGATGCCGGGAGGTTCGGTCAATTTGCGTGCGCAGCCGTTACGATCCTGACCTTACGCTATGGAATTTTGCATGGATCCTCCGTTATTCCGCTGACCTCGTGGGAAGGCTATCGCGGTGGCTTCCAACTTAAAGCGGGTGTCGCCCCGCGACAAATATAATTGTCAACCTATTTCCCGCTATATACGCATCAAATGTTTACTCGTACCTGGCCGAAACAGCAGGCCACGTCCACGGCGGAAGTGCTCTGCTTCACGTGACCGTCCACCTGCTCCACCTGGCGGCGAGACATAGTATCACGTTGGGCAATCAGGACAGATTGTTGAGTATTGTCCCAAACAATCATTTCAGATCCCATTATTTGTGCAATACTATTTTAAACAATTAATGCGAAGGATACGATATATATATATATATTTATTTGTATGAATAATGTCATCAGATTGTCGCTACATAAATTAGTTTTCAATGTATGACAATAAGAGTAGCGGACATACTTAACTGGTAGGGTTTATGCAATAATGTGTATATCGTAGGATTAAAGTGAAAGTAATTTAAAGTGCAGTGATGATTTTGATCAACATAAAAAGATATACAAAGTTGTAAGATTCCAGTCACATATAATCAGCTTGATCAACATGCTTTAGTTCAATTATAGCTACATTGCCGGTACATATTTAACCAGGTTTCGCGTAAAAGACAAAACGTATTTAAATTACTAATAGAAATGAACACACAAAATATTAGGTGACATGTAATCTTCATTTAATAGCACCTTTCTTAATTATCATCTAACATCATTGTGATTTAACAACTAGTGGAATGCTATAACAGAAAACACTTCATATATGTTACTTATTATATAATTGGTCGATAATTAATGGAAATAAATGTTGGAGTAAACAACATATTAATCACAACAAATACCTCAGTTCCCGGTTGCAGAATATTATTACAATTACCATTACCCACCATGCAATGCGTTCCCTTTGGTCATTGCATATATACACGGTATAAATATAATATGTAACAGAACATGCAATGTTCTTAGCTTGAACACGATGGAGCCATTGAAGCAGGAGAAAAGCCAAGCGAATGGCTACACGTACCATAGACACAGCGCAGAGCGAGTGAACCATTGCAGCAATCTCATTCGTTTAAACGGCACTATTTATAGTGTAATATTACATATTTTACCCTTTTTTTGATATAGTGATGAAATATGTTTGACATTTACCCGGGTATTTAATGGCTCAGCCAGAGCGAGCGTAGTTATATTTTACAAACAGAATAACAAACAACGTATGCCAGAAAGGAGTGGCCAAAACTGTTAAATAGACAGGAAGTTGATATCTTTAACGACAGGTTATAACGACATTAATATTAACCATTACATGTTAAATAGTTAGGACGTCGAAATCTTTAACAATAGGGTATCACGACATTAATAATTAGCGTTAGAGATGCGGGGCACATGGAGGACGCGCGGCGGGGATGGGAAGACGGGTGGGGGGGGGGGGGAGGGGGTACTATGGATGAGGTTAGCTGAGCAGCAGGCATAGGATGGAGGAGTGGTTGAGAACATGCGCTAGTCCACCAAAAGGCCATCCATCACCAGTCACAAGCCAAGGGAACAGTGCCATCGAGCCACTTACTGCCACCTGCTCCATTTCCTATGATATGAGGATCCAATGGCACGGCGTATAGTTATTATTATTATCATGTGGGGTTATATGTCATGAGTGGTAAGTGTCACGTCTTCAGGCGGGAGGTGCAAGGCAGGCGACCAGGCCACGGCTATAATGGTGCCCAACGCGTGATTGACTAAGAGTCTAATTAAGGCAGTGCGACGCCTTGAATAATAGGAGTTTAAACTTCACGACAGCGTTAACAGCAGCCTTGAGTTTAAAGCACCCGTGAGAAACGTATTAATTTAAATACGAAATTATTCTAAAAGGAGCCTCGCTCACTCTACTAACGATAGCAAATGTTCCGTGAAGTTTTAAGCGATACACATACACAGACAGCTGTGCGCAACCTATCCCGCAGGAACTTTAACTGTAACAATAGTCAACCATTTTGTATGGCACCTGAAACAGAAAATTCAAGCAAGACGCTTGTGCGTACCTCTAAGCAGTCCCAGTGAGCCTCCATACTGTAGAAACTAGGTACGTGGTCTATATAAAGCGACTCAACGCCGGCGGAAGCGGACGTGACATACAACACGTACTTCCATCACGTGACCAGTAATTGCGCATGCGCCCTACTCGCGAGTCTCACCTTGTCTAGTTCCACGGACTTGCGCACGCGCCGCATCAACTTGTACTTGCATACGTTGATCCAGCGCTGGACGGGGACGCGGAAGAGTTCGTAGAAATGGATCACGGCCAGCGACTTCCGCTCGCTGTAGTAGTCCCGCAGCGAATAGCATGACGGGAATAGCAGAGATTTTTCTTTGTTATAATGATTTATATTTTTCATTATTCAAAACGTTTGGGTGATTATTTGTATACTGCTAGCTACTGATAAAAAATTTGCGTTAGGTAACATAGGATACCGCTTAATCTAGCTCATAGTCTCGGCGTATCTTCTCCTAAACATGATTATGGCACATCAGTAAGCCACATACAAATAGCATAATAGTACCAACGGCAGCATTAAGCAAACATTATTGCACTGATTCAGGAGGTCGGTATTATCTAAAGGGGTCCATCTTCCGACGACATGGATTATTGTAGATGTGGGTGAGCAATGCGGAAGCAATGGTCCGCCTTAACAAGGAAAAACGACTATTATATATATGGCCGCCAAAACGAATGCTCAAAGCGAGGGGACGAGCCCGGTATGCACCGTTCCGCACTCCGACACTAAGGCCCGGTATGTACCGTTCCGCACTCCGACACTAAGGCCCGGTATGTACCGTTCCGCACTCCGACACCAAGCCCCGCCTACGCTTGATTCTTTTTTCGTAAATCGTGAGTATGAAATTGATAATCATAGCTGATGATAGGTACAAGTGAGAAGTTCTCATGTCTAAAACTGATAAGAAAGTGACATGCTGCTTTGTTTGTCGGACTTGTTTTGTCGGACATAACGCACGTGCATGACATTTTTCGCCTCATGATGGGACAAATGAAACAGTGACGTCGATGAATGATTGATAGCCTGGATCGGTCTATTACCTGGATGAGAGGTGTTGTTTATAGCTGCAGAACTCCTGCAGGGTGAGGTACAACTCGAACAGCTGAAGCCCCATGTCCTGGGCCGTGATGGTGTCTGCCTCCTGTTCTGTCACTTCCGGTATACGGCCGGAAATGTTCTTCAAATCAGTCGTGATGTCCTCCCCAAGCTATATGCAACACAAATATTGCTCAAATCAAACTTGAGCACCACATATTTATCCTTATGTCTTAAACAAATAAAACATAAACCAACAATATAATTGCTTTCATATCACGAAATATACCCGACAGATAAATGTAATAATATTAATTTATGCGATTTTAAGTTTAATATATATTGCGAAATATGTCTTATTGGTTCCTTGGTGTTGTGTATAATGTGAAGCGTAAGCATTGAGATATGAAATACACTTAATTCGAAGGCTGTATCGCTCTGACGCGTATTGACGCGTAGAACGTATCTAGATAGTTGAAAACATATTTAAAGTGAGGGACGCACTATGAAGGTGAGAAACTATCTGTCGAACAATCTGCTTCGTCTAAATACGAAAACACTAATAAGACAGATAAGCAGTTAGCAGTCAGCAAGTTCGTATGATTTATCCAACGACAAATGTTGGCGCAGAAAGCGTCTGAGAGATGAAAGTGTAACAGTATTAAAGCCAATATAACCCACCCTTGCAAGTTTGAAAGATTTAAAAGCACAACCACTATTTTCTGACCGTTAAGACACATGTATCCGCTGTGTTGAGCGGCAAGGAATCATGATATATAAAATTCATATGTGATATATAAGCTGGTTATATGTGATATATAGGCTGGTTTCCCTGGCGCGATATAACGTAATAAGTGCAAACCACTGCAAACCAAAGAGGTGTTAACCAGGGTATCAATCAGCCAATATAGCTGTACTAGGAAGAAATAAGTATCTATATATATATGTAATACAGTGGCGGTATATGAAGTCACTGTATTAAGTAATAAAGAGAAAAGACGTAAACCACTTCGTGAATCGTCCGTAGTCACAAGATGCGTTAGGTAAAGTACATGATATTATCAGCATGAGATATAAGATAGCTGAGACATGACTGCTGTCACAGTTATATGAGGAATGAGATTACTGATTTATTCATTAGTCGCTTGCTACGGTATATGATGAACCCCTACGTGTCAAACTCATGCGTTTATGCGTAGTATTTTGTTAAAATTGATAGTGTGAAAGAATGTGCGAGAAAAATAATAGATGATAGGTGCACGATCATAAAATATGCGAGTGCATAGAAAAACCAAACCTCTTCCTTCATTCCCCGCGTTACATCTTTGTAAAGCTGACAAAAATTAACGGAACAAAATAATAGTTCTGATGATAATGGATCGGCTAGCAAAGCCTTTGTGATGTAACATGTAACGCAACTCTTTCAACGATATCAAAAACGTATCAAACTCGCAGAGGTGATTAACCGTTCGTCGTTGCGGAAGCGGAAACTAGCGCCACCTAACGAGCAACCGAGCACCAGTGTATCTAATGGTTACGCGTGAAATATTTCGACCAAACAACGGTTTTGGATGGATTTACTTTGGAAATCAAGCGACTATACCTCTCGCCAGAGGTTACTTTTTATTCGCTACTTTAACGGACAGTTAGTTACTCACGAGTTTGTCCAGCTGTCTGTAGAGGGAGTTGAAGTAATTCAATCCCAAGATTCTGAAAAATGTCAGAAATATGGTGTTTACCATAATGCAACAGGTATGTATCTCATAATGTCACATACTAAAATAATATGTTACAAACATATTACAAAATGTAATATACGGGTCTTCAGTAGACTAATGGACTTCCTTCATTTATTGCACGAACTGAATTAGAAAGATTCGAAGGTCGTCAAAGATTATTGTATCATTTTAGCCTACATGCGAACCAACCACACCTGACCTCTTGGAACAAAATGACACATTTATATATCGAAATTATAATTATTCCAGGTGTAACGAGGGAGGTAACATTAGTGTGTCGGCAATATAAGAGACATGAAGAAAGCCTCAACGACACAGATAATACAAAATGAATTTATTAATAAGTGGGATTGTATTTTAAGCCAATCAGGACGCCAGTGGCCCTTCATCCCGGGAATCGCGCCTCGCCGATGTGCTTACTTCTCATAGACCGGGTTGAAGCAGGTGAGGCCCTTCTGGAGGTCTAGATTCAGCCTGTTGGTCAGCTCAATCAGACTCACGATGGTCTCATCATCTCTCTGCGTGGTCAACCACAGACAAAGACGCCGTTTTACATTGTATCAGTGGTTCCATTGTATGCTGTCCAATAGCTGTAACTACACTGACCCGTAAGATAGTAATTCAGCTTCAGAACAACTACACCCGCAAGGAAATTAACAAATGACACGGACAGAAGGTGTATGAAAACATACAGGGTTTTGATCATTTATCTTACAGTGGTACTGTGACATCCGCATAAAGACTTTAAGCCCGGTTTAAGTATTTGAGTATTTCTGGGGAGGAAAATCCTATAAGCATTATAAAAGTGTCACATGTTAGTCTTTGAATGAGGCTGCCGTAGATAGCACATACCATGGCGTGCTCTACGGTTGAATTCCTCACTCGTTCGTACCAATCAAGGGCACTTTTCTGAGGGTCACAAAAATAAATTCAGTGTGTATATAATATACATACAAACTATTATTTCTCCGTGAATCTGAGTATGTTTAAAAACATGTACATAGATTATAGAATTCAACTAGTAATTATTCCTAAGACCAAGACTTAATTAATCAGAAGCTATGTTCATTGGCAACAACGCATGCCGTAAGTAAGTCCAGTGTAGCTTAGTTGATATGACAAGCACAAAAACGGCCTTCTTCTATGGTGTCTTTTGACTATCAAGTCAAAGGTCTATTGTTACGCCAAGTCTGACGCAGGGAACTGTACCTTAATGGCATTGGCGACTTCATTGTTGAGCACCTTGGCGAATGGCAAACACTTGGCGAAGCATGGCATGTCATACATCTTGGCCAGACATCTGTTGTAAAGTGAAAAGTGAGGTTACAATGTGGGCTAGCATGGTGTAATAACATGGTATAATGTCGCATGACTACTACCTCTAGACTAAATTTGCAGGCTGGACTAGAATTTATGTCGTTGTAATACAACAATATGGTACTGACAGAATAACTGTAACTCATCAAGCTCTCATCCTCATGAATATATGTAATATTAATCGGCCTAAACATGCATTAATATGTGTGATTAAGCAGTTCCGGAATTTTTTCGCATAATTATCGTTTGAATGCAATGAAAACGGTTAAAGGGAACTTACAGTAGGTATATGACAAATATCATGCGCAAAAATCATCCGTAACATAAAGTGTTTGGTCTAGTAATCAAAATTGCATATTATGAAGAATATTGCTCGATGGGGCTCCTTACTTCAGCATGCATTCGAATCGAACTTGAGCAATCTTGTTGTGAGGCGGATAGATGTCTCGTTGATTGCTGATCAGGTTCAGGCAGTAGTGCAGGAAGTCCATGAAGCTCTCCGCCAGGGCCTCCTCCTAAAGCCAACGATGAATCACGCAACGTAACTACGATGTCTTAAAAAATAGGGCACCAGCAGAATGTTCATATCGTTGTCGAATTCCGTAGAATTCTCCATTACAACTATATCGCGAACTAGTGTTGCCATCTGGGGATTGCAATACAGATGTATTGTTTGACGCCAGGGTCTCCTCCTAAAGCCAACGATGAATCACGCAACGTAACTACGATGTCTTAAAATATAGGGCACCAGCAGAATGTTCATATCGTTGTCGAATTCCATAGAATTCTCTCCGTTACAACCATATTGCAAACTAGTGTCGCCATCTGGGGATTGCGTTATCTATACGTCACAAGTAAACAAATGTATCATCGAGGCATATGTGATTCCCGTGTCGCGCATAGCCGTAGAGCAGTATTGGTAATCTATATTTATATATATATGTTTCCGTTAACTAACTTATGTCGACTTACCTGTCATAATTTATGTTTAGTTGCATTTGACTAAAATCCACTAAAATAGTTAACCAAATTAAATTTTATGTTTAGGAATACTTGGTTCAACAAATTACATAAACAAAATGAAAAAAAATAAAGACAACGCCTGACAATTAAGGCTTTATAAAGGTAACCGCCTGCCTATTCATTATTCCGAACAAGTAGCCGAGTTCATCATATTAAAATTTAAAAAAACAGCAAGTTTGTATCAAAATCACGTGACGGCGAGGCATTCACGCGAGAGTTACTGACGTCGTCCTTGTTGAGGGAGGCTGGTTCCCACTTCTCGTCCAGGTCGACCAGGAGCTCCAGGAGAAGCATCCAATCAAAGGGATGCTGACGGTGTTTCTTGCTGTACGCCGCCCAGCGGCTGTAACCATAGCAACACGTGTCAAACCACGTCATGTCCTTAGGATCGTGTACATCTATTGGGATGTACATCGGTTTGAAGAGGGTCGGGGGTTAGTGCTAGTACGTCGTTGCAACAAGCATGGCTGTTGGTTAAAGCAAGGCTGTTGTGAAAACAATGTTGCATTGTTTTATGCAAGCCTTTGGTATAAGTAAGGCTCTTTGTGCAATGAAAGGAGAATAAATAATGTAAAACGTACTTTATATTTCCTTGGACCTGTTAGGTTGAAATAAATCGCGAGAAAGTAGAAACATTCAGAGTTGTAGTGGAGGAGGGAGTGCGGAAGAGAGTGAAGCGATATGGATATAAAAAGAGGTGCCAAGAGAGGGATAGATAGAGAGAGATGGGGGGGGAAGGGAGAGCTGAGGGGAAGGAGAGGGAGGGAGAGAGGGGGATGGGCAGAGAGAGAGAGGAGGGGGGGGGCAGAAAGAGAGGGAGAGAGAGGGAGGGCTAGAGGGGGATGGGCAGAGAGAGAGAGGAGGGGGGGGGGCAGAGAGAGAGGGAGAGAGAGGGAGGAGGCTTACTCACCACATTGCCTGCTGTTCGTCCGTGATGTCTCCTTGGATGGCGTGCTGGTGAAGGATGGTCTGCGCCGCTTGGGACAGGTTACCTCGCCAGTGGTAGATCTCGCCCTGTCAAAACACAAACAGGAGACCCGTCATCCACGGCGGGAAAACTACCGCGGGTGTCAATAAATAATGAGCGAGCTTCGCGCCGTATCTCATGTATGATGATGTGTTGTTGTTCGAAGTCGTGCGTGATAAAGAGGGTTGTTTGGCTGGTTCGACGTGTAACGTTGTAATAGCAAGGAACCAGCCTGCCAGACGTGTCCATTCACTTTTTGCAAAAGAAAAATATGAATAATCGCCGTAACACATGTGGAGTTCGATTTCTCACACCCGGCCGTCTTGCCTGATCTAACAGGGGACTGATGCATGGATTGGCGTTTTCGGCCACCTTTGAGCACATATGGTCTAAACCGGACCCCCCCCCCCTTCCGCCTTAGGTAATGATATCAAAGGACAACAATACCACACATAGCGGTGGGGGTTCGAACCCGTCACAGATTCTCGGCCCGGCCCTCGGTGGACCTCGCCTAGGACATACCCCAGGGCCTGTATACATACGAGGCTCAGAGGTCAGGAACTGACCCAGAATGTTTGGTACCCGCCATAGCTCGGACTCGAAACACCGACATCTCGCATTCTAATACGTTCTGAGCGAAGCGTCGAAGGCAATGCGCCATAGGGAAAATCCCGTTGGTGCAGGTAGTTATTTTGGTCGAAGGACCGGTATCGAAATACTACAAAACCGACTACCCACATGGCCCCAGTGGCGAATTTCACGAACGCAGTTTAGCCGACTACGGGGCTTAGTCGGCTAAAGGTACCATGTAAATGATGGGCGATTTTAGCCGAGTAAGCCCCGTAGTCTGCTAAACTATGTAAGTGAAATAGGAGGCCACTGGTAAAGGTACTGACCGCCGATACACCAGTCCAGTTAGACATGGCGCGGGTTCTCTTACCTTGAAAATGAAATGTTGGTGTTTTAGGCCGCTTTTGTGAACATGAAGGCTAAATTTGGCCAAAGAACCTCCCGGGACGTCGAAGGATGAAGGGATGAAACGTGTCCCAGATCGGGTTGGTTGTATATTCCGGACGCTTTAACCACTTTGGATCACATCGCATCAATGGGAGAAGGAAGGGAGAGTGGAGCCATGTCCCCGGGGGTAACCCCCTACTCTTTGCGAAGAAGGATATGGGATCTTTATCTTGCGACCACACAGACATGGCCACAGCGGGGCGCGAACCATCGATCCACGTTCCGTTAGGCTCTCAGGTGTCCAGAGCACTCAATGCGAGCGCTCTAACCCACTGACCCACCGGGCCCCAGGACCTATAGGTATGCGGTCTAGTGCGCAAGCCACTACACCAGGGAGGCCCCCAGGACCGATAGGTATGCGGTCTAGTACGCTAACCACTACACCAGGGAGGCCCCCAGGACCTATAGGTATGCGGTCTAGTGCGCTAACCACTACACCAGGGAGGCCCCCAGGACCTATAGGTATGCGGTCTAGTACGCTAACCACTGCACCAGGGAGGCTCCCAGGACCTATAGGTATGCGGTCTAATACGCTAGCCACTACACCAGGGAGGCCTCCAGGACCTATTGATCTGCGGTCTAGTGCGCTACCCACTACACCAGGGAGGCCCCCAGGACCTATTGATCTGCGGACTAGTGCGCTAACCACTACACCAGGGAGGCCCCCATGACATATTGATCTGCGGACTAGTGCGCTAACCACTACACCAGGGAGGCCCCCATGACCTATTGATCTGCGGTCTAGTGCGCTAACCACTACACCAGAGAGGCCCCCAGGACCTATTGATCTGCCGTCTAGTGCACCAGGGAGGCCCCCAAGACCTATTGATCTGCCGTCTAGTGCGCTAACCACTACACCAGGGAGGCCCCCAGGACCTATTGATCTGCCGTCTAGTGCACCAGGGAGGCCCCCAGGACCTATTGATCAGCCGTCTAGTGCACCAGGGAGGCCCCCTTCTCTCACCTTGAAGCTCTTGAGCTCGTGTTCGATGAAGACACCCATGAGGTCCTGGTGCTCGCGGATCTCATCCCAGGCGTCCTCTTCAGAGTATCCGCGATCCTCGCGAGTCGCGAGGTCAAACCGAAGGTGGATCTGACCCTCCACATTCGACCTTGACGAGCGCGCATCTAGGTCAAACCACTCGTCCAACCCGGTTGAAGGAATGTCCTGTTGTGGTTGTGATAAAAAAAACTGGTTTATGCAATAGCCATCAAAGGCATTATGTGAAGGACAGATCATGATCGTGTATATATATATATAATATATACTCCACAGGACTAACGATTAAATATTACTTAAGTTTGCTATCAATACTAAACAGTAAAACAGTGACTTATATCATGCTTTCTCGTTTTGAAACCATCTCTTCTAAGACTCAAAATGCTTGAATGTGTGAGCGAAACTTACAAATGGATATTACCAGCCAATGGTTTGTCACGTTCCAAGTGCTACATGAAGAACAAGTCGCAATAAGCAAAAGACGTCAAACACTGTTATTATTCAACTGCACTCGACAACCCGCATCAATGCATCTTTCAACTGGGGCTATGCATATGAACAAACTTTACAGTGTGTCGTTGTCAAGGTTACACGCTTTTCATGCCCCCACCCCTACCCCTCCACCTCTGCACTTAACCTTCCCCTCTCCATCTCGCCCCCCCCACTCCACCCCTCCCCCTCTCGCCCCTCCCCGTCCACCTTCGCCCCTCCCCCATCTCGCCCCCCGCCTCCTTTCTCACCCCCCTGGCAGCCTTCCCTCCTCCCCTCCTCCCTCTTGCACCCACCCCCCCCCCTCCTTACGGTGAGGTTGACGGTGACTGAGCCGAGGAAGTCGTCGACGCTGGCCTTGCTGGCGACGGACGAGGTCCCGGATGTGCGCGCGGACTGGGCGATCTGCTTGAAGTAGCGCCCCAGCCCCTTGAAGCCAGCCACCTCGTTCAGACGCTTGGCCGCGTCCACCACTGAGAACTCATCGTCGTGGTCCCTGTCGAGCGCAAGGGTCAGGCGTATCAGGCCAGCTTTGTACACAAACGGCGGATGTATAATTGGAGCCAATATATAGAGAGGACTTACTTCGCACGTAGCGGTCGTATTTGATAAAGGGTTATTTAATTTCTTCATTTATCAACAGCTATGTTAATGTACTACGTGTACTAAATAGGCTATGACAATAAAGATTTTATTTTTTAAAAAGGGTGATTGCATGATTGCAAACATCGCCGAGAAATATGTCCATTTTTCTACAATGTTGAATCTAATGGCAATTGAAGCTAATGTCCGTTTTTCTACAATGTTGAATCTAATGGCAATTGAATCTAATGTCCGTTTTTCTACAATGTTGAATCTAATGGCATAGAATACTCAAGATTAATCTTGTCTACATTACATGCACTACTTTGTTATCAAAGAATAACGTCATCTATATAGACAATGTCGAGTATATACAAACACAAATATTACCCAGAATGCATAGCCTAAACCGTGGCGCCTCACAATGGAATAATCTCAACTACGTTATGGACAGTCGTCTACAAGCTGAGAGTGGTATAAACGGCACGGTCGCTAGAGAGTCGAGACCAGCCAGACTCAGGAATATGTCGGTGAGCCACCATGGTCACCAGTGACGACGGTTTATTACCACTGAGATCGAATTAAATAGTCCAAGGATGGTACGCCTGTACAAATAATGTACAATACTTATTCATGTGTTCAGTACTCACCAGATGTCAAGATGAAGCTTGTCACATTCCACTCCTTCTAAATCACTGGAAAGACGAAGCAAGTTATTATCCTGTAGCCAAACAACAGCAAATAGCAAAAATTCCACATCGTTGAAGCATCATTTTCCCGTGCATGCATTGATGGCATATACGTGCATGTTGACACATTGGGTAGGGCTAGATGACGGAGAATGGGTAGCTTCATTGAATCAGAATTAGCATAACATAGTAATCATGAACAAAATACTTAATAAATACAAAGTAGACTGCTGAGATGTGCGCCAATAACACAAATAAAAGTCAACAATGCGTATAACATATGTGCAACCTACCCACGATCTTACTACATGTGCAAACAGTTTCTTGATCCATATTGCTATTAAGTATGGCAACACAATGGGATATATACTAATATATTATTTAAGGTGACATTTTTGTATTACAGCGATATTCAGTAATTAGGTGATATGTAACTATTGATTACTTAATAAGTAATCATATAATATAATAATATAATATTAAATTACGACCTATTATCCATCGACAGTTAGGACATTAATCTGGCTTCGCATTGCGCTCGCCGCCGCCTCACACGGGACTCGACTCACAATCTAAAGCGTTCGTGCCACACGGGGTCGAGCGTGTTGTACATGACCGAGGTGGTCCTGATGAACTTGGCCGGAATCGTATCCCGAGCCGTCTTGTCCTTCTTGTCTTTCTTCTTGAAGCTCTGCGAGAACTTCTTCAGCGCGCTCTCCTTCCGCACGCGACACTCTTCATCCGAGGAGCAACTTCCGGTGGCCTCCAGAAAGCGCTCGCGCTGGAGCAGTGACCCAGGGACAATACCCAGCATGCAATACGGGTCGCTGAAGCCTGCGGGAGGGGAGGAAGAGGGTGAGTGGGGGGTGGGGTGGGGGGAGAAAGGTATATTAACAAGTCGCAGATTGGTTGATTTGTCATATAAATACCCATAGTCGCTAATATTAAGAATAGTAAGGATAGAAATGATAATGCATTATAATTAAGAATTAATATAACTAAGCCATAACGAATATTCGGATGAAGTAACTGTCTTGATTCTTTACTCCTTCAGAAACCAACCTAGCAATGGTCCTCAGTAGGCCTACATCTGGATGTGGTCGCTGTGGTAGCGTTCTCGCCGGATACCCTTTATTACGATTATCCGTTCCCAGCCCCATTCCCTGTTCGCCTGCCACCCCAGTCCCTACGCCTGCCACCCCAGTCCCCACGCCTGCCATCCCAGCCACTTCAGTCCCCACGCCTGCCACCCCAGTCCCCACGCCTGCCACCCCAGTCCCCACGCCTGCCACCCCAGTCCCCACGCCTGCCATCGCAGTCCCCACACTTGCCACCCCAGTAACCACCCTCGCACCCTAGTCCCAACTGCACACCTCCACCTCCCCCCCCCCCCACCCCCCGCCACACCACCCCACCCACCCCGCCCCCTCTGCCCCCGCCCCGTCTGCCCCCTCCTCCTGGCCCCACTCACCGTCGGCGTCCTTGGCTTCCAGACCCCGCGCCTCCACCACGGTGACGTTTAGGATGAGCACGGGCGGCTGGAGGGAGAGACAGAGACACGTGGTCACAGCCACACCGCCACACTCACACAATAGACAATAATGGCGGCAGTAACGACGTAATGGGGGGACATAATTATTACATAGACGTTGTTCCAGAGAAGCCAATCACGGGGAGACGGACGCTACACGCCACGCAGACCGTCTCGCCGCCGCATCGATTGCTTTATTAGGCAGAGAGATAGAAAGGTGGCCAGCGAGAGAAAGAGAGATGAGAGGTGCTTAGTGACATACACAGAGAACGAGCGGGTGGGGAGGGAGAAAGAGAAGTAGAGAGGTGAGGAGCGACGGGGCGGTCGGGGTGTGAGAGAGAGAGAGATGGGGAGGGAGAGAGAGAGAAGGTGGGGGTGGTAAGAGAGAGGTGAGTTCGAGGGAAGAGAAAGAAAGAGGTGATGAGAAGTGGGGTGACAGGCAAGCTATATGCGTTGGTAGTTCCCCGTGGCGACAGGCCGGTTATATGGGATGGTAGTTCCCCGTGGCGACAGGCCGGTTATATGCGATGGTAGTTCCCCGTGGCGACAGGCAGGTTAAATGCGCTGGTAGTTCCCCGTGGCGACAGGCAGGTTAAATGCGATGGTAGTTCCCCGTGGCGACAGGCAGGTTATAGGCGTTGGTAGTTCCCCGTGGCGACAGGCAGGTTAAATGCGATGATAGTTCCCCGTGGCGACAGGCAAGTTATATGCGATGGTAGTTCCCCTTGGCGACAGGCAGGTTAAATGCGATGGTAGTTCCCCGTGGCGACAGGCAGGTTATATGCGTTGGTAGTTCCCCGTGGCGACAGGCAGGTTAAATGCGATGATAGTTCCCCGTGGCGACAGGCAAGTTATATGCGATGGTAGTTCCCCTTGGCGCAAGGCAGGTTAAATGCGATGATAGTTCCCCGTGGCGACAGGCAAGTTATATGGGTTTGGTAGTTCCCCGTGGCGACAGGCAGGTTATATGCGTTGGTAGTTCCCGGTGGCGACAGGCAGGTTATATGCGTTGGTAGTTTCCCGTGGCGACAGGACAGTTATATGCGATGTTAGTTACCCCTGGCGACAGCGATTCTAGTTTCCCCTGACGAAGGAAAGTTATTTGCGATTCTAGTTCCCTGGGGCGACAGGAAAGTTATTTGCGATGCTAGTTCCCTTGGGCGACAGGAAAGTTATATGCGATGCTAGTTCCCTGGGGCGACAGGAAAGTTATATGCGATGCTAGTTCCCTTGGGCGACAGAAAAGTTATTTGCGATGCCAGTTCCCTGGGGCGACAGCAAAGTTATATGCGATGCTAGTTCCCTGGGGCGACAGGAAAGTTAATTGCGATGCTAGTTCCCTTGGGCGAACGGAAAGTTATTTGCGATGCTAGTTCCCTTGGGCGACAGGAAAGTCACATGCGATGCTAGTTACCTTGGGCGACAGGAAAGTTATATGCGGTGCTAGTTCCCTTGGGCGACAGGAAAGTTATTTACGATGCTAGTTCCCTTGGGCGACAGGAAAGTTATATCCGATGATAGTTCCCTGGGACGACAGGAAAGTTATTTGCGATGCTAGTTCCCTTGGGCGACAGGAAAGTTATATGCGATGCTAGTTCCCTGTGGCGACAGGGAAGTTATTTGCGATGCTAGTTCCCTGGTGCGACAGGAAAGTTATTTGCGATGCTGGTTCCCTGTAGCAACAGGAAAGTTATTTGCGATGCTAGTTCCCTTGGACGACAGGAAAGTTATTTGCGATTCTAGTTCCCTGGGGCGACAGGAACGTTATTTGCGATGGTAGTTCCTTGGGCGACAGGAAAGTTATATGCGATGCTAGTTCCCTGGGGCGACAGGAAAGTTAATTGCGATGCTAGTTCCCTTGGGCGAACGGAAAGTTATTTGCGATGCTAGTTCCCTTGGGCGACAGGAAAGTCACATGCGATGCTAGTTACCTTGGGCGACAGGAAAGTTATATGCGGTGCTAGTTCCTTGGGCGACAGGAAAGTTATTTACGATGCTAGTTCCCTTGGGCGACAGGAAAGTTATATCCGATGATAGTTCCCTGGGACGACAGGAAAGTTATTTGCGATGCTAGTTCCCTTGGGCGACAGGAAAGTTATATGCGATGCTAGTTCCCTGTGGCGACAGGGAAGTTATTTGCGATGCTAGTTCCCTGGTGCGACAGGAAAGTTATTTGCGATGCTGGTTCCCTGTAGCAACAGGAAAGTTATTTGCGATGCTAGTTCCCTTGGACGACAGGAAAGTTATTTGCGATTCTAGTTCCCTGGGGCGACAGGAACGTTATTTGCGATGGTAGTTCCTTGGGCGACAGGAAAGTTATATGCGATGCTAGTTCCCTGGGGCGACAGGAAAGTTATATGCGGTGCTAGTTCCCTTGGGCGGCAGGAAAGTTATCTGCGATGCTAGTTCCCTTGGGCGACAGGAAAGTTATATCCGATGATAGTTCCCTGGGGCGACAGGAAAGTTATATGCGATGCTAGTTCCCTTGGACGACAGGAAAGTTATATGCGATGCTAGTTCCCTTGGGCGACAGGAAAGTTAGTTGCGATTCTAGTTCCCTGGGGCGACAGGAAAGTTATTTGCGATGCTAGTTCCCTGGGGCGACAGGAAAGTTATTTGCGATGCTGGTTCCCTTGGGCAACAGGAAAGTTATATGCGATGCTAGTTCCCTTGGGCGACAGGAAAGTTATTTGCGATTCTAGTTCCCTTGGGCGACAGGAAAGTTATTTGCGATGGTAGTTCCCCCTGACGACGGAAAAGTCATTTGCGATGCCAGGTCCCCGTAGCGACAGGATAGCAGACCTGTCTAAGATGGCTGCCCGTTGGGCGCCATCCAATCTATACGACCACGTGATCGCAGATGAGGTGCTTTGCATTCACACACACACTCGCGCGGGGCATTACGGGAAATACAGCTGGGGGTGCGGCGGAGGGGCGGGGGGCGGCGCTGACGTCAAGGCCGGCCCGAGCGACAACCCAGAGGCTATCAGCACACTTCTAGTGGCCGACCCTCCACCGGGGGTATCTTTATTAAGCCGCGATGACGTCTTTACGCCCGCCTCGGAGTAGTTTAATTAGACGCACAACAGCAAGTTTTTGGAGTTTCGGCGGCCGGCCGCTAGGGGGAGTCACGGCGCCAGGAGCCACGCCCACCGCACGGCGAGGACCGGAAGTCCGCGCACGACAACGAGGACTTGGGGGGGGGGGGGCTTGGGGCGGTGGGAGGGGGGGGGTGTCGGGTAGGAGAGGGCCATGGTCATGCCTGGACCGGCGTGGTTGGGCAGGCTTTATATGGCCCACGGGAGCTTCTTACACGGCGGGGGAGGGGTGGGTGGGGGTAACGGTAAGGACAGGGGAGGGGTGTGGAAAGGT
The DNA here is from genome assembly GCA_964019135.1 of Arenicola marina. NCBI lineage: Eukaryota > Metazoa > Annelida > Polychaeta > Arenicolidae > Arenicola > Arenicola marina. Next base: position 2,084,051 of record OZ025251.1, read on the forward strand.
TGACGAGAGGGGGGAGGGAGGGGGGGGGGGGGGGAGGTGACTACAGGAAGGGTCACTGACGTTGACATGTCTTGCTGCGAAACCAAATACGACCAATTTGGTGTGGATATATGAGGGCGAGGGCCTGGGGTGGAGGGGGCGGAGGGAGGACACCTTGGATAGAGAGCCTACAAGACCAGGAATTAATACAGCCATACAGCCAGCCAGCCAGGAGTTCATTAACGGGACATTTCAAGAGAGGGAGCTAGCTTTTCAGCACATATATCATTAAAATATCTTTATAACCGCCGCCGAGATAGGTCCTCAGGCCACCATCTCAGCCCATAGACCCCCGCCCTCCACCCCCTTTTCTTTCACTCCCTCCACCTCCACCTCCCCCATCACCTTTCCCCCACCACCTTTACGTCACTCCCTCCACCTCCACCTCCCCCTCCCCCACCACCTTTCCCTCACCCTCTCTACCTCCACCTCTCCCACCACCTTTCCCTCACTCCCTCCAGCTCCACCGGCCCCACCACCTTTCCCTCACTCCTTCACCTCCCCCACCACCTGTCCCTCACTCCCTCCAGCTGCACCTCCCCCACCACCTCTACGTCACTCCCTCCACCTCCCCCTCCCCCACCACCTTTCCCTCACCCTCTCTACCTCCACCTCTTCCACCACCTTTCCCTCACTCCCTCCACCTCCCCCACCACCTGTCCCTCACTCCCTCCAGCTCCACCAGCCCCACCACCTTTCCCTCACTCCTCCACCTCCCCCACCACCTGTCCCTCACTCCCTCCAGCTCCACCTCCCCCACCACCTTTACGTCACTCCCTCCACCTCCACCTCCCCCACCACCTTTCCCTCACTCCCTCCACCTCCACCTGCCCCACCACCTTTCCCTCACTCCGTCCACCTCCACCTCCCCCACCAACCTGCCCTCACTCCATCCACCTCCACCTCCCCCACCACATTTGTCTCACCCCCTCTAACTTCACCTCCCCCACCACCTTTCCCTCACTGCCTCCACCTCCACCTCCCCCACCAACCTGCCCTCACTCCATCCACCTCCACCTCCCCCACCACCTTTCCCTCACTCCCTCCACCTCCACCTCCCCCACCAACCTGCCCTCACTCCATCCACCTCCACCTCCCCCACCACATTTGTCTCACCCCCTCTACCTTCACCTCCCCCACCACCTTTCCCTCACTGCCTCCACCTCCACCTCCCCCACCAACCTGCCCTCACTCCATCCACCTCCACCTCCCCCACCATCTTTCCCTCACTTCCTCCACCTCCCCCACCACCTTTCCCTCACTCCGTCCACCTCCACAACCACCCTGCCCTCAAACAGACGAATCCCAGAATGGAGGGTTGAGCAACCGCAGCTCATCCATCAGTCAGGTCTTAACAAGACAGGAAGTACGTATATCAGCCAATCAGACGGCTGGTCAGTGCAGGTGTTATTGCGCAATATCTCTCCGCCTCGGTTGATTGGAAGCCGTCTCGCGGGAAAAGCTTCAGGAAAGTAATCTCCGATACCATGCGTACGAGGCGAGAAGACCACCACATTTAAGCGGCCTGTATGTATACCACGCAGGCCACGTGGCGCAGACCAGACCGCAGTTACATTACATTCCGTTGGGCAAACGACCAGCTATTCTCAAACGACCAACGTGTCTCACCCGACAACCGAGAAACGACCAACGTGTGTCTCACACGCCCAACTAACGTGTCTCACCCGACCAACTAACGTGTCTCACCCGACCGGCCTGCTACTTCTCGGTTAGAAAATCTACGTGTATTGTTTTGCATTGGCAAACGAGGGGACATCGTCCAGCGACTTCGCCTTGTTTCCCCAGAAAATAACCACTTGACACAAGCTGGGGTCCCGTCTATTAACGCCTTACGCCAAGGGTCGTATATATGTCAATTTACAAACGTGAGCAAGCCACGTTGTCAGGCTGAATTGCTGAACTGTGATATACAGTCTGTCCCGAACGTAACCACGGCAAGTAGATAGCGTGGTGACCTGTGGGCGGTGTACGGTCCGGGTGGCGGGGTGACGGTGGGTGATGTACGCTCTGGGTGGCGTGGTGACGGTGGGCGGTGTACGGTCCGGGTGGCGGGGTGACGGTGGGTGATGTACGCTCTGGGTGGGGTGGTGACGGTGGGCGATGTACGCTCTGGGTGGCGTGGTGACGGTGGGCGATGTACGCTCTGGGTGGCGGGGTGACGGTGGGTGATGTACGCTCTGGGTGGCGTGGCGTGGTGACGGTGGGCGATGTACGCTTTGGGTGGCGGGGTGACCGTGGCGGATGGAGGGTGGGGGGACGCGGCGCCGAGACGAGGCCTCCCTGGCGTGACGCCGGGGCATTAATCAGGGACAGGAGCTGCCAGGACACATACCAGGGGCGGCGGACTGTATCCTAGGTTACGCAGCCATCGCGCGACATCACAATCCCGGTTGGGGATGGGGCAAAGAAGCGGGGGGGAGGGCAGCGGTTGGAGGGGAGGTTGCTTGCATAACATGTCTGAGGGCCGCGCCGTGGACGAACACCCCCTCCCCCCCCCCCCCCCCCCGGACCCCAACCCCTCCGTAAGTTGCAGACAGAGCGTCCCATATGCGCTGGATTATATAGCCTCCTTTTCATCCAGGTACCTGCTGACTACCTCCCCTACCCTCCCAACCCCTCCTCCTGACTTCCATGCACGGGCTACTTCGTGGCTCTTTCTTCCCCCCGAGCCCCCCCCCCCCCGCCCCCCCACCAAACCCAACCCGAGCGGTGAGTTGGGCGGCTGTCCCCGCCGCCGTGGGTCGCCTGGCTAATAGGCCACGCGGACCTTGCCGCCCCGAGGCCGCGAGGGTCTGGGGATCTTGGGGTCGGTTGACGGGGTCCGGGGTCGGGGGAGGGGGGACGGTTTTTTTTGGGTCTAGTGAATCTGCGGGCCCGGGGGGTACGTGAAGCGGGTCGTTGGGGCTAGGGGGGCCCGGTGGGTTAAGCGGGTCGGTGAGTCTGGGGTCTGGGGATCCGAGCGTCCGGGGGGTCTGGTGGTCCAGGGGTGGAGGATCGGTGGGTCTGGGGCTTGGGGGGGGGGGGTCTGGGGAGCCTGGGGATCCGGGGGTCTGGCGGTCCGGGGGTCAAGGGTCGGTGGGTCTGGGGCTTGGGGGGTGTGGGGGGGTCCGGAGATCCGAGGCTCGTGGGGTCTGGCTTTCCGGGCCTGGGGGTCCGGGGGTCGGGGGTTCTGGGGGTCGGGGGTCCTGGAGGTCGGAGGGTTTAGGGGCCGGGGGTCGCGGGGTCGGGGGTTCAGGGGGGTCTAATGGGCGGGAGACCCGCGATTTCTGCCTTATAATGAACGTCAACAATGTTGAGCCTCTCCTCCAGCGATAATGAGCGGTTAGAGGTTACATAGAGGCGATTCCACATAACGAGGCACGGCCAGAAAGTCAATGGTGAGGGCAGGTATAGCCCCAGGGTGAGTGGGTGGGGGAGGGTGGAGGTGGAGCTGGTGGGTTGGGTGGATGGATATGTGGGTGGCAGGGGGTCAGTGATGGCGGAGGTGTAGGTGGGTGATAGGGCCCGGGGTGCTAGACAGGTAGGTGGATGACGGAGGGGAGGGGGTGAGGCAGAGTGGACAGGTCGGTGGGTGACAGGGTGGCGTGGGGGGGGGGGGAGTCAACAGGCAGGTGATCACCCACGCAGATTTGAGCAGAAAGACAAGAGAGAAGCCGTATACCACGACCTATAGAGGGATATAGAAGACGTGGGAGATGGGAGCAGGGCAACTGGGATAGCGAGGACTCGAGTATGGATAAAACCATAACAACAGGTGCCGTATAAGGGCCCCGTATAACAGCCGGGGATCTCACTCATGGTTGACAAGCGTATAATAATAATAATAATAATAATAATAATAATAATAATAATAATAATAATAATAAACACCAATGCCACGCTATTTACGGGAGTGACTGCTCTCTCCGATAACTGCCCATGACACCAATCAATACATAATTACACACAAGCAACATTACAACCCGGGGGGGGGGGGGGGGACTCCAAGAATACTCCTTCGTCATACCACATATAATTAAACCACCGCGCCCGTCACGTGACTGACCGGTAGTGACGTAACACCCATACATTACCACTTTCCTCTGCGTCATAGCCTTTCGCGCGCGCGGTGGATTATCGCGCTAATAAATGATGATATTTTTTCTGTTCTTCTATCTCTACCCCCCCCCCTCCTCCGCCCCCCGGCCCCAACGGTGACAATATATAAAAATTCCATAATATACATAATCGGCAGCGACTACCCACCTTCTCCTCGCTGGCCCGGGCCAGGAGGCGGGCATGCTCCTCGGGCGTCACTCCGAAGGCGTCTCGCGCGTACAGGTAGAGGTCCTGCATGAAGGGCAGGTGATGGCCGCTCGTCGTGCCCACCTTGTGCTTGACGGTGTACAGTACCTCGATGTACAGCAGCTCAAACTGATCAGGAGAGACCACAGGCGGAGGGGAGGGGGGGGGGTAGGGGGATAGGGGGGGGGGGTCAGTCAGGTATACTCAGCGTGGAAGGAACAGCGTTACTCATTCATGCACGTGGTGTACTCCATCCAACATGCAGTTAATATATATAGTAATGGTAACAACAGAAGAGACATAATAATAATTACTATATATATATATATATATATATATAGTATAACAATAATATGACATAATAATTACTTACCATATAAGAATATCTAGATTTAATATTATTGATAATAATATTACTAAAATTGTTATTATTCCTAATTGTATAAGTAATAATAATTACCATACAAAGAATAGTATTATGTTAATAATTGCATTGAAATTATTCATGTCGCAGATTGCTGCACATCAACGAATTTAATCAATATATGCTAGTGACAGGTATAACTATTACCAAAAGGCCAAGGACTCTCTCCGCTTAACGATCAAGTGACTAATCGATCGGTATCCATCCACAGTATACCACGGTGAGTATACATGGATATAGAACGGTTTTCATTATGCAGCCATTATGTGATGAGTCACGCCTTGTGGGGCAGATACTATTCTTCAGCCATTATACACTAGTAAAAACAGGCGCTATATATCTGCGGGCCTGCTTTAATAAATGCTGAATACTAGTGTATAAAGCCTAAACTGGCAACATATCGGCTGCAATACATGATATATAATGAAGCCAAACTGCGTATGAATATCACATGAGGAGGTAGAGGGGCTTGAAATGTGATATGATATATACGTATATGAAAGACAACCTTGTCGTTATATGCCATACCGTATAACACTAGGTATGCGTTCATTCGTCATACTACTAAGTGTATGCAAGCGTCAAGAAAGATGAAAATATATGAAGTATAAGAAGTAAGGTAACAACCGGAAGGCTACAATTATAAACACTATAAACAATTATAAGAAAATACATGTAGGATAAGTATCGTACATGCATGCATTTTAAACACCCTACCCTCCACTTGTCAGTCACTCCCCGGCTCGACCCCATCGCCCCCCCCCCCCCACCCCCAAAAAAAAAGTTATTGCGTCTCTGTCAGGATGAACATGATAGCTTCTCGTCAGATTTTATTTAATGAACGCGTTTTCCGCGTTTAAAACAATCAAGCACAGGAATAAAAACTCCATTCACTAATAACTCAGAGGTGTTCAATGCAGAATATACCTTGTCAACGGATATGGAGATCAGGTACCTTAAGCGCTGTGAAGCCACGTTCATGTACAAAGTGGGCTTCGTTTATAAATACGTTAGCGATACCATGAAAGATAAATGCTAACAAAAACTATGTGTTTGATCACCCATGGCAACGCAATTACGTTACCCATAAACCCGTAATGTTTTGTCGGCAATTAAAATCACGATCACTCACCTCCCTCAAGCTGTGTGATTATGATCAACGGAGGCCAGCGCTCACCTCCCTCAAGCTGTGTGACTATGATCAACGGAGGCCAGCGCTCATCTCCCTCAAACTGTGTGACTATGATCAACGGAGGCCAGCGCTCACCTCCCTCAAGCTGTGTGACTATGATCAACGGAGGCCAGCGCTCACCTCCCTCAAGCTGTGTGACTATGATCAACGGAGGCCAGCGCTCACCTCCCTCAAGCTGTGTGACTATGATCAACGGAGGCCAGCGCTCACCTCCCTCAAGCTGTGTGACTATGATCAACGGAGGCCAGCGCTCACCTCCCTCAAGCTGTGTGACTATGATCAACGGAGGCCAGCGCTCACCTCCCTCAAGCTGTGTGACTATGATCAACGGAGGCCAGCGCTCACCTCCCTCAAGCTGTGTGACTATGATCAACGGAGGCCAGCGCTCACCTCCCTCAAGCTGTGTGACTATGATCAACGGAGGCCAGCGCTCACCTCCCTCAAGCTGTGTGACTATGATCAACGGAGGCCAGCGCTCACCTCCCTCAAGCTGTGTGACTATGATCAACGGAGGCCAGCGCTCACCTCCCTCAAGCTGTGTGACTATGATCAACGGAGGCCAGCGCTCACCTCCCTCAAGCTGTGTGACTATGATCAACGGAGGCCAGCGCTCACCTCCCTCAAGCTGTGTGACTATGATCAACGGAGGCCAGCGCTCACCTCCCTCAAGCTGTGTGACTATGATCAACGGAGGCCAGCGCTCACCTCCCTCAAGCTGTGTGACTATGATCAACGGAGGCCAGCGCTCACCTCCCTCAAGCTGTGTGACTATGATCAACGGAGGCCAGCGCTCACCTCCCTCAAGCTGTGTGACTATGATCAACGGAGGCCAGCGCTCACCTCCCTCAAGCTGTGTGACTATGATCAACGGAGGCCAGCGCTCACCTCCCTCAAGCTGTGTGACTATGATCAACGGAGGCCAGCGCTCACCTCCCTCAAGCTGTGTGACTATGATCAACGGAGGCCAGCGCTCACCTCCCTCAAGCTGTGTGACTATGATCAACGGAGGCCAGCGCTCACCTCCCTCAAGCTGTGTGACTATGATCAACGGAGGCCAGCGCTCACCTCCCTCAAGCTGTGTGACTATGATCAACGGAGGCCAGCGCTCACCTCCCTCAAGCTGTGTGACTATGATCAACGGAGGCCAGCGCTCACCTCCCTCAAGCTGTGTGACTATGATCAACGGAGGCCAGCGCTCACCTCCCTCAAGCTGTGTGACTATGATCAACGGAGGCAAGCGCTCACCTCCCTCAAGCTGTGTGACTATGATCAACGGAGGCCAGCGCTCACCTCCCTCAAGCTGTGTGACTATGATCAACGGAGGCCAGCGCTCACCTCCCTCAAGCTGTGTGACTATGATCAACGGAGGCCAGCGCTCACCTCCCTCAAGCTGTGTGACTATGATCAACGGAGGCCAGCGCTCACCTCCCTCAAGCTGTGTGACTATGATCAACGGAGGCCAGCGCTCACCTCCCTCAAGCTGTGTGACTATGATCAACGGAGGCCAGCGCTCACCTCCCTCAAGCTGTGTGACTATGATCAACGGAGGCCAGCGCTCACCTCCCTCAAGCTGTGTGACTATGATCAACGGAGGCCAGCGCTCACCTCCCTCAAGCTGTGTGACTATGATCAACGGAGGCCAGCGCTCACCTCCCTCAAGCTGTGTGACTATGATCAACGGAGGCCAGCGCTCACCTCCCTCAAGCTGTGTGACTATGATCAACGGAGGCCAGCGCTCACCTCCCTCAAGCTGTGTGACTATGATCAACGGAGGCCAGCGCTCACCTCCCTCAAGCTGTGTGACTATGATCAACGGAGGCCAGCGCTCACCTCCCTCAAGCTGTGTGACTATGATCAACGGAGGCCAGCGCTCACCTCCCTCAAGCTGTGTGACTATGATCAACGGAGGCCAGCGCTCACCTCCCTCAAGCTGTGTGACTATGATCAACGGAGGCCAGCGCTCACCTCCCTCAAGCTGTGTGACTATGATCAACGGAGGCCAGCGCTCACCTCCCTCAAGCTGTGTGACTATGATCAACGGAGGCCAGCGCTCACCTCCCTCAAGCTGTGTGACTATGATCAACGGAGGCCAGCGCTCACCTCCCTCAAGCTGTGTGACTATGATCAACGGAGGCCAGCGCTCACCTCCCTCAAGCTGTGTGACTATGATCAACGGAGGCCAGCGCTCACCTCCCTCAAGCTGTGTGACTATGATCAACGGAGGCCAGCGCTCACCTCCCTCAAGCTGTGTGACTATGATCAACGAAGGCCAGCGCTCACCTCCCTCAAGCTGTGTGACTATGATCAACGGAGGCCAGCGCTCACCTCCCTCAAGCTGTGTGACTATGATCAACGGAGGCCAGCGCTCACCTCCCTCAAGCTGTGTGACTATGATCAACGGAGGCCAGCGCTCACCTCCCTCAAGCTGTGTGACTATGATCAACGGAGGCCAGCGCTCACCTCCCTCAAGCTGTGTGACTATGATCAACGGAGGCCAGCGCTCACCTCCCTCAAGCTGTGTGACTATGATCAACGGAGGCCAGCGCTCACCTCCCTCAAGCTGTGTGACTATGATCAACGGAGGCCAGCGCTCACCTCCCTCAAGCTGTGTGACTATGATCAACGGAGGCCAGCGCTCACCTCCCTCAAGCTGTGTGACTATGATCAACGGAGGCCAGCGCTCACCTCCCTCAAGCTGTGTGACTATGATCAACGGAGGCCAGCGCTCACCTCCCTCAAGCTGTGTGACTATGATCAACGGAGGCCAGCGCTCCCCTCCCTCAAGCTGTGTGATTATGATCAACGGAGGCCAGCGCTCACCTCCCTCAAGCTGTGTGACTATGATCAACGGAGGCCAGCGCTCACCTCCCTCAAGCTGTGTGACTATGATCAACGGAGGCCAGCGCTCACCTCCCTCAAGCTGTGTGACTATGATCAACGGAGGCCAGCGCTCACCTCCCTCAAACTGTGTGACTATGATCAACGGAGGCCAGCGCTCACCTCCCTCAAGCTGTGTGACTATGATCAACGGAGGCCAGCGCTCATCTCCCTCAAACTGTGTGACTATGATCAACGGAGGCCAGCGCTCACCTCACTCAAACTGTGTGACTATGATCAACGGAGGCCAGCGCTCACCTCCCTCAAACTGTGTGACTATGATCAACGGAGGCCAGCGCTCACCTCCCTCAAACTGTGTGACTATGATCAACGGAGGCCAGCGCTCACCTACCTCAAGCTGTGTGACTATGATCAACGGAGGCCAGCGCTCACCTCCCTCAAGCTGTGTGACTATGATCAACGGAGGCCAGCGCTCACCTCCCTCAAGCTGTGTGACTATGATCAACGGAGGCCAGCACTCACCTCCCTCAAGCTGTGTGACTATGATCAACGGAGGCCAGCGCTCACCTCCCTCAAGCTGTGTGACTATGATCAACGGAGGCCAGCGCTCACCTCCCTCAAGCTGTGTGACTATGATCAACGGAGGCCAGCGCTCACCTCCCTCAAACTGTGTGACTATGATCAACGGAGGCCAGCGCTCACCTCCCTCAAACTGTGTGACTATGATCAACGGAGGCCAGCGCTCACCTCCCTCAAACTGTGTGACTATGATCAACGGAGGCCAGCGCTCACCTCCCTCAAACTGTGTGACTATGATCAACGGAGGCCAGCGCTCACCTCCCTCAAACTGTGTGACTATGATCAACGGAGGCCAGCGCTCACCTCCCTCAAGCTGTGTGACTATGATCAACGGAGGCCAGCGCTCACCTCCCTCAAGCTGTGTGACTATGATCAACGGAGGCCAGCGCTCACCTCCCTCAAACTGTGTGACTATGATCAACGGAGGCCAGCGCTCACCTACCTCAAGCTGTGTGACTATGATCAACGGAGGCCAGCGCTCACCTCCCTCAAGCTGTGTGACTATGATCAACGGAGGCCAGCGCTCACCTCCCTCAAGCTGTGTGACTATGATCAACGGAGGCCAGCACTCACCTCCCTCAAGCTGTGTGACTATGATCAACGGAGGCCAGCGCTCACCTCCCTCAAGCTGTGTGACTATGATCAACGGAGGCCAGCGCTCACCTCCCTCAAGCTGTGTGACTATGATCAACGGAGGCCAGCGCTCACCTCCCTCAAACTGTGTGACTATGATCAACGGAGGCCAGCGCTCACCTCCCTCAAACTGTGTGACTATGATCAACGGAGGCCAGCGCTCACCTCCCTCAAACTGTGTGACTATGATCAACGGAGGCCAGCGCTCACCTCCCTCAAGCTGTGTGACTATGATCAACGGAGGCCAGCGCTCACCTCCCTCAAGCTGTGTGACTATGATCAACGGAGGCCAGCGCTCACCTCCCTCAAGCTGTGTGACTATGATCAACGGAGGCCAGCGCTCACCTCCCTCAAGCTGTGTGACTATGATCAACGGAGGCCAGCGCTCACCTCCCTCAAGCTGTGTGACTATGATCAACGGAGGCCAGCGCTCACCTCCCTCAAACTGTGTGACTATGATCAACGGAGGCCAGCGCTCACCTCCCTCAAACTGTGTGACTATGATCAACGGAGGCCAGCGCTCACCTCCCTCAAGCTGTGTGACTATGATCAACGGAGGCCAGCGCTCACCTCCCTCAAGCTGTGTGACTATGATCAACGGAGGCCAGCGCTCACCTCCCTCAAGCTGTGTGATTATGATCAACGGAGGCCAGCACTCACCTCCCTCAAACTGTGTGACTATGATCAACGGAGGCCAGCGCTCACCTCCCTCAAACTGTGTGACTATGATCAACGGAGGCCAGCGCTCACCTCCCTCAAACTGTGTGACTATGATCAACGGAGGCCAGCGCTCACCTCCCTCAAACTGTGTGACTATGATCAACGGAGGCCAGCGCTCGTGAATAAAGTGTTGGTTGTATATTCAGGACGCTTTATCCACATTTGGTCATATCGCGTCAATGATAGAAGGACGGGAGAGTGGAGCCATGTCACCAGGGGTAACCCCCTACTCTTTGCGAAGAAGGACTTAGGATCTTTATCCTGCGGTCACACAGACATAGCCATAGCGGGGCGCGAACCACCGATGAACGCGTTAGACTCTCAGGTGGCCAGAATACTCCAGACGAGCGCTGTAACCCACTGAGCTACGGAGCCGGCCCCCTGCCGACAGGAGTACCAGGTACAATAGTGGCGGATCGGATATGTCGTTATGGAATTGTTGTAGTTGGCTTGTATTTCGCTTTAGGGCAGTCGTTTCAGCTATAATGAGCTGAACGGCAGTTTAAACTAAGCAGTTGGCGCCCATAATCACAGGTAGAACGAGGATGAGAGGCTAATATGTCTTATCTTTCCAAATTCATCGCCATAATCTGCTTTAGCCGTTGCTTCGTCATGTGAATTAAATGATTTACTCCTGTATGCTTGCACCCCCCACCCCCTCCCCACCCCCCGCTCCCTTCATATCTCGAATGCTCCTCGAGGAACAGTCTTAAGAAATCTCTTCCCCCGAAACAAATATTCGCAACCGTTGAGCCCAGTTCAAAGTTTAAGATGCTGCTGATGTGATATACCAAAAGCGTCAAAAGGGGGAGGGGGGGGGGCTCTCTGAACGCTTGCGAGCGGGAGGGGGTGGTGGTAGGAGAACTCGACCTTTACAGTGTATGATCAAGTTCCCTAGGGGGGGGAGGGGTGCAACAAGATCAGCCCCTGCACATAACAGGCCATCGCGAATGCAATACATTCTGATCGGAATTGTTATTTGCAATCGCAATACGATTTCAGCAGAGCTAGCAGCACCAAATCAATCACAACTGTACAATAGCAAGATTCTCGCAATGCCCACTTTGTCCCCCCCCCCCACCCCCCCAAATTAAGATCAATATGAGTTCAAATGGTCCTCCAGCAGAGGGCGACGAGACACACAGAGAAGGCCCTACAAATGGTCACATCCCCCCCCCGCCCCCCCCCCCCACCCCCCTATCCACTGAACCCCCACCGGTATGGTTGAGGTCCGCGACAGTGATACCCATGATGATGGACGACCGGGAAATACGCGTCATGCATCGAGTCTCGAATGCCCTCTGAGATATCGATTAGTCTGAGACTCTGAGGCCCCCTCGGCACTTCACCCACGTCGGATATAAGTACATATGTCCAAAAATACACGTCTGTTAATTAATATATTCGAGTTACCCGTTTTAAGCGTTGATATACAATACATCATTGGCCTAATGAATGAGTTTCAGCTTGATTTGACAGAAAGAGAACCAATTTGACTTCGAAAGTAAAAATTACATGTTTTGCACCGCAATATACTCAAAGTAGTCTAGGGGATAATGAATGCGTAAATCCAGGATCAGAGAAGCAGTGATTACGGAATTGCCGACGCATGCTACATTTTGCATATGCCTTGGCTCTATGACATGTTAGTTTGGCCTCCAAAGCTTAGGAAATGTCGAGCATTGAAAATAACGCATGCAGATGCATGCAGGCGTAGCTTATAACGAAAGATTCTAACACTATAAACTAATTGCAAGTCAACAGAGTCTTTCACAAAGTTATTTGTAACAGAGTCGTAACGGTCACAGTAATAGAAAATGATAAATTCAGAAGTGTAAATCCAGAGCTTATTCATATCCATGAAAAAAATCGCATTCGGCAAACTCCTTCAATTCTGACGTCCACGCCATCAATGACGTCATGCACCGTCAATTACGTCATCATGCATCCACTGTGACGTCATGCATCCTCGATGAAGTCAGGCATCGTCAGTGACGTCATGCATCGGCCTGGACGCTCCCAGTTCCGGAAGCACGCATCACAACCAGCCACAAATCGATCGATTGCGCATGCGTGACACGGTGTGCATGCGTAAGAAGTGAGTGTATAGTTACAATTTGTCGGTCGATAGACCGCGGACCGACCTCCTTGCGCGAGAGGCCGCCGCCACCACGTGACCCCCGGGACGCTTGGACGAACTGGTTCTCGAGAGGCGGACCGCGGCCCTTGCCGCTCTCATCCTGAAGAGAAAGGCGAATATACACATGAAATATGGGTGTAACATAATATATATCATGACGTGAAGGAATAACACACAACGAGGTATAGATTTACCTTAATACATATATATATATATATTTATATATTTATATATATATTTATATATATATTTGGGGTGTTGTTTTTTTTTTTTTGGGGGGGGGGGGTATCAACATATATCTACGTGTGAAGTTACACTTTATTTTAGCATATAAGCTGCGGCTGCTGCTATTGTCAATCTTATATATGTTTACTTGAGATGCATATCTATCGACAATAAACATTATAATTATTATATATATTCCTTTTCATGAGAAAGAAAACCACATTCAAATAAAATGTTGGTTTTATGTCCATCATTAAATGTTCTGGCAAATATTATACTATCCGAAAACTACGGTAAGGCTACGGAAAATAAAACTAAAAATACAAATTACCAATGATGCGTTAGATATAAAAGGCTTTATTTATGTATACTTCTGATAGCTGGCTTTGTAAGGTGAGGGGTATATATAATAGTGGACATGATACCTCTACATGTGCGCCACTATAGCGCGGCGAATATGACCAGTTCATGGCTTCGATTCAGTTCTATCTTATGAATTATCTACATAATACCAGGAAATCATTTTAAAATCGTGTCACTGTGCTACCACCCCCGCAGATCACATGCACTGTGACAATGGAGCCTGACGCCTACACAATATGAACGACTGGCGAATGGACATTCATACAGTCAGAGGGCTTCTCATTCACAAATGTCAACCCCCCCCCCCTCCACCACCCCCGCCCCCATCTACCTATCCGGAAGCATAGGAGAATTATTCCGTCCATTTTCGAGTCTAGGTGTATTGTGACGTCTAGGGGGTGGGGGAGGGTGGGGGATGGGGGGAGAGGGGCGGGGGTTGACAATGAGCGTTCATTGTTGGATTCATTGTAATCGGATGCCGTCACGAGACACACTTTTCTGACAGGCGTGTTAATGAGAGGGAGAGGTCATGACGATAAGTCGTGTGTCAGTGGGCGGGTGTCACTACTGTGTCACCGTGTCAGTGGGCGGGTGTCACTACTGTGTCACCGTGTCAGTGGGCGGGTGTCACTACTGTGTCACCGTGTCAGTGGGCGGGTGTCACTACTGTGTCACCGTGTCAGTGGGCGGGTGTCACTACTGTGTCACCGTGTCAGTGGGCGGGTGTCACTACTGTGTCACCGTGTCAGCGGGCGGGTGTCACTACTGTGTCACCGTGTCAGGGGGCGGGTCTCATTACTGTGTCACCGTGTCAGTGGGCGGGTGTCATCACTGTGTCACCGTGTCAGTGGGCGGGTGTCACTACTGTGTCACCGTGTCAGTGGGCGGGTGTCATTACTGTGTCACCGTGTCAGTGGGCGGGTGTCACTACTGTGTCACCGTGTCAGCGGGCGGGTGTCACTACTGTCTCACCGTGTCAGTGGGCGGGTGTCACTACTGTGTCACCGTGTCAGTCGGCGGGTGTCACTACTGTGTCACCGTGTCAGTAGGCGAGTGTCACTACTGTGTCACCGTGTCAGTGGGAGGGTGCCACTAATGTGTCACCGTGTCAGTGGGCGAGTGTCACTACTGTGTCACCGTGTCAGTAGGTGGGTGTCTACTGTGTCACTGTGTCAGTGGGCGGGTGTCACTACTGTGTCACCGTGTCAGTGGGCGGGTGTCATTTCTGTGTCACCGTGTCAGTGGGCGGGTGTCACTACTGTGTCACCGTGTCAGTAGGTGGGTGTCTACTGTGTCACTGTGTCAGTGGGCGGGTGTCACTACTGTGTCACCGTGTCAGTGGGCGGGTGTCATTTCTGTGTCACCGTGTCAGTGGGCGGGTGTCACTACTGTGTCACCGTGTCAGTGGGTGGGTGTCACTACTGTGACACCGTGTCAGTGGGTGGGTGTCATTACTGTGTCACCGTGTCAGTGGGCGGGTGTCACTACTGTGTCACCGTGTCAGTAGGCGGGTGTCACTACTGTGTCACCGTGTCAGTGGGCGGGTGTCACTACTGTGTCACCGTGTCAGTGGGCGAGTGTCACTACTGTGTCACCGTGTCAGTAGGTGGGTGTCTACTGTGTCAGTGGGTGGGTGTCACTACTGTGTCACCGTGTCAGTGGGCGGGTGTCATTTCTGTGTCACCGTGTCAGTGGGCGGGTGTCACTACTGTGTCACCGTGTCAGTAGGTGGGTGTCTACTGTGTCACTGTGTCAGTGGGCGAGTGTCACTACTGTGTCACCGTGTCAGTGGGCGGGTGTCATTTCTGTGTCACCGTGTCAGTGGGCGGGTGTCACTACTGTGTCACCGTGTCAGTAGGTGGGTGTCTACTGTGTCACTGTGTCAGTGGGCGGGTGTCATTACTGTGTCACCGTGTCAGTGGGCGGGTGTCACTACTGTGTCACCGTGTCAGTAGGTAGGTGTCACTACTGTGTCACCGTGTCAGTAGGTAGGTGTCACGACTGTGTCACCGTGTCAGTCGGCGGGTGTCACTGCTGTGTCACCGTGTCAGTGGGTAGGTGTCACTACTGTGTCACCGTGTCAGTGGGCGGGTGACACTACTGTGTCACCGTGTCAGTAGGTGGGTGTCACTACTGTGTCACCGTGTCAGTGGGCGGGTGTCATTACTGTGTTACCGTGTCAGTAGGTGGGTGTCACTACTGTGTCACCGTATCAGTAGGTGGGTGTCTACTGTGTCACCGTGTCAGTGGGCGGGTGTCACGAGTGTGTCACCGTGTCAGTGGGCGGGTGTCACTACTGTGTCACCGTGTCAGTGGGCGGGTGTCATTACTGTGTCTCCGTGTCAGTAGGTGGGTTTCACGACTGTGTCACCGTGTCAGTGGGTGGGTGTCACTACTGTGTCACCGTGTCAGTAGGTAGGTGTCACTACTGTGTCACCGTGTCAGTGGGCGGGTGACACTACTGTGTCACCGTGTCAGTAGGTGGGTGTCACTACTGTGTCACCGTGTCAGTGGGCGGGTGTCATTACTGTGTTACCGTGTCAGTAGGTGGGTGTCACTACTGTGTCACCGTGTCAGTAGGTGGGTGTCTACTGTGTCACGTGTCAGTGGGCGGGTGTCACGAGTGTGTCACCGTGTCAGTGGGCGGGTGTCACTACTGTGTCACCGTGTCAGTGGACGGGTGTCATTACTGTGTCACCGTGTCAGTAGGTGGGTTTCACGACTGTGTCACCGTGTCAGTGGGTGGTTGTCACTACTGTGTCACCGTGTCAGTAGGTGAGTGTCTACTGTGTCACCGTGTCAGGGGCGGGTGTCTACTGTGTCACCGTGTCAGGGGACGGGTGTCTACTGTGTCACCGTGTCAGTGGGCGGGTGTCATTACTGTGTCACCGTGTCAGTAGGTGGGTGTCACGACTGTGTCACCGTGTCAGGGGGCGGGTGTCTACTGTGTCACCGTGTCAGTGGGCGGATGTCATTACTGTGTCACCGTGTCAGGGGGCGGGTGTCTACTGTGTCACCGTGTCAGGGGGCGGGTGTCTACTGTGTCACTGCGCCAGTGGGCGGGTGCCACTACGGTGTCAGCGTCATTGTGTCAATGGGCGGGTGTCACCCCGTCGGTTGATTGATGCCACCGGGTGGGAGGATGGGGAGGACAGGGTGGAGGATTGGTGGGGGGGGGGGGGGGGTACGTGATATAGGCACCATGGCGAGGACACCCAGGGGACACTCTCCATTGCAGCGCGCATTCGACACATTCGTCATTAACCCCCATCCCGCACCCTCATTTCCACCCCACCCCCACCCCTCACTCTGCACCCCCACCCTCACTCTGCACCCCCACCCTCACTCCCACCCCCAACGCAACCCTCACTCCCACTAACAATCCCAACGACGACCCTCACCTTCACCCTCACTCACACACTCATCCTCACGATCACGCCAACCCCCACCCCACATCCACTAGCATCCCCGACCCCCCCCCCCCCCTCCGCCCCCCACCTCACTCCCAATCCTCGAGCACTCCGGATAATGCCCGGGGTAGCGTCGGTCTCCAGGGAGCCCTGGGCCCATATCACCCCAGAAAGTGTGTCTCCGGTGTGTCCCTGGAGATTAATAGACGCCAGTGTACACCCGCGCAACCCCCATTTAACCCCCCCCCCCCTTACCCCTCCCCCGCCCCTCCCTATGGCGGACCATCGGTCACAGCGTCGGGGGGGGGGGGCGGTAGCGACAGCCCCGACAGCCCGGCCAGTGGAACCGGAGTACGGCTGGCGTAATGGGACAGGACATGTGGCTGTGATGACGGGCGAGTACTGGTATTAGACCAGATGGGTACTGTTGCGGCGGTGAGCAATCGTCAGGCAGTGGTAGCAGTAGTTGCTGACAGCATTGGTGACAGCAATAGTGGCAGTAGACATAGTGACAGCAGTGGTGACAGCAATGGTGGCAGTAGAAGTAGTTGGTGACAGCAGTGGTGACAGCAATGGTGGCAGTAGAAGTAGTTAGTGGCAGCAGTGGTGACAGCAATGGTGGCAGTAGGAATAGTTAGTGACAGCAGTGGTGACAGCAATGGTGGCAGTAGGAATAGTTAGTGACAGCAGTGGTGACAGCAATGGTGGCAGTAGAAGTAGTTGGTGACAACAATGGTGGCAGTAGGAATAGTTAGTGACAGCAGTGGTGACAGCAATGGTGGCAGTAGGAATAGTTAGTGACAGCAGTGGTGACAGCAATGGTGGCAGTAGGAATAGTTAGTGACAGCAGTGGTGACAGCAATGGTGGCAGTAGAAGTAGTTGGTGACAGCAATGGTGGCAGTAGGAATAGTTAGTGACAGCAGTGGTGACAGCAATGGTGGCAGTAGGAATAGTTAGTGACAGCAGTGGTGACAGCAATGGTGGCAGTAGAAGTAGTTGGTGACAACAATGGTGGCAGTAGGAATAGTTAGTGACAGCAGTGGTGACAGCAGTGGTGACAGCAATGGTGGCAGTAGGAATAGTTAGTGACAGCAGTGGTGACAGCAATGGTGGCAGTAGAAGCAGTTGGTGACAACAATGGTGGCAGTAGGAATAGTTAGTGACAGCAGTGGTGACAGCAATGGTGGCAGTAGGAATAGTTAGTGACAGCAGTGGTGACAGCAATGGTGGCAGTAGAAGTAGTTGGTGACAGCAATGGTGGCAGTAGGGATAGTTAGTGACAGCAGTGGTGACAGCAATGGTGGCAGTAGGAATAGTTAGTGACAGCAGTGGTGACATCAATGGTGGCAGTAGAAGTAGTTGGCGACAGCAATGGTGGCAGTAGGAATAGTTAGTGACAGCATTGGTGACAGCAATGGTGGCAGTAGAAGTAGTTGGTGACAGCAATGGTGGCAGTAGGATAAGTTAGTCACGGCAGTGATGACAGCAATGTTGGCAGTAGGAATAGTTAGTGACAGCAGTGGTGACAGCAATGGTGGCAGTAGAAGTAGTTGGTGACAGCAATAGTGGCAGTAGAAGTAGTTGGTGACAGCAATGGTGGCAGTAGAAGTAGTTAGTGACAGCAGTGGTGACAGCAATAGTGGTTGAAGTAGCGCAATATAAATGGCAGCCGGAGGGTCGGCAATAGTGGTGGCAATAGCAACATGATTTGAAGCACCAGTGGCCCTAGTGGTGGTAAAGTTGTAATCCTGATAATGAAAGTACTGGCAATGGTATGAGATATTGGTGTGAACGACAACAGGGACATGGCACTATAACCTTTAGTTATATTAGCAGTTTGGGACAAGATTTGTTGGGGACAAGATTGGGACCGGTGGGCCTGGGAGGGGGGGGGGGAGGTCACAAGGCGGTGGGGGTGGGGTTGCTTTAGCCCCAGTTCTGTGGCTGTAGGACGGGCAAAAATCTGACAGGGCCCGTCGCCCTGTCAGATTTGTGCCCGTCCTGCAGCCACAGAACTGGGGATAGGGTTGCTTCAGGTTAGACAAGGTGTAACTATACAAGCATACGCTCCCACCCTCCTACCATAACCCACCCTTACCCCCGCTGTATCCGGTGCCAAACAGCAAGAGTAGTAGTGGACCGGCGGCAAGTGGAGAAACAAATATTGTTAGAGGAATAGAACCTACCCCCTACCCTCCCCCCGCCCCACACTTCCATGTTCATTAGATGTCAGTGACACATCGAACCCCCGCCGCCCCCTGCCCACGCTCATTAGGGGTCAAACACCTGTGTCAAATACCTACACCCCCCCCACCCCCGCCCCCTCCACGGACACATCAGGAGTAACACCCGGATGCATAAACTGGGAAAGGTATATAACCACCCGGGAGCCCCACTCCCCTCCCCTTTCCCCTTGCTCTCCCAGGGCGTCCATTAGGGGTCACATATGACCCCCAATCGCCAACACCACTATCACAGACGCCTGGGGCTAGGTTTAAGTCACAAAAGTCCCCCCGCCCGCCCACCCACCACCACTAATATCCCACACGCCGACTAGGTGTAAGTCATGCGGTGGGGTCTCCAGAGATGGGGAGGGGGGAGATGGGGGGAGGGCCAGTGTGACCGCCACACAAAGTGATTGATACGTGGGCTGGTCAATGTGTCCGCCCAGACTTCTTAAGGCTTCCCTTTCTCTGATCCACCTCAGCCGCGATCACCCCTCACCCACTACCTCCGCCGCCCCATCCGTACCGTCCATCCCACTCCAACACTGCCGCCCCGCCCCGCCCCGCCCACTCGCATGCCCCACAACCCCACATTCTGCCCCACCCCATCCACACACCCGCATCCCCATGACATGCTACCCCTCCCCCCCCCCCACCCACCCACCCACAGGGTCTCTCTGCCTTGCTTTCTACATTCTGTTGCTGACACCATTTCTCTTACTTTCTCTCTTCGCCGTCCATATCCCCCGATTTCTTCTTCATGTCATCTTCTCCAGCCCCCACCTTCCCATTCCCCAATTGCCCCCCCCCCCCTCTTGTCCTGGTCCCTGCTTGGGGGGCGCCAACATCGATCGATAACACCAACGGCATATACAACATCGTTTGTTTGCATTATAACAAGGACCGGAGTAAAGCGTTCGTCCGCGGCCCCAGCCGGCCGTCACGTGACGCTAGCCAAGCCCGCGACCAGGCAATGTCCACGAAGACGGTCTCCCTCCTCCTCCTCCTCCTCCTCTATTTCTCCTTCCCCGTTCCCCTATCACTCGTCCTCTTCTTCCTCGTTCTCTTTTTCCTCACCCCTCCCATCCTCTCTTCTTCCTCCCCCTCCTCTGTCTACGCTCCCTTCGCCTCCAACTCGTCCTCCTCTTCTTCCTCTTCCTTCTCCTCTTCCTCCTCCTCTTCCACCTCCTCCTCTTTCTCCTCCTTTGCCTCCCCTTCTCCTTCTGTTTCTCCTCCTCCTCTTCCTCCTCCCCCCCTCTTCCTCCTTCTGCTCTTTCTCCTCCTTTTCCTCCCTTCTCCCTACGCACCTTGTACTTCTCTTTCTCCTTCTCCCCCTCTTTCTCCTCCTCCTTTGCCTTCCTCTTCCCTACGCACCTCTTCCTCCTCTTCCTTCTTTGCCTCACTCTCCACTATCCACATCCTCCTTTTTCTCTTTCCCACTTCCTCTACCCCTCCTCTTCCTCCTCTTTCTTCCCCTCTCTTCCTCCCTCTCCCCTACCGCTCCTCCTCTTTCCCCTCTCTCTCCATCTTCCCTTTCCCTTCCTCCTCCTCCTCCTTCCTGTAAACGCTGCCAGTGGTCACGTGGTTTATGCGCATAAAGCCAGACCTCAGGCGACAGAAGACGCAAAAATACTGTTCCACCGGGTGTGTGTTTTAGGCCGCGAAGAATTACCTCAAGGATTGAGTACTCCCGCCGCCTTTTGATCTCTCAATAGGGGGCGGCCAAGTTTAGATTGATGGTCCACATCAGTAACAACAACACATACCAATATGCTGCGCGCGCATCCATTGTGTTACAGCGTTCCATGAGCGATAATATATAATTAATGCATTGTTCAGAACGAGCTTCAAATGCAGTCCGACCAAGAGTGGTTTGGTCTGACGTGCCACACAGACACCTTCGAGACTTCTCCCGGTTGAATGATTACGCGGACCACGTAACCGGAAGTAGTTGAGTGCCAAATCAGACAATTTTCCCATGTGGTTTGTACTTTCTACGTACCCCAAGAGGAACCTAATCAAAACATATTCTTTTCCATTCGCATTAGCAGCTGAGATAATAGCCCCATGTGGCGTTGTTTGGAAACAACGCCACATGTCCAGTCTATCAAATCCTGTACGGCATTTTACAAACACGCGTGGCGAGAAGCGGTGCTGATGGCGAGAACTTTTTGGGGTATGGCAATAGTTTCTAAAAGTATGCATCTTACAACTTATCTTGTTATTTTGGTTGAAGTCTTCGTGATTACGACGATATCGTCTGTTGATTTTTCGAAGCAGCGGACAACTCAGTTCTGTCCGCCGCCTTGCCCACCCAGTGGAGAAACTGCGCATGCGTGCATGTCGTTAAAACCGCACCATTCGCTTGGTGGCGCTTCATACATGCAGCCATTGACACGCAATAAGCGAAACGCCACCTGGCGAAAGCCGCTGGTGAATAATGACCAAATATGAAATGCAGCGGTAAACAACAAGAAAGTCTCATTTCAACCGACTTGATAGTAATGCGATACCTTGTTAGTTCATATGCATGCGGGTTTTGTGGTAAATATGAAGTTAAGGTATCAGAGTACAAAGTGACAAGGGTTTGATGGATCGTGCGGTTAACAACACTTAGTCGCCCACAAAAACAAATCTTACACCTTCATTTTCTACATGCGGACATGAGACTGTTGTGTGTAGCAACAACTGTCTCATATGGGACTACTGAGATAATAGTTATTGAGGCGGTAGAGATACCAGAAGCGTCAGTAAGAATACTTAAACTATTTACTGCTGTTAGTAAGAGATGCTGGCAGCATTTGTAGTAGTTGTAGTGTACTTGCAGTGATAGTAGAAGCATTAGTAGTTACTTTAGTAGTGTTAGTGAAGTGTTAAAAATATCATGAGTTACTATTGTAGCAGAGGTAGCTACTGTAGTAGCTACTCCAGCGTTAGAAGTATTATGAGTTATTAGTAGTAGAAGTAAGAATAGTTATAATGTTAGATGTTTTAGTGTAAGTGCTGTTAGTATTGTATTTATATTACTGATGGTAGTTGTTTACTTTTGGCAGCATTAAAAGCTGACCTATTTAATATGTTATAATATCAATACTTGGATGATGAACCGTTGTCATAGTATCTATAGTACAAGTCGTTGTAAAAGTGGCGTTAGTACTGACATCATCATCACAGCAATATGCGCATTGCGCTCGCCAAAACAACACCACTACTTTATCTCTTCTGGGCCGCGAGGCAATCTATACACTACCCCCACCCCGCCACCTGGTATATACCTCCCCTCCCCCCTACATGCTACATCTCCCTAGCTACCTACACACCACCCTGGCTTTAACACCCCCACTGGTCTCTATCCCCCACTCCCTGGTGTCTGGCTCCACACCACCCTGGTCTCTACCTCCTCACCCCCTGGTCTCTAATTCCCCACCCCTATTTTTGGGTTCCGTAACTTTCCACCCCCCCCCCCGCCCACCTACACCCTTATTTCGGCGGCGACGGACACAAATCTCGCGTGGAGCATTGACTGCCCATCCCATCACTGTTTATCGTGTCCGGGGGGACGCCCTCCGGGTCCTCAGCTGCCCCGTGGCACCGTCTGGCCGTGGGACAGGTCCTACAATCCCCCGGTGTGTCGTAGAGGGCCGGGGGCGGAACGAATGTGCCTACATCTACACCCGCACATCCCTATACCCCCACACTCCCACATCTCTACATACACCCCTACATCCCTGCACCAGCACACTCCCACACCCTCACAACTCTACACACCCTCACAACTCTACACCCCCTCACCCCTACACCCCTACATCCCTAAACCCCTACATCCCTAAAGCAACACACCCCCACACCCCTAAACCAACACACCACTACACCACCTCTACACCGTCGACATCCCTGACCCCTACACCTCCAAACCCCTACACGCGTACACCCCCACACCCCTACACCCCACACCTCGACACCCGTAAACTTCTACACCCCACACTCCTACACATCTACACCCCACATCCTACAGCCCACACCCCCACACTCCTACACTCCCACACCCCCAAACTCCCAAACGCCTAGACCACTACACCACCACCCACCCACACTCCTACACCCCTACATCACCATATCCCTAGACTCCCACATCCCTACATCCCTAAACCCCCACACTCCCCCACAATCCCCACACCCCCAGTGCCTCAGGCCTGAGCGATAATCCTGCGTCAGATGGGGGCTGCGGTTTGGGGGGAGGGGAGGGGGGGGGCGAGGTGCGGTGGGTGGATGCGTGGGTGGGTGGGGGAGCGGAGTACAGGAGTTAGGGCCACCATAAAGGGGCCCATCGTTATCGATAGAGTGGTGGGGTGAGATGGGGTCGAGTCGGGGGGGGGGGGCGGGGCTGGAGGGGCGGGGATTATGAATATAAATATGATACGGGCGCCGTAAGGGAATGATAATGATGTATAGTGTCTGTTAGTGGGATGGGTCTCTGGAGAAGGAATGAGGGTGAGGTCGGGAGCTGCAGTTCGGCGGGGAGGGGGAGAGGAGGGCGGGGTGGGGGGGGGGAGGGCATTGGGTCGGCGTAATCAGTCGTAGTTTATGTCTCGAACACGGTGGGAAAAGCCTTGATTTCCATACCGGTGGGTACATCGGAGGCCTATACAGGTAGGTCATTAGCCCCGGGTGTGCGGTACATAGCGAGAGGCACTGTGGTGGCCCCCGGGGGGTCAGTAGTGTCTGGGGCCGCCTTGAGATACGCCGTGAATGGGGAACCAGCGATTGACGACATACGGACCGCAACTCTCCCAACAGGGGGAGCTCGTTGCTCACATCTCCTCTGCCCCACCTATCTGCCAGCCGCTCGGTTAGCATCTAGACACTGTTCGGGTCACGATTTGGTTTTCGATCGTTGTTTAGGTTGAAGTTTTTTCGATGCATAATTTTAATATAGTTTTTTTTGTCGCAAATATATATTCGTATATTGGAATCACAGTTATATTTCACTAGAGTAAGAACATTATGACAGTCATGTAGGCCTATAACGATGTAGTTATAATGGGAAAAAATTGGATGACAAATTACGCATTTTGTAAATGTATATTCCTAAATTAGATATATCTTATCTCCAGACAAAATGAGTTGCAGAAAGTCTTTATTTCGGAAGAACTGAAGAACATCAACAACGCAGTGATTTAATTCGCCGGTGGCCATATGATTTTTTTCGGATAATATGTCTCCATATCATTCTTCGAATGGTATGCTTTCATAGATTTGGTTTTTAAACTTTGCTAAACCGTTGAAAATTACGCAGCTATAAATCCGTACTCGCATTTGGCGTGCTCCGTATACGACTCCAGAGTTTGCCCTGGAACGGTCTGTTTGGCCTAGTTTTACGTGGGACAGAGGGACTGTGGCGTGAGCGGAACGCCCTCTGTCGGGAGATCGGCGGACCGCACGAATCAGCCAATCAGAACGACCCGAAAGGCCGATGTCCTTGCGCAGCTTCCTTTGATCTTCTCGATCGATCGCCGATCCCCACCTCCTCCTTCCCTTCGACCCCCACCCCCATCACCCTCCCACCCTCCGGGGACACCTCATTGCAGACCAGGGCAATGTAAGGGACGGGGCTATGACATGACGTCCAGCCCCGCTAGCCCCCCCCCCCCCTCCAACACCGTTTCACCTCTGCGCAGTCCCTCCACCGTGCTCAACAGGCTTTCCCACGACAGATCAAGGAGACAGGAACAATGGGGCAAAGGAATCCCGGCAGACAGTCAGACAGACAGACAGGCGGCAGAGCCAGAAAGCGAAGCCGATTGACTTCATGGATGCATTCAGGACGAGCCGAGCAGACACGCCGCGGACACACGTCAGTCATCTGCAGGAATGCGAGGGTCGATCGGCAGGACGCCTGCAGACAACTGTCTTTGTCCCGAGAAGGACGCCTGCAGAGAAATGTCTCTGTCTCGCACAGGACGCCTGCAGACAACTGTCCCTGTCCCGAGAAGGACGCCTGCAGACAACTGTCCCTGTCCCGAGAAGGACGCCTGCAGACAACTGTCTCTGTCTCGCACAGGACGCCTGCAGACAACTGTCTCTGTCTCGGACAGGACGCCTGCAGACAACTGTCTCTGTCTCGGGCAGGACGCCTGCAGACAACTGTCTGTGTCTCGGGCAGGACGCCTTCAGACCACTGTCCCTGTCTCGGACAGGACGCCTGCAGACAAATGTCTCTGTCCCGGGCAGGACGCCTTCAGACAACTGTCCCTGTCCCGGGAAGGACGCCTGCAGACAACTGTCCCTGTCTCGGACCGGACGCCTGCAGACAACTGTCTCTGTCCCGGGCAGGACGCCTTCAGACAACTGTCCCTGTCCCGGGAAGGACGCCTTCAGACAACTGTCCCTGTCCCGGGAAGGACGCCTTCAGACAACTGTCTCTGTCCCGGGCAGGACGCCTTCAGACAACTGTCTCTGTCTCGGACAGGACGCCTTCAGACAACTGTCCCGGTCCCGGGAAAGACGCCTTCAGACAACTGTCCCTATCTCGGGCAGGACGCTTTCAGACAACTGTCCCTGTCCCGGGAAGGACGCCTTCAGACAACTGTCCCTGTCCCGGGAAGGACGCCTTCAGACAACTGTCTCTGTCCCGGGCAGGACGCCTTCAGACAACTGTCCCTTTCCCGGGAAGGACGCCTTCAGACAACTGTCCCTATCGCGAGAAGGACGCCTGCAGACAACTGTCTCTGTCCCAGGCAGGACGCCTTCAGACAACTGTCCCTATCTCGGGCAGGACGCCTTCAGACAACTGTCCCTGTCCCGGAAAGGACGCCTTCAGACAACTGTCCCTGTCCCGGGCAGGACGCCTTCAGACAACTGTCCCTATCTCGGGCAGGACGCCTTCAGACAACTGTCCCTGTCTCGGGAAGGACGCCTTCAGACAACTGTCCCTGTCCCGGGCAGGACGCCTGCAGACAACTGTCTCTGTCCCGGGAAGGACGCCTTCAGACCACTGTCCCTGTCCCGGGCAGGACGCCTTCAGACAACTGTCTCTATCTCGGACAGGACGCCTTCAGACAACTGTCCCTGTCCCGGGAAGGACGCCTGCAGACAACTGTCCCTATCCCAAGAAGGACGCCTTCAGACAACTGTCCCTATCCCGGGCAGGACGCCTTCAGACAACTGTCCCTGTCCCGGGAAGGACGCCTTCAGACAACTGTCTCTGTCCCGGGCAGGACACCTTCAGACAACTATCCCTATCCCGGGCAGGACGCCTTCAGACAACTATCCCTGTCCCGGGAAGGACGCCTTCAGACGACTGTCCCTGTCCCGAGAAGGACGCTTGCAGACAACTGTCCCTGTCCCGAGAAGGACGCCTGCAGACAACTGTCTCTGTCTCGCACAGGACGCCTGCAGACAACTGTCTCTGTCTCGGACAGGACGCCTGTCTCTGTCCCGGGCAGGACGCCTTCAGACAACTGTCCCTTTCCCGGGAAGGACGTCTTCAGACAACTGTCCCTATCCCGAGAAGGACGCCTGCAGACAACTGTCTCTGTCCCGGGCAGGACGCCTTCAGACAACTGTCCCTGTCCCGGGAAGGACGCCTTCAGACAACTGTCCCTATCCCGAGAAGGACGCCTTCAGACAACTGTACCTATCTCGGGCAGAACGCCTTCAGACAACTGTCCCTGTCCCGGGAAAGACGCCTTCAGACAACTGTCCCTGTCCCGTGCAGGACGCCTTCAGACAACTGTCCCTATCTCGGGCAGGACGCCTTCAGACAACTGGCCCTGTCCCGGGAAGGACGCCTTCAGACAACTGTCCCTGTCCCGGGCAGGACGCCTGCAGACAACTGTCTCTGCCCCGGGAAGGACGCCTTCAGACAACTGTCTCTGTCCCGGGAAGGACGCCTTCAGACAACTGTCCCTGTCCCGGGCAGGACGCCTTCAGACAACTGTCTCTGTCTCGGACAGGACGCCTGCAGACAACTGTCCCTGTCCCGGGAAGGACGCCTGCAGACATCTGTCCCTATCCCGAGAAGGACGCCTTCAGACAACTGTCCCTATCCCGGGCAGGACGCCTTCAGACAACTGTCCCTGTCCCGGGAAGGACGCCTTCAGACAACTGTCTCTGTCCCGGGCAGGACGCCTTCAGACAACTGTCTCTATCCCGGGCAGGACGCCTTCAGACAACTGTCCCTGTCCCGGGAAGGACGCCTTCAGACAACTGTCCCTGTCCCGGGAAGGACGCCTTCAGACAACTTTCTCTGTCCCGGGCAGGACGCCTTCAGACAACTGTCCCTGTCCCGGGAAGGACGCCTTCAGACAACTGTCCCTGTCCCGGGAAGGACGCCTCCAGACAACTGTCTCTGTCCCGGGCAGGACGCCTTCAGACAACTGTCTCTATCCCGGGCAGGACGCCTTCAGACAACTGTCCCTGTCCCGGGAAGGACGCCTTCAGACAACTGTCCCTGTCCCGGGAAGGACGCCTTCAGACAACTGTCTCTGTCCCGGGCAGGACGCCTTCAGACAACTCTCCCTGTCCCGGGAAGGACGCCTTCAGACAACTGTCCCTGTCCCGGGAAGGACGCCTGCAGACAACTGTCTCTGTCTCGAGCAGGACGCCTTCAGACTGTCTCCTTTCACACTGACCAGGGAGCATCTCAATCAGCGAACACAAGATGGTGGCAGAGAGAGAGGGTGTGGGATTGGGTCGGGGGTGTGGGGGGGGGGTGACGGGAGAACGATGCCTGGAAGGTGGGGGGGGGGGGTAAGGGCAAGAGACAAACGAAGAGAGGAAAACGGTGGGGGGTGAGAAGCAATGGCAAGGTGCCCATGATGGTTTAGTGGGATATGGTGGCTGGGGTGGTGTATGGGGTCTCGGGGTAGGATGGCGTGTGAAGGAGGCAGGGAGGTCGTCATTGTCTCAAGGGGTAGATCCAGGCCCTGCAGGGAATACAACTCAACCATGTCCATGCAGCGCAAACGTCTTTTTTCCCCTGGAATTGGTTATAGAATAGAGCCGCTGCCTGGTTGGGGTCATTGTGTGGGGGGAAAGGGTGCTTTTGTGTGTGTGTGCGTGGGCAGTGAGGCAGAAGAAGAGAGGAAGGAGGGGCGAGGGGAGAGATAGGGGCGGGGGGGGGTCCAGACACCAGATGGTTCTGCGAGCGTTCCGACATATACACACACAAAGGAATGACGTGCTTCCAATCACCCAATTCCCGAACCGCCAGTCCAATTCCCGAACCCACACCCCCCCCCCCAAACCTCATCTCCCGCACGCACCATAGTCTTCCCCACCTCCCTCCCCCACCCCACCCTTTCTCCTTCCCACCCCTATCTGCCCCCGCTGGGGTCTCCGCTGTTCCTTGGGGATGCACATCATTGAGTCCGCCAAGGTTTCCCCCCCTACCCCCCCCCCCCATCCCTCTCCACACACACCCACGTTTATCTGAAAGCCCCGCGGCCTCGCCGTCTGTGGGGGGTCGTTGTACCCCAGGGCAACCAAGTCAAGGACTCCTGATACTCCACCCCTCCCCCTCCCCCTCCCCCCATAGCCGCCCCCTCCCCCTCCCCTCATACCCGCCCCCTCCCCAGACTGCCCATTGTCCTGTCCCACACCGCTCACTTCCCTTCTTCGCTCCACAACTTCCTTCCCATGTATAGTTGTGTCCATCCTGCCTAACTGCAACCTTGCCTCCCCCCCACCCTCTCCCAGTCCCACCATCTGGTGACGCCTCAGGGTGCCCCCGCCCCCGCGTTGGCGGTCATCTCCCCCGCCACGCCCAGTTGGTTCCCAAGCCTCTGTGGATTGAATGGGATAAGCCTAGGGCACAAGGGACCTGGGCCATTAACCCTGGATGTATGACACCCCCTCCCCCTCTCCCTTACTCTCCCGGCCTCTCCTTTTCCTCTCAGACCCCTTCTGCCAGATCCTTACCCCACCGCCTGTACCCCACCTCGTAAACCCACCTTTAATACTCCTCCTGCACCCCACGTCCTACACTCGACTTCCTGCACCCCACCTCCTATACCCCACCTCCTATACCCACCTCCTACACCCATCTCCTATGCCCCTCATACCCCTATAGCATGCAGCAAGGAACCGGCATCCAGCAAGGAACCAGCATCCACCAAGGAACCAGCATCCAGCAAGGAACCAGCATCCAGCAAGCAACCAGCATCCGGCAAGAAACCAGCTTCATGAGAACATATTTACCCAGCACAAAAGCCTAATCCAGCCAACCTTCCTAATTGATTATTACCTATCAAGGACATTCATCCGTCTGCATCAGACAACAGATTTGTGGGGTAATACGAAGTAATTTATTAAATAATTATCATCAGTTTGCAACACAGTCTCGGCTAACATAATCCATAATCCGTTCTAATCCAACATAACATCCTAAGCGCCAGCAACCCATTTTGTGTCGGTCATGCCACATCGCGGCCACTGCGCCATGCTTAACCACGAGAGTGGTTTTGTTCCACTCGCCACCTAATTATTGTTGTTACTGCCCCGGCCGGTCGGCGCTGGCAATAGCCTCACTCGGATGCACTTAAAGACATATCGGTGCCAGACACAAATCCCAACCAATATCGCGACATAACGGAATTGCACCTGATTAATGCAGTGTTTCTGCTGCATTATGCGGTCAATTTGACGAGGACCCCCCCCCCCCCCCAAACCCCCAACCCCCATAAAAAGAACATATGACTGAGAAAATAATTCACTCGCATTAAAACAAAAAAAACACATTACGGGTAGAGATTGCCTGGCCGCGCGATGCTTGCTCCCTCTAGCGGTGGGAGATTGATGCCGGAAGCGGCCGCGAGAAGGGGTACCCGGATGTGGAGCGGACATGGTAAGCAGCTGAGGGAAATGGCCGCATTAGAGAGGCGGTCGGCCCTCCGGCCAACGTCAGCCCTCCGGCCAACATCAGCCCTCCGGCCAACATCAGCCCCACACACATCGTGTCCGTTAAGTATCACTCCCCCTGGTAAAGTGTGTGTGGACGCTCATTTCACTACGCAGTCGTTCGACACGGCTTTGTTAATGGCAGCCCAATAAGTGGGGAAGGGAAGACGGGGTGGGTGGTGGTGGGCGGGGAGACAGGCAGCTGGTAGCAGGCGTTTGCTACCCCATAGACATAGATTATTGTTTAGATGCGTAGATTGACCACGTTTTTTTTTACCTCCCGTGTTTTATTCCTCTATTGATGGCGACAGCGTGTGCGAGCCGTCTGGGGGGTAGAGGAAGGGGAAAAGACGGAGGGGGGGGGGCCAGGTGGGGAAGGGGACAGGAGGTAGCATTTGCCTGTCGATGGTGTTAACTTTTCTGTCAGTCTTGGGGTGACGAGCTCTGGCTATGCCACAGAAAGGCCGCACAGCAGGCCAGAGGGTTGTAGGAGAAGAGGGATTAATTATATCGCAACACAAGAAGGATGCAAATCCATGGTGTCTCCATGGGATTCGACACCCTGACCTATATGTATGAAAGGGGTTATGGTGATGGTGGGATCCCCAGGGTATATAGCGGTGGGTCGTATTGTGCCCAGGGGGTAATGGGATTGGGGGCACAGGATGGGTAGGGTGCCAAGGAGAGTGGGGGGGGGGGGGGCGAGGTCTGCATGGAGACCGGATGCTGGCCGATGTAGCGAGGACATCGGTTCCGTCGCCAGAAGCCATGGCTCGGGACGGCAGCTCTCCACGGCGCCCACGCAGAGAACCGTGTGGAGGGAGGGGGAGAAGGGGCATGTGGTCGGGGTATAGGGCTGTGGTCATGGGTTGGTAAGCTGTGTGCAGGGTATAGGATCGTGGTCAGGGTACATGGCCAGTACAATGCCGGTACAGGGCTGGTACAGGGTCAGCACAGGGCCAGTACAGGATCGGTACAGGGTCGGAACAGGGCAGGCTGGTAGAGGGCCAGCCGGTACAGGGCGGTACAAGGCCAGCACAGGGGGGGGGGGGGGGCGGAGGTCATCGGAGGTCGCTAGGGATGTCCCGCTCCTAGTCTGCCAAAAATTAATGTTTTATTCGTGAGCCTCGTGAGATATTACCATTGGTGACCTGACACACGGGGCTTTC
This sequence comes from Arenicola marina, assembly GCA_964019135.1. Taxonomy (NCBI): domain Eukaryota; kingdom Metazoa; phylum Annelida; class Polychaeta; family Arenicolidae; genus Arenicola; species Arenicola marina. The sequence goes on from OZ025251.1 coordinate 2,115,213, forward strand.
ACCGTTTCAGCGACGGGTTCACGTCCCCCCCCACCCCCCACCCCCCGGGCCCCCTCTCCCACCCACGCCTCCCCAGCCGCCGCCGCCCCCTCAGTGACCGGAAGAAGACTGAGTCACATATCTACATAAAGCACAAGCAGCGATATAACACCGTTAAATAAATCCATATAGAAACCCAAGGGAAGCCGCGGGAAACCCGGCGTGGACGGTTGTTCGGGGTAAGTGACGAGAGTTGTTGCATCTCTTAACCTTCTGCCATACGTTGCCTTCGGTCCTAGTATATAGTCATTGCCTTCTGTCCTGGCGTAAAGTCATTGCCTTCTGTCCTGGTGTATTGTCATTGCCTTCTGTCCTGGCGTAAAGTCATTGCCTTCTGTCCTAGTGCATGGCCATTGCATTCTGTCCTGGTGTATAGTCATTGCCTTCTGTCCTGACGTAAAGTCATTGCCTTCTGTCCTGGTGTATTGTCATTGCCTTCTGTCCTAGTGCACGGCCATTGCATTCTGTCCTGGTGTATAGTCATTGCCTTCTGTCCTAGTGCATGGCCATTGCATTCTGTCCTGGTGTATAGTCATTGCCTCCTGTCCTGGTGTTTAGTCATTGCCTTCTGTCCTAGTACATGGCCATTACATTCTGTCCTGGTGTATAGTCATTGCCTTCTGTCCTGGTGTATAGTCATTGCCTTCTGTCCTGGTGTATAGTCATTGCCTCCTGTCCTGGTGTTTAGTCATTGCCTTCTGTCCTAGTACATGGCCATTACATTCTGTCCTGGTGTATAGTCATTGCCTTCTGTCCTAGTGCATGGCCATTACATTCTGTCCTGGTGTATAGTCATTGCCCTCTGTCCTAGTGCATGGCCATTGCATTCTGTCCTGGTGTATAGTCATTGCCTTCTGTTCTGGTGCATAGTCATTGCCTTCTGTCCTGGTGTTTAGTCATTGCCTTCTGTCCTAGTGTATGGCCATTACATTCTGTCCTGGTGTATAGTCATTGCCTTCTGTCCTGGCGTAAAGTCATTGCCTTCTGTCCTGGTGTATTGTCATTGCCTTCTGTCCTAGTGCATGGCCATTACATTCTGTCCTGGTGTATAGTCATTGCCTTCTGTCCTGGTGTATAGTCATTGTCTTCTGTCCTGGTGTATAGTCATTGCCTTCTGTCCTGGTGTATAGTCATTGCCTTCTGTCCTGGTGTATACTCATTGCCTTCTGTCCTGGTGTATAGTCATTGCCTTCTGTCCTGGTGTATAGTCATTGCCTTCTGTCCTAGTACATGGCCATTGCATTCTGTCCTGGTGTATTGTCATTGCCTTCTGTCCTGGTGTATAGCCATTACATTCTGTCCTGGCGTAAAGTCATTGCATTCTGTCCTGGTGTATAGTCATTGCCTTCTGTCCTGGTGTATAGCCATTACATTCTGTCCTGGCGTAAAGTCATTGCATTCTGTCCTGGTGTATAGTCATTGCCTTCTGTCCTAGTGCATGGCCATTGCATTCTGTCCTGGTGTATAGTCATTGCCTCCTGTCCTGGTGTTTAGTCATTGCCTTCTGTCCTAGTACATGGCCATTGCATTCTGTCCTGGTGTATAGTCATTGCCTTCTGTCCTGGTGTATAGTCATTGCCTTCTGTCCTGGTGTATAGTCATTGCCTTCTGTCCTGGTGTATAGTCATTGCCTTCTTTCCTGGTGTATAGTCATTGCCTTCTGTCCTGGTGTATAGTCATTGCCTTCTGTCCTGGTGTATAGTCATTGCCTTCTGTCCTGGTGTATAGTCATTGCCTTCCGTCCTGGTGTATAGTCATTGCCTTCTGTCCTAGTACATGGCCATTGCATTCTGTCCTGGTGTATAGTCATTGCCTTCTGTCCTGGTGTATAGTCATTGCCTTCTGTCCTGGTGTATAGTCATTGCCTTCTGTCCTGGTGTATAGTCATTGCCTTCTGTCCTGGTGTATAGTCATTGCCCTCTGTCCTAGTGCATGGCCATTGCCCTCTGTTCTAGTGCATGGCCATTACATTCTGTCCTGGTGTATAGTCATTGCCTTCAAATGTTCCTGTCACAGTTTTCTGTCATGATAGCTCGTCATTTGCGTGGCACGATCAATGGCCATGATCTCCTTCCTGTCAGGAGATGTCTCCTATCATAGCTGGCTGTATGGATCGCTAGTCTTATCACCCTGGTCTCGTGTTACATTGTTTGTCAATATCACTCGTCCTTTTCCTGTCAATATCGCTCGTCCTTTTCCTGTCAATATCGCTCGTTGTTTTCCTGTCAGTATCGCTCGTCCTTTTCCTGTCAGTATCACTCGTCCTTTTCCTGTCAGTATCACTCGTCCTTTTCCTGTCAGTATCGCTCGTCTTTTTCCTGTCAGTATCGCTCGTCCTTTTCCTGTCAGTATCGCTCGTCCTTTTCCTGTCAGTATCACTCGTTCTTTTCCTGTCAGTATCACTCGTCCTTTTCCTGTCAATATCACTCGTCCTTTTCCTGTCAATATCGCTCGTCTTTTTCCTGTCAGTATCACTCGTCCTTTTCCTGTCAGTATCGCTCGTCCTTTTCCTGTCAGTATCGCTCGTCCTTTTCTTGTCAGTATCACTCGTCTTTTTCCTGTCAGTATCGCTCGTCCTATTCCTGTCAGTATCACTCGTCCTTTTCCTGTCAATATCGCTCGTCTTTTTCCTGTCAGTATCGCTCGTCCTATTCCTGTCAGTATCACTCGTCCTATTCCTGTCAGTATCACTCGTCCCGATCCTGTCAGTATCGCTCATCCTTTTCCTGTCAGTATCACTCGTCCTTTTCCTGTCAGTATCGCTCGTCTTTTTCCTGTCAGTATCGCTCGTCCTTTTCCTGTCAGTATCCCTCGTCCTTTTTCTGTCAGTATCACTCGTCTTTTTCCTGTCAGTATCGCTCGTCTTTTTCCTGTCAGTATCGCTCGTCCTTTTCCTGTCAGTATCACTCGTCCTTTTCCTGTCAATATCGCTCGTCTTTTTCCTGTCAGTATCGCTCGTCTTTTTCCTGTCAGTATCGCTCGTCTTTTTCCTGTCAGTATCGCTCGTCTTTTTCCTGTCAGTATCCCTCGTCCTTTTCCTGTCAATATCACTCGTCCTTTTCCTGTCAATATCGCTCGTCTTTTTCCTGTCAGTATCACTCGTCCTATTCCTGTCAGTATCGCTCGTCCTTTTCCTGTCAGTATCGCTCGTCCTTTTCTTGTCAGTATCACTCGTCTTTTTCCTGTCAGTATCGCTCGTCCTTTTCCTGTCAGTATCACTCGTCCTTTTCCTGTCAATATCGCTCGTCCCGATCCTGTCAGTATCGCTCATCCTTTTCCTGTCAGTATCACTCGTCCTTTTCCTGTCAGTATCGCTCGTCTTTTTCCTGTCAGTATCGCTCGTCCTTTTCCTGTCAGTATCCCTCGTCCTTTTTCTGTCAGTATCACTCATCCCTTTCCTGTCAGTATCGCTCGTCTTTTTCCTGTCAGTATCGCTCGTCCTTTTCCTGTCAGTATCACTCGTCCTTTTCCTGTCAATATCGCTCGTCTTTTTCCTGTCAGTATCGCTCGTCTTTTTCCTGTCAGTATCGCTCGTCTTTTTCCTGTCAGTATCGCTCGTCCTTTTCTTGTCAGTATCGCTCGTCCTTTTCCTGTCAGTATCACTCGTCCTTTTCCTGTCAGTATCACTCGTCCTTTTCCTGTCAGTATCGCTCGTCCTTTTCCTGTCAGTATCACTCGTCCTTTTCCTGTCAGTATCGCTCGTCCTTTTCCTGTCAGTATCATTTGCCTTTTTCCTGTCATAAGCTATCGTCATAATAATCCGTCGTTGCCTTAGGTCATAGCTTTCAGTCGTGGTCTGGAGTCATCAGGTAACTTTCAGTTTTCACTTTCAGTGTTCAGTCATGCTAGTTCATCATTTTCCTTCCACTTTCCCCTGTCGATGTCTACTGTCATCATACCTTCCTGTCATAACCTCACATATGTCATCATGCGCATATATATATATATGTACAGTGTATCTATAGACTGAGGTGCACAACTCAAAAACGAGGCTCAAGAAAGTTTACCAAGGATGACCGCGACTAGTCTCTGACGTGTGACATTTGTCAGGCCCTCGGGGCGGGGATGAGAGGGGCTGTGTGGAGAGGCGGGGGGGGGCGGGAGGGGGCGGTGGATCTCGAGGGGATAAGTGGGATTGCAGACCAATTATTGCAGTAGTTGCGACGGAAAACGTTCAAATTGCGAATCGGCCCCGAGTAAAAAGCGGCCCCGGAAACGAGTCTGGCCCTGACCGTTCCACCCCAAGGACACTGCTCCAGCAACCCGTCCTCCCCTCCACCAGGGTCTCCGCCACGCCCTCCCCCCCGCCACCCCCCACCCCACAACGCCTCCACCCAGCCCCCCATCGCCATCGCCACCGCCGTTGCCTCCCTCCATCGGCCATAAGGCCTTCAAGGACGCCGGTGTCCGGCTCACGGTGAGGACCTAGTCTGTCTTCCTGGACAGTTCAAAGTCCCACCTCGTCCGCCAGTTCTGCAGTTCTGACGCCATTTTTCGGGGCACGGCGTATGGGAAGGAGGAGGGAGGGAGGGAGTTCAAACAATCGGTCTGGCTTCAAACATAGCTTTCGGGCAGGCGTGGCAGGCCATAACCTAACGTGTCGTCGGCTGGTGCCATCAGGGGCATTGCGATGATCATACTATATCACTATATGAATGACAACGGGGGTGGGGCAAGGCGCTGCCTGGGGGAGGGGCTGAAGGAGAGGGTGGGCGTGGCATGTGCTTTACCCGGTGTTGCTATTACAGCGGCTTGCTCCACGATCTCCCGGCAGAGGGCGTTTCGCTTACGCGATAGATATGAGGCACGATCTTCTTCTGCTGGCAGAGTGCTTGCTCCGTTTACCTGTGTAACGGAGAGGCTGTTCCAGGGACATTGACTGGCCTGTCTAGCTGGTATATATCTTCCCACGAGAGGACGAGGGTTAGATAGACTGGCTGCACAGGCTTATCACTATCACCGTCTCGTAGGTCACTACTAGGGGCGCCATCGTGTTGGCGGGGGACTTGAACGTCACCTTACCGCGATGTTTGTTCAGTCGTCTCCAGAGGTAGAGGGCCGCGGGGAGGCCGATACTGCGGGGGAGGGGGGGGGGGGGCGGAGACGGTGAGGAAGGAGGAGGGAGGAGGGAAGATGGAGAAGGGTTCCATATCATACCTGGCGCCCCCTTCCCCGCCCTCTCTTCCACTCTCCCCAAGGCCACGCGCTGGCGGTATACATACATACAGCCTGGAGGACTGACATCCCGCAGGCTGCTCCAGGCCTAACCACTGCCACTACATCATTAAGACCCGGTAGCAAGTTTACACTCCATGCCAGGTATATCACCCTATCCCTTCACCCCAATGACATATCATCGAGAGCCTCCACCATTAAGCTACCCCCACCCTCCCCCCCCGCCACCATCTACCCACACAAGCTACTCTTTACGTTTAACCTACAGCATCCCAGCGCCCCCTCCTCCCGTCCTGTAACCTCACTAATGGTACATATTAATCGGGTACGTGCCACGCGCTACGGTCCCCCCTCACTGTTGTGTTCCGCTCCTGTTTTCACGCCCCCGCCCCCGCCCCCCCCCCCCCCCCGCCATCCATTCGTTTTTCGCCAGTCCCTGACCCCCTTCCCCGCCCGCCCACCCACAGGCTGGTCCTTCAAGGCTTGATGGATCGTGGTCCCCCATGGCAGTCCAGGCTGCCGTTCACCCGGCACGGACACCGGCTACAATATACCCCCACCACCCACCCATCTTCCCCCCGTCCTATCTGTCACCCCCCCCCCCCCCATCCCTTCTTGCTTCCCTTCCTGCCCCTCCCCTCCCCTCCGCTTCCCTTCACCCCTCTTCCACTACCTCTCCCCTCCCTCCAAACCCTTCACCCCCTGTGGACCCTGTTATGGGGTCTGATTAGGTCCCCGCTCAAAACCGCCCGCCTCTTCTCAACCTCTCCATCCACTTGACGTGGAGCAGGCCAGATGGGACAGCCCCAGTGACACGTCACGGCATGAACACCCCTCCCCCTCCCCTGCTCCCCCACCTTCCCTCTGTCCCACCACTCCTCCCTCTCGTTCCCCCCACTTCCATCTTCTTCATATCCATCACCTCCACCCGCCCCGCCCCGCCACACCATGCAGCACGCGGTTATTAGACAGATGCACCCTCCCGCCATTCCGCTAGTCGTGCCGCGCGACGGCAACCTAACTGCGCAGCAAAAATCGCGAGCATGAAAACCACTTGTCCCCGTCGAAGCTTGTTTGAGATGTCTGTCTCCCATACACAAAGCGATAATCACCCCTCGCCACCCCGCCCTCTCCACCCCGGGCACTCCTCAACCCATCTCAACCTCGCGTGCCCGAATACGATAATATGGTGACAAGACAGAACCCCCTTTTGTGCTACCCCTATTTGGCGGGTCTTATCTGTCCCACAGTGGAGGCCACAGATGGCACCCGAGCCGAGAGATGCACGCCATCCCCACACTCACCCCTCCCCCCTCCCCCCCTCTACCGCCCTGGTATTTCCCTTATCTTTTCATTTCGGTGACGAATTCCGTACATCGTATTTATTATGGTACAGTGCTGCCCCCTACAGGCGAAGATAAGACCCTCTAGCAGAGCAGAGTGTAGCATTGTTTGTACTTGTTACGCATGGGTGATTATTACTTCCCCACTCTGGCTTTCTACGGCATTCGTCACCGAAATGAAACTCCCGGTCACCCGCATGTAGTGGCTTTCTACGGCATTCGGCACCGAAATGAAAGTCCTGGTCACCCGCATGTTGTGGCTTTCTACGGCACTCGGCACCGAAATGAAACTCCCGGTCACCCGCATGTAGTGGCTTTCTACGGCACTCGGCACCGAAATGAAACTCCCGGTCACCCGCATGTAGTGGCTTTCTACGGCACTCGGCACCGAAATGAAACTCCCGGTCACCCGCATGTAGTGGCTTTCTACGGCATTCGGCACCGAAATGAAACTCCCGGTCACCCGCATGTAGTGGCTTTCTACGGCACTCGGCACCGAAATGAAACTCCCGGTCACCCGCATGTAGTGGCTTTCTACGGCATTCGGCACCGAAATGAAACTCCCGGTCACCCGCATGTAGTGGCTTTCTACGGCACTCGGCACCGAAATGAAACTCCCGGTCACCCGCATGTAGTGGCTTTCTACGGCATTCGGCACCGAAATGTTGTGTTGCCAGGCCCATCACTAATTTATGCTACGTACTTCACGTTGGACGTGCAGTGTATTACAGGTGAAATGAGCGACAGAGAAGAGGGGGGGGGGGCGGTAGAAGATGGGTGGGGACAGTAGGGGAGCTCCTGGTGCCCCCCCCCCGCTCCCCCACACACACATACAGATTTCACACACACTTCACACACACCTCGTCATCCGAATTTGTCACCTAATAACTTACTTCGTCACCTACCAATGTATTTTTCCCACCATCGTGACCACCATCTAAATTTCACCATCATGATGGAAATCTCACAAAAAAAAAGGATTCATTATTTTGTTGAAATATATATCCCAATACAACAGAAATAAGGGGGGTTATAGGAGGGGGGGGGGTTGTTGGCAGGATACTGCTCCAAGGCAGGGTCTGAATACTCTCATATCTTGCGCTCCCACCCCCGCGCCCGGCCCCCCACTCTCACCCGCCCCCCCTCCACTACCATTCTTCCCCCTTCATTCTCTAACAATCCCCCTTCTTTCCTCAATTTTCAAAACTTGCGATCCCGGCCTCTTGCAATCTCCACGTCCCTGCACTTCACCGCATCCTCTCCCGCAGTTTGGCCTCCACGCTTGCGTCCTTCACTCCTCTATCCACCTCACTTCATTCGCCGTCCATCCCCAAGTCACCATCACACACTACCCCCTAGCCGCCCCGCCACAACTCCTCTCGTCCACTCTACCCTTCCTCCCTTTCCTGCCCCTACCGCTCCCCTCCCCTACCCCCTCCACTCCCCCCTGTTCCGCCTCTTCCACTCTCCCCCTCCACTCCCCACGTCAACTGCCACCCCCCCCCCTCGCCCCATCCCCTTCCCCTCCCTGCGCTCCCTGTCTTCCTGTCCTCAGAGAAACCCACGTTGTGACAAGGTCC
>OZ025251.1:2123549-2150299 GCA_964019135.1 Arenicola marina
GACCTCCCTTCCCTCTTCCGCTTCTCCAATTTTCTTCATCCCTACCATCCTTTGCTCCTTCTACCATCTCCATTTTCCTAGCCCCCCCCCCCCCAGCCACACTCCACCACCCTCTCCATGCTCTCTACCCCACCACCCTCTCCAGGCCCCCCTGTCACCCACGGGGCAGTACCTGGTGACTGCCTGTTTCTCGTCCAACATAGCCGACAAGTCAGGTGGAAAATCCAGGCAGATTACTTCGCAATCCGCACCCTGGGGCACCTGCAAGTGGGGGAAAGGGTTGAGGGTGGGGGGGGGGCGGGTGAGAATGGCCAGGTGAGAGTAGCTAATCGGGGTCCGGACCAGTGCTAGCGGAGGGATAGGGGGCGGGGAGGGAGAGGGGACGCGGAGAGGGAGCGGGGGGCGGGGAGAGGGAGAGTGGAGATGGGAGAGGGAGAGGGGAAGGGTGAGAAGGGAAGGGAGCGAGAGATGGGGGAAGAGGGAGAGAAAGAGGGAGAGGGAGAGGGTGAGAAGGGGAGGGAGAGAGAGAGGGACAGGGGGAGAGGATCGAAGGAATAGATTGATCACCCTCGGAAGACCGAACACCGAGCGCCCATCACAATAATTCTTATTAAAACTCCATGATCAGCAGCGGTCGCTAGAGACCTCACGTAGCGGCCGCCGGCCTCGGCGAGTGTCTGTGAATCATGTCTGCAGACACTACAGAGAGCGGTAGAGAGGGGGAGACAATGTGGCCGGAGAGGCAAGCTTTCTTGTTATTTGTATCCCTCTCCTCACCACCCGCCCCCCCCCCCCCCGCCCCGTCCCACCCACGTCCCCCTTCCTCCCCCACCCCACGCCCTCCTAATTCAGTACTCCCGTCTCGTTGTCAAGCTTGTCACAACCCACAATTGGGGATAACCCAGATTGGCGGACGTACAGTATTCACCCCATCCTCCTCGACACCCCATCAACCCCATGTCACCCCTCGCACTCCCGTCCCCACATTTATACATCACCCCTGACGCTCTTTGTCCCTTTCCTTCACACTGTTACCACCTTACCGTTTCCCTTCCTTCACCTCTGTTAACGGGCTCTATCACCCCCCCCCCCCCATCACCCCCGACCCCTCTCCTAAACCCCGATCCTTATCTTTTCTGGACCACTTTGCATGACCCTCCTTACATCTTTTCTTCTCTTTGACCCACATCTGCACCAGGTACCGACTGTAATATGAGGGACTGTGCGTAGTCCTAATCAGCAGAGGAAGACGTGGCATACTGGGAAATAACAAGGCTGTATGGTAATTCAGTAGAGAAGGAGCTTGCGTGCGATGAAGGCACTGCGGGGTCAACAGATTTGACTGCAGCCTGCGCTTCTTAACATTGTTTGCCAAGCTATATTCAAAAGGGAATGGGGGGAAGGGCGGGAAGGTGGGTGGGGGAGGGGTGAAGGGAAGCCGTAGAGTAACCATGATGGAGTCTTTTATCGCTTCAGTTCCGGCCAAGACCGCTATGATACCACCCTTCTCTATAGGTGCGAGAGCCGCCCCTTGTCATGAAGGCCTTTGACAGAGATCCGCCCCTCGTCATGAAGGCCTTTGACAGAGATCCGCCCCCTGTCATGAAGGCCTTTGACAGAGATCCGCCCCTTGTCATGAAGGCCTTTGACAGAGATCCGCCCCTTGTCATGAAGGCCTTTGACAGAGATCCGCCCCTTGTCATGAAGGCCTTTGACAGAGATCCGCTCCTTGTCATGAAGGCCTTTGACAGAGATCCGCCCCTTGTCATGAAGGCCTTTGACAGAGATCCGCCCCTTGTCATGAAGGCCTTTGACAGAGATCCGCCCCTTGTCATGAAGGCCTTTGACAGAGATCTACCCCTTGTCATGAAGGCCTTTGACAGAGATCCGCCCCTTGTCATGAAGGGCTTAGACAGAGATCCGCCCCTCGTCATGAAGGCCTTTGACAGAGATCCGCCCCTTGTCATGAAGGCCTTTGACAGAGATCCGCCCCTTGTCATGAAGGGCTTAGACAGAGATCCACCCCTTGTCATGATGGCCTTTGACAGAGATCCGCCCCTTGTCATGAAGGCCTTTGACAGAGATCCGTCCCTTGTCTTGAAGGCCTTTGACAGAGATCCGCCCCTTGTCATGAAGGGCTTTGACAGAGATCCGCCCCTTGTCATGAAGGCCTTTGACAGAGATCCGTCCCTTGTCATGAAGGCCTTTGACAGAAATCCGCCCCTTGTCATGAAGGCCTTTGACAGAGATCCGTCCCTTGTCATGAAGGCCTTTGACAGAGATCCGCCCCTTGTCATGAAGGCCTTTGACAGAGATCCGTCCCTTGTCATGAAGGCCTTCGACAGAGATCCACCCCTTGTCATGAAGGCCTTTGACAGAGAGCCGCCCCTTGTCATGAAGGGCTTAGACAGAGATCCGTCCCTTGTCATGAAGGCCTTCGACAGAGATCCGCCCCTTGTCATGAAGGCCTTTGACAGAGATCCACCCCTTGTCATGAAGGCCTTCGACAGAGATCCGCCCCTTGTCATGAAGGCCTTTGACAGAGATCCGCCCCTTGTCATGAAGGCCTTTGACAGAGAGCCGCCCCTTGTCATGAAGGCCTTCGACAGAGATCCGTCCCTTGTCATGAAGGCCTTTGACAGAGATCCGTCCCTTGTCATGAAGGCTTTCGACAGAGATCCGCCCCCTGTCATGAAGGCCTTTGACAGAGATCCGTCCCTTGTCATGAAGGCCTTCGACAGAGATCCGTCCCTTGTCATGAAGGCCTTTGACAGAGATCCTCCCTTGTCATGAAGGCCTTTGACAGAGATCCGCCCCTTGTCATGAAGGCCTTTGACAGAGATCCGCCCCTTGTCATGAAGGCCTTTGACAGAGATCCGCCCCTTGTCATGAAGGCCTTTGACAGAGATCCGCCCCTTGTCATAAAGGGCTTTGACAGAGATCCGCCCCTTGTCATGAAGGGCTTAGACAGAGATCCGCCCCCTGTCATGAAGGCCTTTGACAGAGATCCGCCCCTTGTCTTGAAGGCCTTTGACAGAGATCCGCCCCTTGTCATGAAGGGCTTCGACAGAGATCCGCCCCTTGTCATGAAGGGCTTAGACAGAGATCCGCCCCCTGTCATGAAGGCCTTTGACAGAGATCCGCCCCTTGTCTTGAAGGCCTTTGACAGAGATCCGCCCCTTTTCATGAAGGCCTTTGACAGAGATCCACCCCTTGTCATGAAGGGCTTTGACGGAGATCCGCCCCTTGTCATGAAGGGCTTAGACAGAGATCCGCCCCCTGTCATGAAGGCCTTTGACAGAGATCCCCCCCTTTGTCTTGAAGGCCTTTGACAGAGATCCGCCCCTTGTCATGAAGGGCTTTGACAGAGATCCGTCCCTTGTCATGAAGGGCTTCGACAGAGATCCGCCCCATGTCATGAAGGGCTTTGACAGAGATCCGCCCCTTGTCATGAAGGGCTTTGACAGAGAAACGTCCCTTGTCATGAAGGGCTTAGACAGAGATCCGCCCCTTGTCATGAAGGCCTTTGACAGAGATCCGTCCCTTGTCATGAAGGCCTTTGACAGAGATCCACCCCTTGTCATGAAGGCCTTTGACAGAGATCCGCCCCTTGTCATGAAGGCCTTCGACAGAGATCCGCCCCTTGCCATGAAGGCCTTCGACAGAGATCCGTCCCTTGTCATGAAGGGCTTAGACAGAGATCCGCCCCTTGTCATGAAGGCCTTTGACAGAGATCCGCCCCTTGTCATGAAGGCCTTCGACAGAGATCCGTCCCTTGTCATGAAGGGCTTAGACAGAGATCCGCCCCTTGTCATGAAGGCCTTTGACAGAGATCCGCCCCTTGTCATGAAGGCCTTCGACAGAGATCCGCCCCTTGTCATGAAGGGCTTAGACAGAGATCCGCCCCTTGTCATGAAGGGCTTAGACAGAGATGCGCCCCTTGTCATGAAGGGCTTTGACAGAGATCCGCCCCTTGTCATGAAGGCCTTTGACAGAGATCCGCCCCTTGTCATGAAGGGCTTAGACAGAGATCCGCCCCTTGTCATGAAGGCCTTTGACAGAGATCCGCCCCTTGTCATGAAGGCCTTCGACAGAGATCCGCCCCTTGTCATGAAGGGCTTAGACAGAGATCCGCCCCTTGTCATGAAGGGCTTAGACAGAGATCCGCCCCTTGTCATGAAGGGCTTAGACAGAGATCCGCCCCTTGTCATGAAGGGCTTAGACAGAGATCCGCCCCTTGTCATGAAGGGCTTAGACAGAGATCCGCCCCTTGTCATGAAGGGCTTAGACAGAGATCCGCCCCTTGTCATGAAGGGCTTAGACAGAGATCCGCCCCTTGTCATGAAGGGCTTAGACAGAGATCCGCCCCTTGTCATGAAGGGCTTTGACAGAGATCCGCCCCTTGTCATGAAGGCCTTTGACAGAGATCCGCCCCTTGTCATAAAGGGCTTAGACAGAGATCCGCCCCTTGTCATGAAGGGCTTTGACAGAGATCCGCCCCTTCTCATGAAGGCCTTCGACAGAGATCCGCCCCTTGTCATGAAGGGCTTAGACAGAGATCCGCCCCTTGTCATGAAGGGCTTAGACAGAGATCCGCCCCTTGTCATGAAGGGCTTTGACAGAGATCCGCCCCTTGTCATGAAGGGCTTTGACAGAGATCCACCCCTTGTCATGAAGGCCTTTGACAGAGATCCGCCCCTTGTCATGAAGGCCTTCGACAGAGATCCGCCCCTTGTCATGAAGGGCTTAGACAGAGATCCGCCCCTTGTCATGAAGGGCTTAGACAGAGATCCGCCCCTTGTCATGAAGGGCTTTGACAGAGATCCGCCCCTTGTCATGAAGGGCTTAGACAGAGATCCGTCCCTTGTCATGAAGGCCTTTGACAGAGATCCGTCCCTTGTCATGAAGGGCTTTGACAGAGATCCACCCCTTGTCATGAAGGCCTTTGACAGAGATCCGCCCCTTGTCATGAAGGCCTTTGACAGAGATCCGCCCCTTGTCATTAAGGCCTTTGACAGAGATCCGTCCCTTGTCATGAAGGGCTTCGACAGAGATCCGTCCCTTGTCATGAAGGGCTTAGACAGAGATCCGCCCCTTGTCATGAAGGCCTTTGACAGAGATCCGCCCCTTGTCATGAAGGCCTTCGACAGAGATCCGTCCCTTGTCATGAAGGGCTTAGACAGAGATCCGCCCCTTGTCATGAAGGCCTTTGACAGAGATCCGCCCCTTGTCATGAAGGCCTTCGACAGAGATCCGCCCCTTGTCATGAAGGGCTTAGACAGAGATCCGCCCCTTGTCATGAAGGGCTTAGACAGAGATCCGCCCCTTGTCATGAAGGGCTTTGACAGAGATCCGCCCCTTGTCATGAAGGGCTTTGACAGAGATCTACCCCTTGTCATGAAGGGCTTAGACAGAGATCCGCCCCTTGTCATGAAGGGCTTCGACAGAGATCCGCCCCTTGTCATGAAGGGCTTCGACAGAGATCCGCCCCCTGTCATGAAGGCCTTTGACAGAGATCCGCCCCTTGTCATGAAGGGCTTTGACAGAGATCCGTCCCTTGTCATGAAGGGCTTTGACAGAGATCCGCCCCTTGTCATGAAGGGCTTAGACAGAGATCCGCCCCTTGTCATGAAGGCCTTCGACAGAGATCCGCCCCTTGTCATGAAGGGCTTAGACAGAGATCCGCCCCTTGTCATGAAGGGCTTAGACAGAGATCCGCCCCTTGTCATGAAGGGCTTTGACAGAGATCCGCCCCTTGTCATGAAGGCCTTTGACAGAGATCCGCCCCTTGTCATGAAGGGCTTAGACAGAGATCCGCCCCTTGTCATGAAGGCCTTAGACAGAGATCCGCCCCTTGTCATGAAGGCCTTTGACAGAGATCCGCCCCTTGTCATGAAGGCCTTCGACAGAGATCCGCCCCTTGTCATGAAGGGCTTAGACAGAGATCCGCCCCTTGTCATGAAGGGCTTAGACAGAGATCCGCCCCTTGTCATGAAGGGCTTTGACAGAGATCCGCCCCTTGTCATGAAGGGCTTTGACAGAGATCCGCCCCTTGTCATAAAGGGCTTCGACAGAGATCCGCCCCTTGTCATAAAGGGCTTAGACAGAGATCCGCCCCTTGTCATGAAGGCCTTTGACAGAGATCCGCCCCTTGTCATGAAGGCCTTTGACAGAGATCCGCCCCTTGTCATGAAGGGCTTCGACAGAGATCCGCCCCCTGTCATGAAGGCCTTTGACAGAGATCCGCCCCTTGTCATGAAGGGCTTTGACAGAGATCCGCCCCTTGTCATAAAGGGCTTAGACAGAGATCCGCCCCTTGTCATGAAGGGCTTAGACAGAGAGCCGCCCCTTGTCATGAAGGGCTTTGACAGAGATCCGCCCCTTGTCATGAAGGGCTTAGACAGAGATCCGCCCCTTGTCATGAAGGCCTTTGACAGAGATCCGCCCCTAGTCATGAAGGCCTTCGACAGAGATCCGCCCCTTGTCATGAAGGGCTTAGACAGAGATCCGCCCCTTGTCATGAAGGGCTTAGACAGAGATCCGCCCCTTGTCATGAAGGGCTTAGACAGAGATCCGCCCCTTGTCATGAAGGGCTTAGACAGAGATCCGCCCCTTGTCATGAAGGCCTTTGACAGAGATCCGCCCCTTGTCATGAAGGGCTTAGACAGAGATCCGCCCCTTGTCATGAAGGGCTTTGACAGAGATCCGCCCCCTGTCATGAAGGCCTTTGACAGAGATCCGCCCCTTGTCATGAAGGCCTTTGACAGAGATCTACCCCTTGTCATGAAGGCCTTTGACAGAGATCCACCCCTTGTCATGAAGGGCTTTGACAGAGATCCGTCCCTTGTCATAAAGGCCTTTGACAGAGATCCGCCCCTTGTCATGAAGGGCTTTGACAGAGATCCGTCCCTTGTCATGAAGGCCTTTGACAGAGATCCGCCCCTTGTCATGAAGGGCTTTGACAGAGATCCGCCCCTTGTCATGAAGGCCTTTGACAGAGATCCGCCCCTTGTCATGAAGGCCTTTGACAGAGATCCGCCCCTTGTCATGAAGGCCTTTGACAGAGAGCCGCCCCTTGTCATGAAGGCCTTTGACAGAGATCCGCCCCTTGTCATGAAGGCCTTTCACAGAGATCCGCCCCTTGTCATGAAGGCCTTTGACAGAGATCCGCCCCTTGTCATGAAGGCCTTTCACAGAGATCCGCCCCTTGTCATGAAGGCCTTTGACAGAGATCCGCCCCTTGTCATGAAGGCCTTTGACAGAGATCCGCCCCTTGTCATGAAGGCCTTCGACAGAGATCCGCCCCTTGTCATGAAGGCCTTTGACAGAGATCCGCCCCTTGTCATGAAGGCCTTTCACAGAGATCCGCCCCTTGTCATGAAGGCCTTTGACAGAGATCCGCCCCTTGTCATGAAGGCCTTTGACAGAGATCCGTCCCTTGTCATGAAGGGCTTTGACAGAGATCCGCCCCTTGTCATGAAGGCCTTCGACAGAGATCCGCCCCTTGTCATGAAGGCCTTTGACAGAGATCCGCCCCTTGTCATGAAGGCCTTTGACAGAGATCCGCCCCCTGTCATGAAGGCCTTTGACAGAGATCCGCCCCCTGTCATGAAGGCCTTCGACAGAGATCCGCCCCTTGTCATGAAGGCCTTTGACAGAGAT
This sequence comes from Arenicola marina, assembly GCA_964019135.1. Lineage (NCBI taxonomy): Eukaryota > Metazoa > Annelida > Polychaeta > Arenicolidae > Arenicola > Arenicola marina. The sequence goes on from OZ025251.1 coordinate 2,131,212, forward strand.
CCGCCCCTTGTCATGAAGGGCTTAGACAGAGATCCGCCCCTTGTCATGAAGGCCTTTGACAGAGATCCGCCCCTTGTCATGAAGGCCTTTGACAGAGATCCGCCCCCTGTCATGAAGGCCTTTGACAGAGATCCGCCCCCTGTCATGAAGGCCTTCGACAGAGATCCGCCCCTTGTCATGAAGGCCTTTGACAGAGATCCGCCCCTTGCCATGAAGGGCTTTGACAGAGATCCGCCTCTTGTCATGAAGGGCTTCGACAGAGATCCGCCCCTTGTCATGAAGGCCTTTGACAGAGATCCGCCCCTTGTCATGAAGGCCTTTGACAGAGATCCGCCCCTTGTCATGAAGGCCTTTGACAGAGATCCGCCCCTTGTCTTGAAGGCCTTTGACAGAGATCCGCCCCTTGTCATGAAGGGCTTTGACAGAGAGCCGCCCCTTGTCATGAAGGGCTTTGACAGAGATCCGCCCCTTGTCATGAAGGGCTTTGACAGAGAGCCGCCTCTTGTCATGAAGGCCTTTGACAGAGATCCACCCCTTGTCATGAAGGCCTTCGACAGAGATCCGCCCCTTGTCATGAAGGGCTTTGACAGAGATCCGTCCCTTGTCATGAAGGGCTTTGACAGAGATCCGCCCCTTGTCATGAAGGGCTTGGACAGAGATCCACCCCTTGCTAAAAAAAACTTCATCGACAATAAATATCTGTGGCAAGATGACGCGACCGATGAAGGTGGCCCAGAGGAAGTTCAAATAGCAGACTGTTTTCATGACGTCACGATCGGCCGTCCATATCCGGTGGACATTCAGCATCATGTCACCTTCTCTCATATTTCAGGTTTGACCGGGCCTTTCTTAGCATGTTTTTATTGTGCGATTTGAGTCTTCTGAGCTTTGGTACTGTTCTCTCGAGAAATGGCATAAAGAATGACAAGAGAAACATAGTGTTATTGTTCTTGAAGTACGGCCATGAACAATGACAATAAGCGATGCCAATATGTGTACAGCACGACAACGAATAATGATACTGAATAAAGTGGGGATGTTAATATTTGTGGAGTACAATGACGAATATGGGGTCAATATACTTGGGGTAGGTGAGGAATAAGGACAAATATGCCTGTCAATATTCCTACACTCGACTCAATGAGAGAATGAGGAAGGATGGGGCATGCCCGGAGGGGTGTGGGTCACAGCTGTTTAAGCAAAGTCACGACTTATGACAAATATAGATGACCGATATTTTTGGAGTACGCTGGCGCATAATGACAAATATGAGTGTCAATATTCTTGGAGTATGGTCGCGAATGATGACAAATGGGGATGTCACTGTTCGGGGCGTGCCTCGCTTGCCGCATTCCTGCACGCCACTCCCATTGCCGCCAGCCGCTCAGCAGGCGTCGGGCCGGGCACACGGCCGCCAGGCGGCGCCTCACGTCGTGTGGTGGCCAGATCAATATTGACCTGTGCACGGCCTTCTGGGCGCTGCTCCCTCCAGAACGAGGCTCCTCTCGCGGTATCCCCGCCGGGGGAGAGACCCGTGTTTCGGGCTCCTCCTCCCCCCCCCCTCCCCGTCCCCCTGCAAGGACCGGGGGGGGGGGGGGCTGGGACCTGGGGTGCTGGAGCCCGGGGGCGGGTGGGGGGGGGCTAGGAGCTGGGGGCCTGAAGGACTGGGGGGGGGCGGGGGCTAAGGGTTTGGGAACTGCGATGCTGAGAGCTAGAGTTCCCCCCCTCCCTCCACCTACTACGTCCACCCACCCAATATCCTATCGCCGAGCCACGCTTTCGTCGCTGTCGGGGACACTGACTGACTGCTGGGCGCGTTTAGGTAAATTCCAGCGACGCTTGACGACGCTTAGCCCTGGCGGATTTTCCTGGCGGTCCCACATCTGGCGTCGAGGCGACTAATAACGCATGACGGGGACAAACCGTCTTCGTGAGCGGAGCATAAGCGTGTCAACATCAATTAGAGCCAGTGATAATTGCCATACAAGCCAGGCACAAATCGTATCGTGGGAATGTCAAAACAAAGTTCATGTTCTTACTGCTGGCGTACTCCATAGAGGGGTAGCAGATAGTTATCTGGTATACTCCACAGATGATACCCTGGTACACTCTACCAATGGATAAAAGGCGATGGTTGTGCATATTCTACCAAAGGGTAACAGATGGTGGTAGTGCATATTCCACTTCCACAAGATAATGTTCTGTCATGCTCCACAAAAGGGTAACATATAATTTTCTGTCATGCTTCACAAAGGGGTAACAGATGATTCTCTGATGATAACAGGATTCATTTAATAAATGCATCGAGCATGTGCAATACAATGGTTGTCTTCTAGGCGACCCGTAGGCCCATTGCATTTTCCAATGAGTCGTCTTGGTCAACTTCCGGGCTCACTTCCGGTTTGATGGACGAGACCAAGGGTACGTAATATATGCATCATACACAGAAATGAACACGAGGGATTCAAACCAAAGACCCATCTGTCTAGAAGCGAGCACCCTACCGCTCACACCCCCCACCCTCCGCCTCCGCACAGGTGGTGAGTTGACCACGGTGGTCCCCTCCTCACCCCCATTAGGCCGTGTGGTAGCCATGGCAGCGAATGCACTAAATAATGCCAACAGAGAGGGTGGGGGTGGGGAGGGGTGTGTGGTATGTGTGGAGGGGGTCAAGCGTGGGTAGCTAGGCGTGTAATATATCCACTCAGTGAACTAATACAATATGTATAAAGGACTGATTGCCATTGGGCCCCTTCCTGTCACCCACAATGCTTAGTTAGCATGCTGATAACGGCTGTAGGGGAGGTTGAGGAGAGAGGGAAGGTGGGGGGGGGGGGAGGCGAGCATGGACAAATGACCGATGGACGGATAATTGTCACAGAATGGAAGGAGTAAACGGGAGAGGAGAGAGGGAGAGGGTGAGAGATATGGAGAGGGTGAGAGAGAGGGAGAGGGAAAGGGGGAGACAGAGAGAGACAAATGGGGGTGAAAGTGGGGAGCGAGAGAGAGGAGTATGGGATTGCGTCATATATGTGTCTAGGAGCGGATGGGAAAAGGGAAGATGGAAGGGGAGGCGGGAAGGGAGCAAGAGAGAGAGAGAGAGAGGAAGGGGGTGGGGGGGGGGGTCGCACCAGTTGCCTCTTAAAGGGGGTTGCCTCTGAACAGACCGTGTGGCCCACGCACATGGAGTCACAATCAATTGCCATATTGGTATTCTGGTATTCCACGCCAGGGAGATCTCGGACCAAATCTGGCATACAGCCTTGCCGACACCGGAACTCAAATCCCACCGCCTAGCTACCCACAACCCTGACATCAACCCATCCCCAACCTCACCGCCTATCCCAGTCATCCGTTCTACCCATTCCCTACACTCATCCACCACATCCAACCACATTTACTGCTCCACCCCCCCCCCCCCTTCGATCCATCCCAACTCCGCAGTCCATCCACCACCAACCGCATACCAACCACACCCACCCTTCCTTCCGGTTTACTGTCTCCACCCTCCCCCCCCCCCCCCCCCCGGTTCTCCTGCCTTTTCCCTTTGGTGCCTGGCGACTTGCCCCACCTCCACCCCCACCCCCACCGTTCTCAACATACACTTCGCCACGCCTTCCTAAATCTGAAAATCGCCCTAACCACGCCCCCTCCCCCCCCCCCCGCCCACGGCCCCTGACCCCGAACTCCGCCCCACCTACCTCATGACCCTGTACGTGCACCAGCTACCTGCGCTGATATTCCCCAAACCTTCCTCCTCCAACTTTACCCCGTTCCCTCACCCCCCACTCAGTCACCTCACCTCCCCGACAACCGACACCCCACCCCTTGATGCCACCGTACTTGTTAATTTACTCTGACGACTCTTCCCTCCACCCTCACCCCCCCCCCTCCGCGGCCTCGCTTTTATCTCCCCGTGACACCTCGTTTCCACCCCACCTCACAGCCCCCTACCTCCCACCCCCTGTCTCACCGTTACCATCACCACCATTACTACCCCGACGACCATCCCCAACCCCACCGCCATTATCAACACCATCCCCACCCTCACAGCCACCATCGTCACCATCCCTACCCCAACGACCACCCCCATCCCCACCTCCACCCACCCCCCATCCCCACCTCCACCCACCCCCCACCCCCACCTCCATCCACCCCACCGCCGCCGCTGCGCCCAATTGCCAAGTGAGTGCCGGTGTGCTTTGACCAGCTATATATGGTCGAGGGATCAATTAGCGAACCGGACAAGTACCAGCGGCACGCGTCGGGGGACAATCTCCGCCGCTTGGCGACGCCACATGTTTGGGAATGGAAATTAAAGATGGCGCTTCACTGGTAATTAAAGGTATCCGAGGGGAGCCCGGCATGTGTAGGCGGTGCACTTGTAAGGGTATCGGAGGTTGGTTCTAGAATATCTGGCGCTGTATTTGTGAGGTTATCAAAGGACGGTTCCAGAATATGTGGTGCTGTACTTGTGAGATATACAAGGTTGGTTCCAGAATATTTGGCGCTGTAATTGTGAGATATATAAGGTTGGTCTCAGAACATGTGGCGCTGTAATTGTGAGATATAAAAGGTTGGTTCCAGAATATGTGGCGCTGTACTTGACAGGGCATAAAAGGTTGGTTCTAGAATATCTGGCGCTGTATTTGTGAGGTTATCAAAGGACGGTTCCAGAATATATGGCGCTGTACTTGTGAGATATACAAGGTTGGTCTCAGAATATATGGCGCTGTAATTGTGAGATATATAAGGTTGGTTCCAGAATATGTGGCGCTGTAATTGTGAGATATACAAGGTTGATCTCAGAATATGTGGCGCTGTAATTGTGAGATATACAAGGTTGATCTCAGAATATGTGGCGCTGTAATTGTGAGATATACAAGGTTGGTCTCAGAATATGTGGCGCTGTAATTGTGAGATATACAAGGTTGGTCTCAGAATATGTGGCGCTGTAATTGTGAGATATACAAGGTTGATCTCAGAATATGTGGCGCTGTAATTGTGAGATATACAAGGTTGGTTCCAGAATATGTGGCGCTGTAATTGTGAGATATACAAGGTTGATCTCAGAATATGTGGCGCTGTAATTGTGAGATATACAAGGTTGATCTCAGAATATGTGGCGCTGTAATTGTGAGATATACAAGGTTGATCTCAGAATATGTGGCGCTGTAATTGTGAGATATACAAGGTTGGTTCCAGAATATGTGGCGCTGTAATTGTGAGATATACAAGGTTGATCTCAGAATATGTGGCGCTGTAATTGTGAGATATACAAGGTTGGTCTCAGAATATGTGGCGCTGTAATTGTGAGATATATAAGGTTGGTTCCAGAATATGTGGCGCTGTAATTGTGAGATATATAAGGTTGGTTCTAGAATATGTGGCGCTGTAATTGTGAGATATAAAAGGTTGGTTCTAGAATATGTGGCGCTGTAATTGTGAGATATACAAGGTTGGTTCCAGAATATGTGGCGCTGTAATTGTGAGATATAAAAGGTTGGTTCTAGAATATGTGGCGCTGTAATTGTGAGATATACAAGGTTGGTTCTAGAATATGTGGCGCTGTAATTGTGAGATATATAAGGTTGGTTCCAGAATATGTGGCGCTGTAATTGTGAGATATATAAGGTTGGTTCCAGAATATGTGGCGCTGTAATTGTGAGATATATAAGGTTGGTTCCAGAATATGTGGCGCTGTAATTGTGAGATATATAAGGTTGGTTCCAGAATATGTGGCGCTGTAATTGTGAGATATATAAGGTTGGTTCCAGAATATGTGGCGCTGTAATTGTGAGATATACAAGGTTGGTTCTAGAATATGTGGCGCTGTAATTGTGAGATATACAAGGTTGGTTCCAGAATATGTGGCGCTGTACTTGTGAGATATACAAGGTTGGTTCCAGAATATGTGGCGCTGTAATTGTGAGATATATAAGGTTGGTTCCAGAATATGTGGCGCTGTAATTGTGAGATATATAAGGTTGGTTCCAGAATATGTGGCGCTGTAATTGTGAGATATAAAAGGTTGGTCTCAGAATATGTGGCGCTGTAATTGTGAGATATATAAGGTTGGTTCCAGAATATGTGGCGCTGTAATTGTGAGATATACAAGGTTGGTTCTAGAATATGTGGCGCTGTAATTGTGAGATATATAAGGTTGGTTCCAGAATATGTGGCGCTGTAATTGTGAGATATACAAGGTTGATCTCAGAATATGTGGCGCTGTAATTGTGAGATATACAAGGTTGATCTCAGAATATGTGGCGCTGTAATTGTGAGATATACAAGGTTGATCTCAGAATATGTGGCGCTGTAATTGTGAGATATACAAGGTTGGTTCCAGAATATGTGGCGCTGTAATTGTGAGATATACAAGGTTGATCTCAGAATATGTGGCGCTGTAATTGTGAGATATACAAGGTTGGTCTCAGAATATGTGGCGCTGTAATTGTGAGATATATAAGGTTGGTTCCAGAATATGTGGCGCTGTAATTGTGAGATATATAAGGTTGGTTCTAGAATATGTGGCGCTGTAATTGTGAGATATAAAAGGTTGGTTCTAGAATATGTGGCGCTGTAATTGTGAGATATACAAGGTTGGTTCCAGAATATGTGGCGCTGTAATTGTGAGATATAAAAGGTTGGTTCTAGAATATGTGGCGCTGTAATTGGGAGATATACAAGGTTGGTTCTAGAATATGTGGCGCTGTAATTGTGAGATATATAAGGTTGGTTCCAGAATATGTGGCGCTGTACTTGTGAGATATACAAGGTTGGTTCCAGAATATGTGGCGCTGTAATTGTGAGATATACAAGGTTGGTTCCAGAATATGTGGCGCTGTAATTGTGAGATATATAAGGTTGGTTCCAGAATATGTGGCGCTGTAATTGTGAGATATATAAGGTTGGTTCCAAAATATGTGGCGCTGTAATTGTGAGATATATAAGGTTGGTTCCAGAATATGTGGCGCTGTAATTGTGAGATATACAAGGTTGGTTCTAGAATATGTGGCGCTGTAATTGTGAGATATACAAGGTTGGTTCCAGAATATGTGGCGCTGTACTTGTGAGATATACAAGGTTGGTTCCAGAATATGTGGCGCTGTAATTGTGAGATATATAAGGTTGGTTCCAGAATATGTGGCGCTGTAATTGTGAGATATATAAGGTTGGTTCCAGAATATGTGGCGCTGTAATTGTGAGATATAAAAGGTTGGTCTCAGAATATGTGGCGCTGTAATTGTGAGATATATAAGGTTGGTTCCAGAATATGTGGCGCTGTAATTGTGAGATATACAAGGTTGGTTCTAGAATATGTGGCGCTGTAATTGTGAGATATATAAGGTTGGTTCCAGAATATGTGGCGCTGTAATTGTGAGATATATAAGGTTGGTTCCAGAATATGTGGCGCTGTAATTGTGAGATATACAAGGTTGGTTCTAGAATATGTGGCGCTGTAATTGTGAGATATATAAGGTTGGTTCCAGAATATGTGGCGCTGTAATTGTGAGATATATAAGGTTGGTTCCAGAATATGTGGCGCTGTAATTGTGAGATATACAAGGTTGGTTCCAGAATATGTGGCGCTGTAATTGTGAGATATAAAAGGTTGGTCTCAGAATATGTGGCGCTGTAATTGTGAGATATAAAAGGTTGGTCTCAGAATATGTGGCGCTGTACTTGTGAGATATACAAGGTTTGCTCTAGAATGGCGTTGTACTTACGAGGGTACATAAAGTTGGTTCCAGAATATGTTGAGCTGAACGAGCAAAACTAAACAGACAGGGGTTACATATGTTACAACGAGATCAACAAAGCTTATCTTGTCACGGCACAGCACAGCAAGAAATAGAGAGGTGTTCATTTAAGTTTTCCGAGAAAGTGATTACTTTCTTCATTGAGACACAATACTAACTTTTTGCTTGTACGGTTACCGACTACCAGAAGCAATTTACCTTCGGTGGGTTTCCCTGAGAGTTGCGTGACAAGGTAGAGGAAGGTGACCGTGGTTTTGCGGGGTTTTCTTAAATATGAACTTCACAACGTACCCGTAATCGACGCACATGGCGAGTATGCAACAGTACGTAAGATCAAAGATGGCGGTATAATCTTGGGTAAGGTGAAGCGTACGACATGGATCTTACGTATCCCCTATCGTAAGGTAAACAAGCGTACGACGGCTGAGTGTTTATTGCTCGTCCCTCATTTCCCCCCCTCCCTCTCATTACACTCCGCCCCCCCCCCTCTCCCGCCTACCGTCCCAACACATATATTTGGTGTTGGTATATTGGTCACCAAGGCAATAGATCGTAACACTACCACGTGACGCGTTGGCGCCAAAATCATTACCGCAGACGACAGGCGAGACAAAGGAAGCCGAACCGGACGGACCCGCCCCCTGGCGGCAACAAGTGATATGCTGAGCGCGGCGTATATCATAACAACAGGACGGAGCTGCCATCTATGTTATCTGGGAACGAGGTGGCATTACCATCTATACAGAAGGGACCTTGATGACTCAGCCCGCCGGCCATAGTACTGGTACCTTCAAACCGGGAGGATAACGTGGACGAATCCGGAGGGAATCAGCCATGTCCTCTGCGAATACAATGCCACAACGAAGCATAGTGCCATAGACAATGGGTAGACAATACCATCCCTGCACATCCAGTGCGTGTGTCTGTGTGTCTAATTGCAGCTGCGCAATAAGGTAGCCTAGCTAGCCCAAAGGGCATGATATCTTAATACTTGTTGGGCGGCACTGTCACCAGGCAACCGCCAGTAGAAGCCCTTTGTCACCAGGCAACCGCCAGTAGAGGCCCTTTGATGGACCCTGTCACTAGGCAACCGCCAGTAGAGGCCCTTTGGTGGACCCTGTCACTAGGCAACCGCCAGTAGAGGCCCTTTGATGGACCCTGTCACTAGGCAACCGCCAGTAGAGGCCCTTTGATGAACCCTGGCCCTAGGCAACAGCCAGTAGAGGCCCTTTGGTGGACCCTGTCACTAGGCAACCGCCAGTAGAGGCCCTTTGGTGGACCCTGTCACTAGGCAACCGCCAGTAGAGGCCCTTTGATGGACCTTGTCACTAGGCAACCGCCAGTAGAGGCCCTTTGATGAACCCTGGCCCTAGGCAACAGCCAGTAGAGGCCCTTTGGTGGACCCTGTCACTAGGCAACCGCCAGTAGAGGCCCTTTGGTGGACCCTGTCACTAGGCAACCGCCAGTAGAGGCCCTTTGATGGACCTTGTCACTAGGCAACCGCCAGTAGAGGCCCTTTGGTGGACCCTGTCACTAGGCAACCGCCAGTAGAGGCCCTTTGATGGACCCTGTCACTAGGCAACCGCCAGTAGAGGCCCTTTGATGAACCCTGTCCCTATGCAACAGCCAGTAGAGGCCCTTTGGTGGACCCTGTCACTAGGCAACCGCCACTAGAGGCCCTTTGATGGACCCTGTCACTAGGCAGCCGCCAGTAGAGGCCCTTTGATGGACCCTGTCACTAGGCAACCGCCAGTAGAGGCCCTTTGATGGACCCTGTCACTTAAGGCAACCGCCAGTAGAGGCCCTTTGATGGACCCTGTCACTTAAGGCAACCGCCAGTATAGGCCCTTTGATGGACCCTGTCACTTAAGGCAACCGCCAGTAGAGGCCCTTTGATGGACCCTGTCACTAGGCAACCGCCAGTAGAGGCCCTTTGATGGACCCTGTCACTTGAGGCAACCGCCAGTAGAGGCCCTTTGATGGACCCTGTCACCAGGCAACCGCCAGTAGAGGCCCTTTGATGGACCCTGTCACTTGAGGCAACCGCCAGTAGAGGCCCTTTGATGGACCCTGTCACTTAAGGCAACCGCCAGTAGAGGCCCTTTAATGGACCCTGTCACTAGGCAACCGCCAGTAGAGGCCCTTTGATGGACCCTGTCACTTGAGGCAACCGCCAGTAGAGGCCCTTTGGTGGACTCTGTCACTAGGCAACCGCCAGTAGAGGCCCTTTGATGGACCCTGTCACCAGGCAACCGCCAGTAGAGGCCCTTTGATGGACCCTGTCACTAGGCAACCGCCAGTAGAGGCCCTTTGATGGACCCTGTCACTTAAGGCAACCGCCAGTAGAGGCCCTTTGATGGACCCTGTCACTAGGCAACCGCCAGTAGAGGCCCTTTGATGGACCCTGTCACTTGAGGCAAAAGCCAGTAGAGGCCCTTTGATGGACCCTGTCACTTAAGGCAACCGCCAGTAGAGGCCCTTTGATGGACCCTGTCACTTAAGGCAACCGCCAGTAGAGGCCCTTTGATGGACCCTGTCACTTGAGACAACCGCCAGTAGAGGCCCTTTGATGGACCCTGTCACTTAAGGCAACCGCCAGTAGAGGCCCTTTGATGGACCCTGTCGCTAGACAACCGCCAATTGAGGTCCTTTTGTTGCACCCTGTCGCTAGGCAACCGCCAATAGAGGTCCTTTGGTGCACCCTGTCGCTAGGCAACCGCCAATAGAGGCCCTTTGGTGCACCCTGTCTCTAGGCAACCGCCAGTAGAGGCCCTTTGGTGCACCGTCACTAGGCAACCGCCAGTAGAGGCCCTTTGGTGCACCGTCACTAGGCAACCGCCAGTAGAGGCCCTTTGGTGCACCGTCACTAGGCAACCGCTAGCAAAAGCCCCTGTTAGTGGACGTTGTCACTATGCCACCCCCAGTAGAGGCATCGTTGCCTGGCCCTGTCCCCAGGCAACCCTCGGGTGAGTTCCTATGGTCTGCATTGATCATTAGGACACTTCTCAGAGGGCGTAAAACCCGACCAGTTTCCCTGAGAGCGACCTGACTTGCTGCCACTATTTGTCAGTCGCATCCTCTGAGCACCACTCGTGTTTGCCGGACGAATCAATCGCCTGACAAACTGCTCTGGATCAACATTGGCGGACTGACTGTGATGCCGGAATGGCGAGATGCAGGACACTGTCTGTTTGCGTTAGACATAGCTGGCTGCACTTCCAGCCCACTACGGGGGGACCGCCCATCGTTCAATAGTGTAACACTAGTGCATAAAGGCAGTAAACAGAACCAACACCATTGCACAAGGAAGCAGTAAATAAAGTCCCACGTGGTAATATCAGTGCCAAAGACAGTAAACAGTTGTCTTATCCATGTAAAAACCTAGTAAATAAAACTCAATATCGATGCAAAATCCCAGTCAACAGCTTAATATCAATTCAAAACCCCAATGTACTGAACCCAAAATCAATGCAAGGTCTCAGTAAATGGGCCCAAACTCAATACAAAAGCCCAATAAACAGCCTAATATCATTTCAAAATCCCAGTAAACAGAGCCCAATATCAGTGTAAACGCCCAGTAAACAAAACCCAATATCAATGCAAAATCGTAAACAATAAACTGAGCCTAGAATCAATGACCCATGCCCTATTTGACCTTCACATAATGGCTGCCGTTTCCCTATCCGACCCATGTGTTAAGCATCAGACAGAGACCGGCGGGTCCCAAGGCACAACCCCCGAGGTACTGGACAATCTCAGGCGCCAGACCACCTGAAAGAAACCGAGCTTAACGCCCCCAAGCGGTTGAAGAATGAACCATAATCCCATTGGTATTTTCCTTTTGCCACTGTAGATAGCCATTCAAGTATTACTCAGCATCAACGTCTGTGTCACGGCAAGCGCTCTTACTATCTCTCATTTTCTCTTTCTCCGTTCTGTTCATTTCTATTTTCTTCTCCCCCCTCCCATTTTCCCCTATCTCTTATATACACTCATTCTTCTTACCCCTACTTTCTTTCTCTGTCGCATTCTCCTCCTCTTGTTACCCCGTCTTTCTTATACAAACCCATTCATACATATCCCTATATCTATATATCTTCTCATCCCTCTTTCCCTGCTATTCCACCCTCTCTCCGCAGACTGGCAGACCGCTCATTCTAAAGCATCAGACGGCAATCCGTTGACCGCGTCACCGGCTTACCTCGCTGGCCGCTCTGCGCCGCCTGTTCTCCTGTTTCCATACCAGGGCCGTAAAGCTCTCAAAGAATGCGCCATCGCTCTCCTCCACCCTGCAACAGACAGAAGAAACAATGCAATCCGTGACGCCAAGTCCAGACAAGAAATTACCGTGCAACAGCCATAGACAGATCACGTGATATATGGAGACGCCAACAAGATCTCCAGCGTCCGGTTGTTGACGTCAGCGCCGGAGACACACGAAGACGCAACTTACTGATATTGAGCCCGATCTCTTGGTATCTTAAGCGGTACTATATAGCAATATATATACACACACTTTTAGACGATTTATTCACACAATTCAGGCTACTATACACTGTGCACTCCATTTACTCCAACCTCGGTTTGGGTATGATTCATTTCTTCTACAGTATGTAAGAGAAATGCACTATATGTCTGTAGATGCAAATTATAATTATTACCATTCGATAATTTAAAGGAAAATGGCTAAAACTCAGATGCAGACGACAAACGATAAAGTCGAAGATTTTGGCGCCAAATTCCCGCCTCCATGTGATGTCATTTGGATTTAATTATGCACGTATGACGGTGTGGTTGTCGTTCACAGCATTTTCCCCAGTATGGCGTGATGGTATCCAGCTGTAAAGCCTCCTATTGAAACCTGACCATCATAATTGACACATCCGCCCAAAAAATGACCGCTGTGAAAATGACTGGACAATAGGAAGTTTTTTTTTGTTTGCCGCCGAAGACGCATAAATAAATTTAACCATATAGCTCGGTGACCCAGCTGACCACGCGGTGTCATGGGCCCGGTATCCATGGAAACCGGACATGGTTGACCTTTATACAGTTAATATTTCTCGAGGGGAAACAGAAGGAAAGATCGGATGTACTTAGGTGACTGTCTCAGCTGACGTGGGTGTCGCGTATGTTCCTGTTTAATGCGATGTGGGTATCATTTGATGCAATGGGTATGTTGAGGGTATCATATGTTGAGGGTATCATATGCTAGGGCTATCATATGTTATGGGCGTCTTACGATGTTATGGGCATGTTACAATTTTATGGGCATGTTGCAATTGTACGGGTATATCGTACGATGTTATGGATATCTTACGATGTTAAGGGTATCTTACGATGTTAAGGGTATCTTACGATGTTAAGGGTATCTTACGATGTTTTTTGATATCTTACGTGGTTATGGGAATATTACGATGTTATGGGTATCTTACGATGTTTTTTGATATCTTACGTGGTTATGGGAATATTACGATGTTATGGGTATCTTGCGATGTTTTTGGATATCTTACGATGTTACGGGTATCTTACGATGGATCCGCCCCTGATGTTTACTACAATCCATGGAGTGAATCTGCCAGGATTATTTCTTTGCAAGACTCGACAGATCTAAGAACTACACACGTCCTTGATCACTCAACAGTTAACATTTGATGTATGTCCGTGGGATGTACCCAAGCGGAGGAGGGGGGGCGGGGGCTTTCAAGCCATTCGAATCGTGAGACCTGATCTTAGTTGATATCACTGACGACATTATTGGCATCATTAACCGCATACTGGCATCATTAACCGCATATATTGCATCATTAACCGCATATTGGCATCATTAACCGCATATTGGCATCATTAACCGCATATTGACATCATTAACCGCATATTGGCATCATTAACCGCATACTGGCATCATTAACCGCATATTGGCATCATTAACCGTATATTGGCATCATTAACTGCATACTGACATCATTAACCGCATATTGGCCTCATTAACCGCATATTGACATCATTAACCGCATATTGGCATCATTAACCGCATACTGGCATAATTAACCGCATATATTGCATCATTAACCGCATATTGACATCATTAACTGCATACTGACATCATTAACCGCATATTGGCATCATTAACCGCATACTGACATCATTAACCGCATATTGGCATCATTAACCGCATATTGGCATCATTAACCGCATACTGGCATAATTAACCGCATATATTGCATCATTAACCGCATATTGACATCATTAACTGCATACTGACATCATTAACCGCATATTGGCCTCATTAACCGCATATTGACATAATTAACCGCATATTGACATCATTAACCGCATATTGGCATCATTAACCGCATACTGGCATCATTAACCGCATATTTATTGACATTATTAACCGCATAGTGGCATCACTAACCTCATACTGGCACTATTAACAGCATTATTGGCAGCATTAACAAAATTGACTGCAATACCAATATTATTGCCCGCTACAGCAGTAATGATAACACTGTAGTAACAGTCTGACAACACAATCATTCGGCATTAACAGTGATTAACAGCATGTACAGCAGTATTAACAGCATTAAAAGGAGGCTGACAGTATTAGTCACAGTTTGACCACACCCATTACACGGCAACAATTACACAAGCAGGCTGTGAATTCGCAGAAATCCATGGCCATTTCAACCACAGCGGTTAAACGGCTTTATTGGCCGTCAATGCCAGCATTAACTTTGGGGGCATTGACAGCAGGTCGGCAGCAGTGTGACAGCAGTTTGACAGCTGTGTTTACATCATAATGCGGGCGCGCCAGCCTCGTCACGAAACCTGCCGACACCGATAAGACCATAGGAATGAGACAGTTGTATAGTAATACCTGCGACCCCGGCCGCCACACTGGCTCTGTCGGCCCTGGGGTACCGATTGCCGGTGCTGGAGGCTGGGCTGGGCACGCGGCTCCTCCACCTCCTGGTACTGAGGGTGGCGGCCGCGGTGGTGGTGGTGGTGGTGAGAGTGCTGCTTGGCGTGCGGGTGGGGTTGGGGTTGGGGTGGGGGCACGGGTTGGGGTGGGGGTGTGGGACTGGGGTGGCGGTGGGGGGGTTCCGCGTGGGGCTGCTTCTGGGAGTGGTGGCGCTGGGAGTGGTGGTGGTGGTGGTGCGGCTGCTGCGGTTGGGGAGGGTGGTGGCGGCTCATGGCCTAGACGTCCCACGGTGGGCTCCGGTAGGTAGCACCCCTCCTCCTCCTCCTCCTCCTCGACCCCCTAAACCCCTTCCGCCGCCCGCCGAACCCTTAACCAGCCCCGTCGCAGGGTGCCTACAAAGGCCCCCAGACCGCCATGCATATCAACTCCAAAGGATTGCAAAGGACGGCGCGGGGACCCCGGTCGGTGTATGCAGAGAAGGGACGTCCATTAGAATCCGGGCGTGACAGCCAGTACAGGGTTCCTCTGAGCACTGCAGGCCCGTCCCGTACCGCTCAAAGCAGCACGTGACAGTCGCGAGACCTCGGTGTATAACACGTGACAGTCGCGAGACCTCTGTGTATAACACGTGACAGTCGCGAGACCTCGGTGTATAACACGTGACAGTCGCGAGACCTCGGTGTATAACACGTGACCGTCGCGAGACCTCTGTGTATAACACGTGACAATGGCGAGACTTCTATGAAACAACACGTGCCAATCGCAACTCGAATGTAGCACACGTGACAATCGCCGTACTTCTAGGTCGACCACGTGACAATCGTGATACTTCTAGGTCGACCACGTGACAATGGCGATACTTCTAGGTCGACCACGTGACAATCGCGAGACTTCTATGTAAAACACGTGGCAATCGCGAGAGAGCTATGTAGACCATGTGACCGTGACGAGACTCCAACGTTGAGAACATGTCACAGTGGACGAGACCTAGACGCGGTCTGCTCCGCACGATGAATGGCAGTGGCTGCCGTATCCAAGTTCTACCATAGTAAGCAGCAAGCCGGGCCACCTCACACAGGGGACAAAGTCCTTCCGCGCGTCAACCCGGTCCTCTCTCCGTACTTCTCCTCCGCCTACTCCTCCTCGTTTGCGTCTCCCAGTCTCCTGTTTTTCTATCCCACAGTCGCCCAATCTGAGGCTGTTGTCGCTGTGTTTTGCAGACGCTCGTCTGGCGGTCACAAGGGTTGTTTGTCCGCTGCCTCAATGGGGGCCTACGCGTTATGTACTCGGGACAATCTCTCGCCCGTCCGGAGGGTGTCGCTGTGCGCCGCTGTGCGTCGCTGCTGCATGCACCACCTACACCAGCGGCCGGCCCAGCTGTGTGTTGATGTTGTGGGATGATGCCGAGACTGGCGGCCAAGTATCACTCCAGCCCTACTCGGCTCAGCCTCCGCGCTGCTGCTGTCTACGGCAGGCTTGTCCTTTACATGCTGCCGCTGCTCCTCCTCCTGCCGCTGCTGCTGCTTCCCTTGCAGGCCCCTGCAATGCCCCACTCCCGCAGCCTGCGAGCGGTCGCCAATGCGTCAGGGTGGGCGGCCTGGCCACAGCCACGTTGTATGCAACAAGGCCGCTCGGCCGCTCGGCCGCTCGGTCGTTGGGTCGCTCGGTCGTTGGGTCGCTGGGTCTATCGTTACGCGGGTCGCTCGATCGGGGGGATGGGCAGCCTGTCCAGGGACGGAGAGTGGGGGGGGGGAGGGGCGGTGGGGGGGGGGGGTCGAGAGGAAGGAGGGCATGTGGGTTAAGGACCGGGGGTTTTAAGTGGAAGAGCCGGGGGTGGGGGGAAGGGGGCCGAGGAATGGTGGCCGGCAGGCGGTGGGTACCCCTCTTCCTCAGCAGCAATGCCCCTCCCTCCCTCCCCCCTTTTTCTCTCTCTCTCTCCCTTCTACTGCATCGCTTCCCCCTCTCTCTTTCTCTCCTTGCATCTCCCACCCTCTGTTTATCTCTCTCTTCGACATGGACTTTCCCCCTCCTTCCCATTCCCTTTTGCTGCTTGACGCTCCGTTTCCAACGACAGGGGGCGCTATCCGCCAGCTAGCGCCATGTGAATCACGTCATACGACTGTTGCCGCGGTCTCCAGGACATATACAGGGCCACTCTGGGAGGGGGGCGGGTGTGGAGCCGAGGGGGGCGGGGTTAACGCCGTCTCCACAACATATAGAGCCACGCCGGGGGGGGGGGACAGGGAGGGGGGGGGGGGCGAGCACCGTCTCCAGGACATATACAGGGCCACGCGGGGAGGGGGGGCAGGGGAGGGACGAGCCATGGACGCCTAATGTGACCAAAAATAATGGGGGTGAGGAGGGGGGTACCAGAGGGGGAGGGGCATCCCTTGCCAAGGACTCGGCCTCCCCCAGGCTGGTTCCATTGCACTCCCAGATACCACCCCACCCCCCGCACACCCCTCCTCTTTCACCCTCCCTGTCACAGGGTCATCGCCGCTTTCATAGACACCCCGCACACCCATGCATCCCCCCACCCTCCAATCCCCTTGCCACCAGCCCCCCCCCCCCCCACCCCTCTCCCTCTCACAGCGGCGGCAACTCACACAGAGCCGGGGAGGGGAGGGGCGCGGAGGGGGTGAGGGTCGGTCGAGGCAAGGGAGGCGTGGATGGAGGGGAGTGGGTTAGGGTGAGGAAAGGGGTGAGAATCGTCAAGGGCAGTGTGTGGGGGGAGTGGGTTAGGGTGTCGCGAAATCGGTAGGTGGGTAGGGGGGGGGATGAGGGAGGGGGTTAGGGTTGTCGAGGGCAGATCTGGGGGGGGGGGAGTGGGCTAGGATGTCGCGAGGTCGGTAGGTAGGTGGGGGGGGGGGGTGGAGGAGGAAGGGAGTAAGGGTCGTCGAGGGCAGTGTTTGGGGGGAGTGGGTTAGGGTGTTAGGGTGGGTGGGTGGGGGGGGGGGGTAGGCTGGGGCTGGAGGGAAGTGTGGTCATGGCCTTGGAAGGCGCTATCGATGACGCTTTCTACATCTTCCATGTTGGGGAGAATTGGTGGGAAGTGGTAGGGTGTGTCGGGGGTGGGGTCGGGTGAAGTAGAGTGAGAGGCGGGGAAGAAGGGGGGGGGGTACAGCGGGCTTCCAGTCACGAAGGCAGGTCAGATACAGCCGGGGGTGAGGGGCTGAGGGGGGGAGGAGGGGCTGAGGGGGTTCGATATGAAAGCCAACAGACGCATCGAATAAATTAGCAACCCAAGCACTTGGCGCGTCAGTCAACGTCCGGACCTCAATCCCCCACAATGCATTGCCGGGTTCGGGTCTTTAATCCGCCATCATTGCATCGCAACATCCGGGTCTTTACACCCATGCAAATGCAGTCATCCCCAGAGCCTTGCATCATCTTGCTCTTGATAAGCATTTCCACCGAATTGCCTCGTCTAGATATTGACAATCGTTGCCATTGAATTGCCTCACTGGGTCTTGACAATATGTCCAGTGCATTGCCTTAACTGGGTCATGGTAATTAATTTCTATTGTGATGTTGACAATAACGTATAGTATATTGTCAAGTCTGGTTCTTGAGAATCACATCGATTGCATTGCCTTGTATATGTTTCTTTGTAGTCTTGACAGTCACTTGCATTGCCCGGTCTGGATCTTGACAATCACTTTCATTGCCTGGTTTGGGTCTTGACAGTCATTCCCATGGTCTGATCTGGGTGTGACAGTCACTTCCATGGCCTGATCTGGGTTTGACAGTCCCTTCCATGGCCTGATCTGGGTTTGACAGTCCCTTCCATGGCCTGATCTGGATTTGACAGTCACTTCCATGGCCTGATCTGGGTTTGACAGCCCTTCCATGGCCTGATCTGGATTTGACAATCACTTCCATGACCTGATCTGGATTTGACAATCACTTCCATGGCCTAGCTGATCTGGATTTGACAGTCACTTCTATGGCTTAGCTGATCTGGATTTGACAGACACCTACATGGTCTGATCTGGATTTGACAGCCACATCCATGGCCTGATCTGGATTTGACTGTCACTTCCATGGCCTGATCTGGATCTGACAGTCACTTCCATGGCCTAGCTGATCTGGATTTGACAGTCACTTCCATGGCCTGATCTGGATTTGACAGTCACTTCCATGGTCTGGTCTGGATCTGACAGTCCCTTCCATGGCCTGATCTGGATTTGAAAGTCACTTCCATGGCCTAGCTGATCTGGATTTGACAGTCACTTCCATGGCCTGATCTGGGTTTGACAGTCACTTCCATGGTCTAGCTGATCTGGATTTGACAGTCACTACCATGGATTGATCTGGATTTGACAGTCACTTCCATGGCCTAGCTGATCTGGATTTGACAGTCGCTTCCATGGCCTGATCTGGATTTGACAGTCACTTCC